>JAVJGG010000032.1:24852703-24873132 GCA_035590195.1 Aviceda cuculoides
TGCGGGGAAGGTGTTCTAAGATTCGGTTTTACTTCCCATTATCCCTGTTTTGAATTTATCTGCAGTAAATTAAATTGATTTTGCTTCTTCCCCAAGCTGAACCTGTCTTTTGCCCATGACCATAAGTGGGGAGTGATCCCTCCCTGTCCTTGTCTCAACCCACAAGAGTTTCTTTATATTTTCTCCTCCCCATCCCACCGGGGCCGGGAAGGAGGAATGAACGAGCGGCTGCCTGGTGCTTTGTTACCAGCTCGGCTTAAACCACGACATGGTAGAATGGACAGTCTTGTGTGTTGTAGTGGTCACCCCTAGAGATTCCTTGACTCTGATCTTCGTGTGGCCTCTGACTCCTTGCCTGAAACAAGACTCTGTGTGCTCCGTTTTATCTCTCTGTAACTTAAGAGAAATTACTTTTGCATATTGCAGGACAGATCCTTCCACAATTAAATATGCAGCCAGAACTCTCTATTTGTAAGAGTCCAGACATCAAAACCAATATAATTTAAGAAGTGGGAGTGGGATTTCAGAAGAGGCTTTGTGAAGTTAAGCTTTCATTTGCATGAAAGGTCCTTGTATAAAAGGCATTTTGTAAGCACAATTTTTATTGCAATCAGTATCACCATACATAAACCATAGTGTTTATGTATGCATAAACCATATGTATGCATAAACCACAGTGCAGAGTAAGAGAGGAACACAGAAGAACATGTACACCTTTTATCTTTAAATATTCCGTTAGTGAAACGATTCTGGAGACATAGGTCAAAAACGTCTTTCTTATTCTTCCATTCTTAAGAGAGGTTTTTCCTGCTCTGCCAGCAATTGCATGATACCACTAACTATTTTATAGTCAGACTCAGTGGTTTTTCTCCTGACTTATTTTACCTCAGGCATAAATTGAATTGAACAAACAAACAAACAATTCCTTCCTTAAAGTTAAGCAAGATCACAAGCCTGCCAATTCTTACCCTTAAGAGTAAATACCTGCAGACATGAGCTTGTTCAAATATGGCTTTGATGTTCTAGTTCTAACCAAGTGAATAAGGAGTATTCAAGTAAAACCTATTCAGGCTTTCTACATATTTTATACTGAAATTATTATTCATTTATTTGCAATTTATACACCGGAATGGTTGAAAAGCACAGTGCCAAAACTCTTTTTTCCCTGGACACTCTGAAATATTTTACCTACTCTGTCAATGTTGCAGTAGTTCACAAGCTCTAAAGCTATAAAGTTCTTTTTGTCATAATTCACAACTTTGGTTGCTTCCATTTGACTTCTTGATGTGTCAATTTGTTGTGCACTTAGTAGATGAACCACTTCCCACTGCTGAATGAAAAGTTTCTATAGCACCCCATGAATATATAGATTTCCTTTTCCCCTTGAACCCAGGGAACTGATTTCTTTACTTTGTCTTAGTGAAAGTTTAGGACTAATTCAGTGTCAGAGATCTAGACAGCTAATTGCCATGTATATATCTGCAAGTGGCTGTAAGAGTTTTGGCTGTGTTAAGGGCTAGAACCTGATGCAGTTAACCTTAACTTTTGTGGGGGGTGTTTAGTCATGACAATACTTGCTTTGCTTCTCTTACGTTGAATTTGCTTATCTAGTCGTTACGAACAGGTATGGAAAGGTATAAAGCCAGCAACTGACGTTAGGTATTGGTTTTGAAACGTTAATGAATTCTCTGATATTCCGTCATCTCCTTTCAACCTACCCGCTACTTATGCAGATGCTCCCCCACCCCGCACCCCTGCAAATGAGCAGATAGAAAGCCTGGGAGAGTGTGTGGGCTTTGAAATGTGACTCAGAGGTCAAGATTCACAATCTCAGGAGGAAAGTGAAATTCACAGCTAAGGACAATTTACTGTGACCAGCCTGCCCCTAGGAAACTCCCAGCACAACCAGAGGGCTTGGTGATGTCTCGATTTCTCACATTGTCAGTTGCCGTGAGTTTACATAGGAAAGCATGTCTCCTACTGAATTGGAAATACTCTGATGAGTAAAAACTGTTTGTTTGAGAAAGGCTTTTCAAGTGCAGATCTTTGGCTGAATTTAAGGGTCCTATAACCGTTTCCAGTGTTACTTTTCCTATACATGAATCACTGCAAATTAAGTAAAACGAAATTCAACCAGATGTCTGGTAGGGGAAAAACGTAGTGCTAGGTTCCTTCCTTTTTTTTTTTTCCCTTTCTTTTTTTTTTTCCTTAGAGCTGTCTGTGGAGGTAACAACACGACTAAGACACCTGAATCGATATCACCAGTGTGCTTGCCTTTGCTTGGCAAATTAAGTGTCTTCTAAGAATTGTGTTTAACATAGAGTCTTTGTCTTTTTGTTTTGAAAGGTGCTTTGACTAGCTTTGGTGAATTGCTTAATTGTTTATTGATCTCATAATTATTCAGTTTGTTATTCCCCCCCCCCTCCCCCCCCCGCAATGTTACTTCATCCTCTTTTAAAACTCCTGGAAAAAGTTTACATTAATTCAGAGTTCCTTATCAAAGTTATGCGCATTGCTTAAATTTCATGTTGCTTGGGTGATAAGGATGGAAGTTATATAGAGGTAACTCAACAGCTAATTAATCAAATAAAGGAGAAATTGTCCACATGGTCAGAATTCATTTCTCACATTGGGGGCAGAAGATAGTTATGATGAATTTTGCAACAGGCTACTCCCACGGTGTCATATTTTATTAAACTGAGTAAATTGGATAAGTCAGAGCCATGACTGTCTAGGAATGTAAAGAAAATAATTGACACTATCTCCCAAACATACTGTATTTTTCTTTATTTTTGTGGTGGGTGTTAGGTTAAGAGATGTCTGCATAAACTCCAGTCGATGAAGAGAACAAGATGGTACTCTTTTTTGCATTTTGCTTTGGTTTGCATTCCACAAAGCCAATCTGCTTCAGACATGACTCTCCTATACCCTAGACTCCTGTCCTTTACTCTTCATCCAAAAATCCCTGACAGTGTTCATCAGTTTTTCACATCTGTCTGATTTGCCTCTTCTGTAATAAGAGTTGTTCCACTATTATGGTAGTAGTGTATGTGCAACAGTGGACTGAAAGTAGAACACTTAAAGACTGCTTCGAATTTTAGCTTAGCAGGTTTCCCTTCACCCTCTGAGTCCAGAAATTAAAATAATTGTGCTGCAATGCCAAGAAATTAGTATCCTACCACAACTCCAGAATGCTGTGAAAACATAGTATTGCATAACTGTGATTCCACTGAATGGTATCATTATGACTAAAATTATCTAACGTTGTGTTGCCTTTTTGTTCATATCTGGCAGGAATCAGACTATCTCACCATGGTACACAATACGTTTTCTAAATATGGGTGAAAAACTAGAACATTCTTCAGAACAAGTATTGCTTAAATACAACCGAAGTGAATGGAAAATGCTGGCCCTGATTAGTGATACATTCTTGCATTGAAATGTGATCAGCACATCAGTCTTCTTTAGAAGGAAATAAGCTCCTGTTACCAGATGGAAAATAAATTAAATTGAACATTTCTCATCCCTCAAAAAGTTGGTGCCGAAGTAGAAATGTCTACATATTTTAAAAATCCTAATCTGCAATGTTTTAAAAGAGCTGAAATTTTAAAATGACCTTTTTAAAAAAAAGTAAATTTCCTTTTAAAGATCACTGTATTTTTCCTCATGCTACCAATAAACTTACCCGAACAGTGTAAGTTGCTATTCCTAGTTAGTTTCATTCTTCTTGAGTAAATGTGAATGAGATCTGAGTAAATGAGAGACAGTTGTTATGCACCATGACTAAAAGCAAAAAGTGACAGTCCAATTCTCTTCAAAGAACAAAGATACACAGTATTAATGCTTTGGGACAAAGAATCCTCAATTTAAATTTTATGGATTTTGTATTTCTAGTTTCTTTCTTGCCAGTATTGCAGAAGGCATGGGAATTAGCTACCACCATTATCTGTGGTAGCAGAGGGTATAAACTGAAGTCCTCATACTTCAGTTCTTTGGGTGAGACAACTAGACCTATATCTGAACACGTTTACATGCATAGTCTGCCTTTATCAAAGAATCTCAATAGCTGCGGTTCTCATGGACTTCAACTCCTGGAATGCCATTAAAAAACATTGACTGCTAACATAAAGTAAATCATGTATTTCATCAGCCCTGTCTTTCAATAAAGAAAGAATTAGTGTAGTTTGGTTTTACATTTGCGTTTTCAACAGTGTGCTTGAATAAACTAGAAGATGAATGGTCACTTTACAGTCCTATGGTACAGGATATGCAAATACTTATTAAATAGAACTGATAAATGTAGTTTAGCTTAACTGTGCATTTATTGCTATATCCAATCTATATATATACACAACACATGTACCCTAAGTCCAGTCCTGCTGCATAAGAATATATTAAAGTGACATGCACAGCATTTCCATGGTGTGCTTTACCTTTATTCCTTACCTGATTCCTTTATAAAATCTACTTTAACTTTGCTAAGATCAGATTATTACAGAGAACATACATAGTAACTGACTTGCTGTGTTAGTAACTCTCTGCTTTGCACTGAGCAAAATATAACACCATTTAGTATCAAATGTGCAATCAAGAAACATTTGGGTTTCTTCTGCAGTGTCCCAGAGCTGGCCAAGAAAGTTAAATCAAAAGTCATTGAGTAATTGTTCTCATTGTTCATATGGATGAATTAGATCCTATCTAAGTCCAAATAGAGAGCCCTGATACATTAAAAGAACCATTACCCCCTTTCCTCCCTCCTCCCCCAAAGGCATTTAATACAGTGTTAATTCTTAGAAAAAGTTTCTATAATTTTTTTTTCCCGTAGCTTCTACTACCGTTCTGAGTGGTTGTACAGATAAAATGGACTGAAGGAGTTCCGTAGGCGTCAAGATGCAGTAACCCCGAGATACTAATGTTAAAGGGTGTCCTTTTCTTAAAAGGCAAACATTTCATGCTTGCTTCTGTGTAAGGCAGTATAAGTCCAGCAAAATTCAGTACTGCTGTTACACGTATTGTCAATATTATATATCATTATTTGGCTAGAAACCTATTGATAATTAATAACAAATGGAGTAGCAAACAAAAAATATGCTTAAAATAATAGTAACTTAAATATATTTATAAAAGCAAAAAAGTGTATTAAAAAGTATAATTAATTCACGACCATAAAACTCATACCCATATGAATAACCCAGCTTGAAAATTCAAATTATTTTATTGTGCATGACTTGACAATACAGATGGGAGTAAATTAAAAGCTAGACTGAACAGTTAGTTGTTCAGCTCCTTCAGTAGGGGAGGGAATATCCAGGAAGAATCCCAGGAAGGGAATTGTGATTTAGTTACAGTTCCAACTCAGACAATACCTTGATCCATAAGGAAAACAATTTATTGCAATCTGTTTGTCTTACTACCTGCTTTACATAAGCCTTTTTCAGCTTACTTTTGTGTTAGGAAGCAGTGTTAAGACTCTTTCTTCTATTCACTTTTATCATCCTTACTGAAAAGGAAATATCTAGAGACTCCGTGATCTGGATACGATCTGCAGGAGTCAGGATGCTTTACTGGATCAGGACTAGATCTCTCTACCATGCAGCACTGAGCCATACAAGAGAAATGCAAGTTGCTGTAATAAGCCAAGTGCAAAATTGGATTACAAAGTCATTAGAGGCTGTAGTTGTTCAGTACCTTTTAGGCCCTTGGGAAAGATTATTAAACAAATGAAAATGGTTTTAGAACTAAGCATTCTTTTCTTTCCAAATAGTGGTTATTATTTTTAAACTTCTAATTATTGTGCATAATATTGGATTATATCACATATAAAATTTAGTTTATGACATCTATAAAAGTAGATCCATGCCTATGTAAAAGCATCAAACCATGATTTTTTTTCCTGTATCTGTTTCTGTAAGTTAGAAGTTTAGATAACAAAAAGCTTATTTTTTTCTGCTTTTTTGCCTAAGATTTCTGGACCTTTTTTTCAAACCAGAGTACCCCAAAAGACCTTTTTGGTAAAAAAAAAGTTTGGTAAACTTCTGTTTATTTAATCTTTGCATATTTTAGGTTACTAAGTGATTTTATTGTGTATTTAAGAGAAAATACTTGTGAATATGCCTGTGCAAGCATTTCTACTGTTAGAACTTCATAGAATTAGGAAAATATTGGTTGGAAAGGACCATTGGAAATCATCGAGACCATGTGTCCACCTGAAGTTGGGCTGTCACCAGCACTACATCCAATTAGGCCTTGCTTTGTCTAGTTCAGTGTAAAATCTTTCAAGAACAGATGTTCCACAGCCCCTCTTGCTCCCGTGCTGCATCACCCTTCCAGTGGCGAAGTTTTTTCGTGATGTCCAGTCTTAAATACCATCCTGCAATTTTGGGCTGTTGCCTCTTGTTTGACCTGTCACTCTTGAAAAGAGTTTGCTGTGGTCATCTTTAAATCCCCTTAAACAACTGTAGGCTACCCCTTAGCCTCCTCTCTACCAGACAAAACCAGCCCTACTCCCTCAACCTCCCCCTCCTAGAAATGTTGCTCTAGACCCTGACACTCCTGGTAGCCTTCTGCTGAGCCCTCTTCAGTTTCTCCACGTCTTTATTGAGCTCCGGGGCCCAAAACTCGATGCAGCATTTCAGGTGCAGCCTCACTGGTGCCAGGTAGAGAAGGACAATTAATAACTTCCCTTGACGCGCCGGTTGGTCCTACCAACCCAGTACGCGGTTTGGCAAACTTGCGGTAACAGCGGGCAGTGCTCCGTGAAAGTGCTTGTGTTCGACCTGTGGTCCAGTATGACCTCCAGGTTCTTTCCCTCAGGGCTGCTACTCAACCTGTCAGATCTCCGTCTGTATTGAGCCATGGTTGTTGCAGATGTTTGGACTTGTTGAACTTGAAGATATTTCTGTCGACTCGGTCCCTAAGTTTCTTAGAATCCTCTTCTTCCAGGAGATGAAATAAGCAGTGGCATTTGAAGACGCAGTTCTGGGTTTAGATTGCGTCTTTCTACATTCCATAAATTAGAGTTCACTTCCCTTTTTCACTAAAGAAAAAAAATCTCTGATTTTTGAGTATATTATTTTATCTATGTTCCTTAGTAGAATCACATACTTGCTCTGTTTTGCAGACATATGGTAAATATATTCAGTATTTTGATATGACTGACCATTCTAACAGTAGGCGCACCATCAATGGCAATTATTGTTGATACCCTTCAACTCTTGGCAGGAGTTGGGTGCCGAGGCCCAGGACATGGCAGCAGAAGGGTGCAAGTGCAGGGTGCTCTGCTGCTGTGGTTCTTGTTTGGCTCCTTATGTCTATTAGAGCAAGGATAAGTTTGAATCGTGGCTCCAGTTTTGCCACTCACATATTTTGCTCTGAGAACTGGCTCTTGGCTGCCAAAACATGCTGAGAATCACTTGCTAAAAAAAAAAAAAAGATTCCCAAGTAGGGACTTATTGTAAAACAGCTTTTTGAAGTGTTCTGAGTTCCGTAAAAGAGCAAAAAAACCTTTTTCCTAGAATAAAATAAGATATTTTCAGAAAAAATCCTCCTTGATTCATTCATAAGAGTCATAAAATACCACTGTGCATTATGCTCCCTATAATTACCCTAACATGAGCCTTTGTGGAGGGAATAATTTCTTACTTAACTGTCCCTGACAAATGACCCAGCCTTTGAGACAAGTTAGGCTAAATAATTTGTTTTTCTGAGGCAATCATTCATTTATCTCACAATACCTATCCCAAGAGGTGGTAAGGGTTATGTGAATTACCAGGACAAGAAAACCACCAAATTCTACTTGACTACAGTAGACTGCCTTATCTTACCCATTCTTTGCATCTTCAGGTAAAGTATGGTTTCTATGTCTTAATATGAACTCTCACATTAGTTCTGTTTTGGTGTACTTTCCACAAAATTCTCTCTTGTAGATGTAGGTTTTGTTGTCGTATTAGGCATGGAAACTATCAGGAAAGATAACTGGCATCTTTAAAGATTACTGTATTTTCTTCAAGCTTTTGACTTGCAGTTTTTCAGAAATGCACTGGGCTGCACTGGAAGAAACAGCAGCAAAGTTTATCTTATGACAGAATAGCTCATCTAGCCTAGTATGTCAGAATGTATTTTTGAAATAATAAATGAATGCTTCTGCTTTGGTTGCAGTGTCTTTGGCAGGTGCATGCTACAGCTAGACAATATTATTTGACTATTTCTTCCTCTCCCTTCCTCCCCAAACAGAAAAAAATTATGGATGAGAACTGAATAAAACATTTATTAATTTCATGTCAAATTCTATGACTACTTTACATTTTTAAGAAACATTTCTTCACATTTATCAGAAAGAAATACAAATATTGTGGTTGGTTTCTTTCTACTTGAAAGGACTTTTAATTTCAAGGTTTCTTTTCGTTGTATTACAAATAAGCAAACCCAAACTCTAAAATCTCCTTAGAATTCAAACAAGACTAGTGTTTAGTGGGGACTAGCAGTACTTTGGTAGTAGTCTGTGTGATGTTTTTTTCCAAACTTAGTTCAGTACATATAGCTCTTCAGGGATGCGCAGATAGATTTGATTCCAAGTACTTTTTGTAAGTTCTTCCCCCCAGAGTTCCTGCTCCATGCAGGTTCCTATGACACGAAGTGTCAGTCAACCGTGAGTTCGTAGCACTACATGTTATTTATTTTTTACTTTATTACCATAAACCCTTTCTATCAGATCTTCTTTCCCACATGTACACTATGCAGCTCAGTCCCAGATATGCAAAACCCCTGTTATTCCATTTTCAAGTGTATCTTGAGTGGAGTCTGCCAACTGTTGATTTTCACCAGATTATGCAGCAATTAAGGTGAATTTAGTAAAGTGTGTGTGTGAGAGAGAGAGAGTGAAATAGATCAATTTAAATCATACTTTCAGACTATCGATCAAAAAATATTATTTTCCTGGAGTTGAAATGGGAAGGATGATACGAGCTCCTGAGAATTAAAAAAAACAACCTTAAAATGTGCCTCACATTTTACTGTGTGTGCAGAAACAAATGTGAATCAATATACGTCCTTTAAAAGATCCTGCTCTTACACACCAAACACCATCAAGTCAGTTAAAAAACTGACTATGTATATATAGATATTTCTGTTGCATGTACCCCACCAAAAGGCAGCAGAGGCTCTTAGGTAAGCCCCCTGTTAACTATTTTATTACAGATCACAAGTAAAAGGCAAGTTAGACAAACAGTAAAATGTGAAAATAATTTTTAATATTATTTGATTTTTCATTTCTTTTATTGGGACCAAAATCTTTGGCCTTTTGCTGACTGACACGAACTTCCCATTTGTTAAGATTGAGTGTAACAGTAAGAGTGTTGAGGGGACTGCGATACCAGAGTCTTATATTTCAGACACTTGTTGCAAGAGACTCTGAAAGGAGACAATGATTTTTGTATTGAAAAAAATGATAATATAAATTTTTAATAAGAGTTTCAAGAGGGATACTGTTAGCGGAGAATTTAAATATTAGCAGCTATTGACAGAAAATACAGTGTTAGGATACTAGTGACTATCTTTATATTTTTCTTCTCTTTGCCTTTGACATTTGAAAGTGTGTCAAAAAAAAAATTATTGAAAAAAATATGAATGTGACTGAAAAAATTGTAGAAATTCACCACACTTCCCCTTTAGCAGATATAAAGCATTTCAACAAAGATTTACAGATAACAGATATTTCTGGTATTTAAAATACAGTTTCTCAGTAAAGGCAAAACTGTTTTGATTTTTTTGAAACAAGGAGAGATGAGTATTTATTTTCTTCTGGCATCAAAAGCTTTTGATCCTACCTTCTAGACTTGTGTGAGCATTAAATCTTTTCTGTAAAATGCTTGCAGGCTTGTATTTGGAAGATCAAATTAGTCACTCTTTGTGAATGAACTCTGTATGTGGCTGTAGGGATGTAGTAAACAGTCACGATACTTGGCATTTTCTCCAGCTCAAATCTTTCTTCATCCATTCATCTGGTTTTTTTTGTCAGGTCACAATAAGTTACTATTGTGATAGGTGACCTTATAAAAATCATGTGGCTACAGAAAGCTACATTATAAAGGAGGAATTTTGAATGCTCTGTCCAGATGTTGCTTAAAATAGGTTTTCAGATATAAAGAATCAAATATGAAAACATTAGGGTAAACAGAGTGATTATACAAATTCTTCTTTTAAAGCAGAAGGGAAAGGAAGGGAAATGAGGTCACATCTATTTTGATAGTGCTTTTAAAAGCAAGAGGAAGAGAGAAAGAAGACAAATGAAAGAGGTGTTAAAATGTAGTGGTGCTCCAGAATGATTGACTAGAAGAAGTAATCTCAAAGACAAAAAAGGCAAATATAGATGATTTAGCCTTCCATGTGATCAGTATACAATTGTTTCTTGCTGTCTCATGCTTTGTCTCTCTATTTCCAAATGTTCTTGCCTTACAGAATTATGTCTCCATTGGATAGATTTCAGTCTCATGAAATGTTTTGCTTCTATTCAGCTTACTACCTTCATTTTACACTATTGTTATTTTCTTGGAGTTTCTTTGTCCCTGTACTATGCTAAATAAAGACTTTCTTCCTCAAGATCTGTAATCTTCAGATATTCATAAAATCCCATCTTTTTATTTAGCCCTGTTGGCCTAATCTGCCCCGCTAAAATAAGTTTTTCTTATCACTCTTCCATCTCTGAATATCCTGTTTGTCATTATCATTTTGCTTACGAGATCGCTAGACTTAGGGTGATTTTGCACCCACGATTGCATCAGGCTCAGGTAGGGCACATGGTGAAGATGATGGACTAGGTTAGTGTGAAGTACACTGGTAAAATTTCTTGGTCATCCAGTATTGCTTTGAATCCAATATTCCTTCAGGTGCAAGAAATAAACATGATCAAGGCTGCGGTGACTGACAGCGTCTCCTCCTCAGAGACGATCGTCTCTTTTCAGAGGAAAAGAAGAGGGGCAAGGGACAGTCATTTGGTCTCCCCCTGTCCTGAAGGGAAAATGTCGCTGAATTTGAGAGGATTGTAATTTTCGTCAGTTAGCTTTAAAACATTCTTCTACACAGTTTCTTTGCAGTGAGACTGCCATTAATGCAGTATAAATGAGATTCAGTATATCTGTATTAGGAATGCGTATTTGTTTTAAAGTTATTTAAAGTTTCATACCTGCTTTATTTAATTTTGATTAATTCAAATACAAAATAATGTGGGTAACAGAAGAATAAACTTAGCAGTTCTGCAGAATTCCATTTATGAAATATTTTATAGGTGTTCACTAATTATGGTGATGCAACTTCTTAGAAGTTGGTTAAAAATATATAATCCTTTTTTAAAGGAGTGGATTGCCCTACATTTTTTTAATGGCCTCTGTTGGATGTGTTGGTATATGAGTAACCAAGTTTAAATTCCTACAAAGTCTGAATTTACAAAATGCTGACAATACGTAAATTTGAACTCACTGGGAGTTCAGTAACCCTGAAGTTCAGGCCATAAGATTTCCATCACTGGGTACCCAAAATCAGAAATTAAAAAAAGCACCTCAGTTAATTTGTTTTTTTAAAAAATCCCAACCAACCAACCAACCCCTTTGGCTATAGTTCAGCCCTTTAGACCCCTAGACTTGCAGTATAGCACCGAGTTAAGATTACAGATGTTTCATTTATTATATTACATTTTTATATCATCATGATTTTAGGTGTTCGGGTGAAGAGTGTTCATTGTGAGACTAATGGGCCTAAGCTGCGGTGTTTTTTCTTGTAGCAGTATCTGTAATGTGGTAGATACTTTCCAGAAAGAAACAACACATTCAGTCTCTGCTAAAAAATGGCGTAATGTATATATTATCTATTCAGTGAATAGCAAAAGAAGGGCGACGTGTTAATATTTTTCATGAAAAATACGAGAAGAAACAAAATGAGCAGGGTATTAAACAGGCGACCCAAGAATATGTTACGTATGCGAATTCAGTGCGTTGCGCTGCCATCCAGGCTGGAGGAATGGGCTGGCAGGAGCCTCGAGAACTTGGACAAGGAGAAGTGCAAAGTCCTAAACCTGGGGAAGAACAACCCCCGGCACCAGTGCAGGGCCAGAGGCCGCTCAAGCTGGGGGCTGGAGCTGGGGGGGTGAACCAGGTGGACTTCCAGAGGTGCCTTCCAACCTCAGCCATCCCGGGAGTCTGCGATGCTCCAATACGCTGCTCTGTGTAAGCACTATATTAACGAAATTGCTGTGGCCCAAGCTGCGCTGTTGTCTTTTATGGAACTCACAGTGACTGTTATCGTCAGGTCAGGAATTTCGTGGCAGCTGATGACCATCTGGAACAATTGAAGCCGTAAGTGTATTTGGCCAGTTACAGTGAAGAATAGCCAATCTAAAACTCATTATTGGTGTTAGAAACTGTCACAATTAACTGAAATTTAAAAACTACTCTTTTATTTATTTCTTTTTTTCCCTTTTAAATCTTCTGTCTCACAAATTTAACTTACTGTTGGTATTACAAGCTTTAGTTTATATACATACATGCTATGCACAAAAATAAAGAAAATCATAGAAAAACATGTTTTGTGTGTTTGGTGTTGCAGTAAGTTTATAATGGGCTGTGATCTATAAAGCAGCATTACCGCATGAAGTAGTACGTGATATGTTACTAACATAATGTCTATATAACCGAAGGATTATGATTATTCCATTAGTGTTACAGTTGAAATTAATGCCTCTCCAGCAGACCAATAACCAGTAGGTGAGAGCGGTTGTCACAGATGCCATTGTGCACACCACACTGTTTATTGTGAACGAGATTCTTATTATTACAGAAAAAGTAAATGCTCGCTGGTTTTGGCTAGATGATGATTTTTGTTTTCAACTTTAACAAATTGTTTTTTCATCTGGAATCGGGAGGCTTGGCCCATTGCTGTATTTCTCTGGACCTCACTCGCTTTGTTTTTATCTTGCTTTATATCACAGGATCAAGAAATCCAAGAGGATATTTTTTACCCAAATTTATTCTTGCATTTTTGTGCCCTTAAGACGATGGATGAGATTACTTAGTGCGTTTCTAAGTGGACTGTTGCTTTTATCATACCCTTCTCAGGCAGGGAACAGATACGTGTAAATTCTCAAAAGCTGCTTTGGGGCTGGGAGAGGGATCTTCTTTTCCTAGACTTCTCTCTTCTGCTACTGATCAAACTACCAGTTACCCTCACATATCCAGAAGCTTAGTTCTTATTGGCTGCTTGGTAGTATTTAAGTATCACTTGAGTTTTGCTTCTTTTTTTTTTGATTGGCATGTTCCTTTGTCATGCAGACCTAGTTTTACCTGATGCATAGATCCCAATATGTTCTAATGGGAGTCCCTGGGCATGCTCGTGTTTAATTTTTGCATCCAGCTTCCAGTGACTGGGTATTCCTGGTAGGAGTAACACAGATGTCATTAACTTGCGGAAACTTCTTTTTTCAATTTTTGTATTGTTTCAAACTTTATTGATTATGTTTGCCTGTTTTACTAATAGTTGCTTATATGATATATGTGTTGAAAATGTGTTTGAATTGGATGTATGTGTATAGAATTGGTATAGGTATTTGTATATGGCTATAACATAGTTAAAAAAAAAAAATACCAGAAGGGCATGATGAAATTTGGAACTTTGATGTTCTGATTCCCAGTTTGGTGACCAGTCCACTGGAACTTCTATAAAACTGACATTATTTTTTAATACAGAGTTTTCGTTTTTAAATTAAATTAGGTTTGGCACTGTCATTGCAGTAAGTAACTTAAGGACTTGCTCTTCTTTTGTGCTAAGTATGCTTTCGTCTACCTGATTTTAGGGAGCATTGAGGGCTGCTAGGATTGATCCTGAGTAAACACTTTCATTAGGAATTTAATTCTGTAGAGTGCTGGAAATCTTCTTTTTCCGCTGAACTCTACTGACGGTTCCTAGGCACCTCGAAGGGTTAGGGACTGTCACGGCTTGCTTAGCACATGGTGCTACGTATGTCACTTGCAATCTCTGAGTAGACCAGACTTCTACTGCTCTCACTATAGATCATTCCGTGCAGTTTTGGGGTTGTTTTGCTGTGCTTAGAGTGTGAGGCCATCCCTTATAAAACACCAACATTCTGTGGATGGGGACTGCTGGATTCAGGAAAAACAAGTCACTGAAGATGTGGGAAGAGGAAAGACTTGAGATTTTTGTGTAATAGCAATAAAACTAATTAGTCCCCGGAACATTTCATAGAAAAACTCTCCACAAGAGCAAACCGGTCAATGACTGAGGCAGTGCGACAGTAGTAATAAATCTTAATTTCCTTACCGGCTTTGTTAGGCCCTTGTTCTTTTAATATTGTTTGTTGTGACATGTGCTTTCCCACATACTCTGTGTAATGCCAGGAGTATACAGGATGCACTTAGCACAAAATAAGCGTATCCCCAAAGCCTCAGGGCATTGAACTGCCCTTTTGTTCCATGTAACCTATTGCGGAACTACTCACGGAATGACATGCTTTACTGCGTGTCACCTTATTGCTTTATTATTAGCCTTCATAAAGGTCAGATGGGCCTGACTCAAATTCATGAGGAAACAATGCTGTACAAAGTTGTTTTTCCTCATTTTCTCTCTACTGGAGGACCTGCATATTTTTCTGAGGTCTGCAACAGTATTTTTGATATCGTGTGGAAAGCAGAGAACTGTTTTCAATTCCCTTTGTGGTAATCAATGAGATGTAAAATTGCAGCAGTTCCATGCTGCCTAGAGCCTCTCCTGACAAACCTCGTTTGGTTTGTCAGAATGCATAAAGCACTCATAAGACCGTAGCATTAGCTCTATTTCTCTCCGATGCGAATGAGCACGGAAAGAAACCAGCTCTTAAGGAGACATTTTCATTTGCTTAAATAACCCTGCCATGGCTGCAGTACAGCCAAATCTTTCTGTGCTATGCATTATTTCTTAGGATGGGAAGAGGAACCATTACCTGTATGTGTGATACAAAAAAAGCAGTAAGCCCGTGGACTAGCTCAATAATTATTTCATTTCTGAAAATGTCATTCACACATTAAAAAAGTCAGTCAAGGTAACAGTCCAGGTACACTATATTTTTTAGTATATTTGTGACTACTCACAAAGTTACGTTTGTTGCTGTGCCACTGTCTGTGATCATCTGGAACTTAAGGAGCATACAATGTAGAACTTGCATCCTCCTTTTACAGAATCAGAGAATTCATTCACCTGAAGTAAAATACATTTTCTAGATAGTAGCAACTCTAGGCCTTTGAAAGAAGTACGCAGTCAGGAATCAATTGAATTACGAATATATAAATTCATTTGGTATTTCCTTAGAAACTGTTTTACAGCATATATTTAGGAGGAAGAAACTCTCAATGCTGTATGTTTTGGCAGTATGTGGAGTATGGCATATGCCAAAAAAAAAAAAGAAAAAAAAGGTTTAGCCCCAAAATATTTCCTATGGGTGTCATAGATGGAGTGATTGGATAGTTTATGACATTAACAATGGGCGAGAAGCTTCTTGTCTATGCCTCTGATGCAGATAGCTACTGTCATCCCTTATCAATTCCTTGGAGGTGTTTATAAAATGTTCTGTTCTCATTCCCTTTGCTGCTGGAGCAAACATCAGTTTTGTATAATGGCATTTGTCTTGACTACCTTAGCTGATAAGCGAAGAATTGAGTGAATGTTTGTAAATGAGGTGTTCTTTGTCTGCACTGGTTATTCTTTTAGCATAGAAATTAAGGGGATTGCAAGTTTCTATCTCATTCTAGAACTGGTTTCCAGAACTATGTCTTTACTTTGCTTAATGTTGATTTTCTAATGAATAAATATGAATAAAAAGGCAACAGCATTGCCATTTCCAAGCTTTCCCAAATTGTGTTAAACTTCTTGGTGATGAAAACAAAATAATAATCCTGAATGTCATTGAAAATTGGGATTGTGTCATAGTTTAGGGATATGTTTCAAGTATTCCAGCCACTCTCTCAACAAGCGAGTCAGCAGAATATGTTTTCAACTCATGACTGGATTGCATGATTTAGATTTAGGAAAATGCAGACTTTGGAGATAATAACATGTAATATCTGCCAAGAGAGTAGATGGAGAGCTAGATATGTTGGAATCGCTCTCTCTCTGTGATTGTGTCAGGAGCTCAGTTGCTGTAACTCACCAGTTGTGAGTTCTGGGCCACAGGTTGGGGGAAATGTATCAGGGAAAATGTGGGCAATGATCTGAAAAGAAGAGGTCTGAAGTTCTTCCTGAGAGAATTTAACAGTTCTCGTAACCACTAAGACTAATCTTAGTCAAAGACGTGTCACAAGCATGATTTTCTCTCAAATTCCATTTTTGAAGTCTGATAGCAACCTAATTGTTTGGGTTTGTGTTTTAGGGATTTTTAATTGCTTGGGTACAAAAGTCTGCTTCTGAAGTTGAAACCTGGCTTCGTTATACCGGAATACAGTCAAGGAATAAATTTTATTTCTGGAGAGCATTTGAAGAAAAGGGGGAAATTGTAGGGGTTTTGTTTTTAGGTTTCATGTTTATAGAGATATTTTTATAGCAAAAATCAGGTTCCTTCTTTAATACTTTGATACCGTGCTGAAATTTTGCTGCGTGTAGATTGTCATTTGAATTAGTGGTTTGAATGGTTTGGAAAGTTCCATAACTTTTTGTTCCTAGATGAATTCTTTTATTCTTATTCTTTGCACTCAGGACTTCAGTACAGCTATTGTGGATTTCCTCATGTTACTGAATACAAGAGTAAAATATGGTCTAGATTTTTTTTTATACCGTATGTTCTGAACTCTGTCCCCTGGTCCTGTGTTCATTGCTGCCAGAGAAGTTAAGCAGGTCTACAGCACAATTATCTGTTCCGTGGAGAGATTGCCCCATGAGCTCCTGTACAGTACAGTCCTGTACAACTGCAGTCACACAAGGTGTGATTATTTTTTCTTTCTTTTTTGCTCCCTCTAATCTTGGATAAAAATAGCCTTTCGTAGGAAATGTTATGAAAGTTCAGACAGAAATTGAAAAAGTGGTGACGCTTATGGCTTATAATCATTTAGGTAATATTTATAATAGTCTTTTCAGGAGGTTAAAAACACTGAAGATATGGTAGAGCTCAGTGAGGTCTTCTCTTCATCCTTCCTGAAGTATGGCTAGGCAACCAAGAATAAAAAGCAGGGGTTTTGTCCACTGTAGCTTTAAGTGAGCTTGAATCTCTTCTTGAACTCTGTTCAAAAGGTATTCATGCTTTGAGTATGCTGTTAAGTGGAATATAAATGTTGTTTTCTGGGGTGTATTCCAGGATACTAATCAACCTATTTTATCTAGTATCCATAGATACTTTCAGGTCTTTGAAATACTCTCATGAAGAGTGTCTAGCATAGACTGTAAAGCCTAGAATTAATTTTCAGACCAGCTTTGGGTTATTGATCTTGAAGGGCTTGTCCCTTCTATATGGTCTGGTTACAGAGGTATTAATCCCAAATAAAGGAATCGGAACCCAGTACTACCTTTTCAAAGCCAGATTGCCAACTCGTGTGCTCCTTCTTTTCCTTCTAGCCCCAGAAGTTTTACATAGCTAGCAAAAGTGGCTCTGCTTCAGGCCCATGAAGTCTAGCAAACAGACTTCTTTTCCAGAAGAGCTGAAGTTCAGCCCATCAAGCTGAAGCAGGAATTGAATTGAGTTTTCCTATTTCCTTGCAAATACTCTAACCGCTGGATTATAGGCAAAAGAAGAATGCTTGCACTCCTGGTCCTTTAAATAACCAGCGTTGTTCCCTCAGTTGTGTGGATACCCCAGACTTTTAATTATCTTAAGCAGAATTTTCATGGATTATTACACATGCATTGCACTGGATCTAAAAAGTAGACTAAATATAAGTGTAGAATAAAAATAGGAAAAAAAAAAAAAAAAGAGAGGACATTCCTGCAAGTATTGCAGTTCTTCATTTGCAATCAAAAAAGAGGACATTCATGTGTAGGTAATTCAGGTAAAGCTGTCATTCACAGACAATATAAATTAATACTCCAGATGGTAAAATTCTGCTTGCAAAAGTTTCTAAAAGGCTGAACCAGATAACCTGCTTGCAAAGTCTAAGTCTGCTATGAGACTTTATAAGGCCTACTGGATGCTAACTTGACTTGATTCCAGATTTACAATCTGTATTTTAGGGCACTGAATTTTCTGGAGAGAAAAATTTACAAGTTGAGACCATATATCTTAATGAGAACTCATAAAGCTGGGCGGATAGTGAAGATAGTATTTTTGAAAATGTCAGCTCTGTGTTTGGTTATGTTTGTGCCATTTTCTATCAGTTTGTTTCATTATGCTTGTGTACATACTTATTTTCGATGCATCTGGTTTTGGCAATTTTGGAAAACTGGGGTGTTGAGCTGGAACTGATAACGTTTTTGACATCATGGTAATCAGTATAACACATAGAAAGTGAACATTCCTGGTAGAGATGTAGTAACTATTCCCTTTTCACCCTTCTGAGGTAATAAAACTAATTTTAAATTGGAGGTTATTTCCAAATCATATACTTTTTAGAGGAAAGAAAAAGATTTTGATGTCATTTCCAGGTCTAAAGCCCCAGTTTCTTTTCCCAAACATGTTCAGAGACTTTTCTGGCCTGTTTCCCTCTGTTAAAGCTGGATCATCCATTCTGAACCACTAATATTGCACTATATGACCCATGACACATAATCGATCTGTTAATATACAGGTTTTCATTATTTTTAGTTATATGTATTTTTGGTAAACTATTGAAAACATCATTATTAGCAAGGAAATATGTCATTATTTTATGTACAATTTGCAGACAGGAAAGCAACTGATATTTTTAACTTCTTTGCTGTGTACTAGTAGACTACACTGTTGCAATAGTACTCAATGAAAATCTTTTGATCCTTAATCTCTAATGGCTCTATGATGATTGTTTTGTGGGGTTTTTTTGGTTGGGTTTTTTTTTTCATTTTTCAATTACAGTTTTGGGATTGTTCCCTGTTCTTTTGCAGGTAACAGTGCATTGCACCGCCCAGTAGTGCAAGCTTTGGCGATTTCTACTCAATATGTTGCAGGGAGTATCAGTTATGCATCAGTCGCTGCTTGTCAGTGTCCACCTTATATTCACCTCTTTTTGTATAAACTTAGAAATTAGTTTAGATGTAATACATACAAATAGTTAGTGACACACTGTTGACGTTCTTATCAGTGCTTTTTCTTAGCATACTCTTGTATTTTCTTACTTGCTTGTTTATTAGAAAAAGGCAACAAGCTCTGGTTTAACAAATAGTACGTAAACTCCCCTTTGAAATCCACATCATATATCCTTGATATGATCTATGAATTCAACTTTGTGCACATTTCATAAGGTGAGAGCATTTTTTGTATCACATATGATGAGCTTTTGATAGTATGGTAAATTGCTATAGGTTGAAAATGAGATTTTGGTTCTATTAGACCCAATACAGATCTTGTTCAAAACCAATATCTGGGGATTTTGCTATCTGAGACCAGTATTACCGAGTACAGCTTAACACTTCATTAATATTCTTCTTAAAATGTGTATTGTGCCACAAATTCATAAATTCAGAAAACAATATGCTTCATGCACGACTGCTGGATAATATGTCTAATGTCTTAAAAGTAGACTATTTTGTGTGTTGCTCTATGGCAATCATTCGATCAGTTTAGCAAGAATTCATATGATAATGACTGCGTAGGGTATGATGAGATGCACAGTTGTGGTACGAGCGTCGCTCCCTCTGTTGGGTGGAACTGGAATTACTCAAGAGATATCCCACATAGTAGTTTCACCAGATAAGTGAAGCTGTATTGAATGAGTTCTAGTTTGCCTCTCCTGTTAATTTTAAAATAAGTCTTTTGTCCGGAAAAATTATTATCATATAATCCCTGGATGGCCAAATGATTCATTAAGTTGAACAGTAAGCCATCGACTGAAGTTGTATTTTCCTTGATAAAGAGGGCTCCACTGTTTATTTTGAGTTGGCAAAAGCATGAATATTTGGTTATTTCTCTGCAGTATCTGTTGAATGCAGTTCGTCACTATCCCCTTGCTTTAAGACTACGTGATCTTGTGAATTTCTGAGAAGACTTCCCTTTCCTGGAATTATCCTCCCAGGTATAACAATGATGTGTAGCTATGCACATATAGAATAAGGCAAATAATTTTCTTCATTAGTATAGACTAATCATATTCTTCATATCCTTCTGAAGGAAATCCATCAGCTGAAAAGCAGGTGACTTTGAAAATCTTTCTTTTTGATACCTCAGGGAAGAATTTTTTTTCCCATGTGTAACACGAGCAAGTGATGTTATCTTCTTTTGCAATGCCTTGAGGGTACAAAGGGCATAAAATAGATTAAATAACAGGGTAGGTCTTTGCATT
>JAVJGG010000032.1:24881466-24901467 GCA_035590195.1 Aviceda cuculoides
CTGCCCATGGCAGGGGGTTGGAACTAGATGATCTTTAAGGTCCCTTCCAACCCAAACCATTCTATGATTCTATGATAATGAGCATTAAAATGAAACTAAATTTGTGAGGGCTGCAAAACTTATCAATGGCAAATTAATTTGGAATTGCTTAGCTTTATTATTTTACTCTTATTTTAGCCATATTTTATATTATTTTTACTGTATTACTCCTTTGACAATTGTAATAAAAGTGTGCATGCACAATCCATTAACACCTCTCCTTTTAATTTCTTCATTTTCTTAGTCTAACCTCACTGAAACAGTAATTTGCCATACTTCTTCACCTCCTCCTTTTCCCCTCTTCAAAATGAATGCAATTCATATCTGAGGATTGCTATGGCAGGAAATCTTTTTTATTTCTAGTAAAGTGTGGGAGGGATGGAATAGTTATACTGTATACATCTACATAAATGTTATGATGCTATCTTCAGGTGCACGATCATGTTTTAGTCATTCCTTCCCTTATATTCACCATCCATTGAGACCTTGCCTCATTCATTGCACAGGATGAATTAAAAAAGGAACTGCAGACAAAGAAAGTCTTGATATATTTTTTGAATGCTTGTCTTTGCATCTGAAAGAACTTCCATTTTTTTGAGGGTAATGTGTTTTAGATGTAGTATGAACACAATTTTTTTCCTTCTATTATTAGGAAGTTTAAACTCTGCCAGTGAGTACTTGGAACTCCCAGTAAAAACAGCTGGAGCTCTGTACATGGAGGGGCAGCAGACTATCAAGTTGAGCTCAGCAGTGCATCTGAGAAGGGAGGGCGTTTCCCTAGACGTTTTGTTTTTTTCTCTGGCAGTAGGTGGTATAAAGAGGAGGGATGTTAAGGACTAAATACCCTGAGTTGTGCTGCCATTTGCATATTTTACACTCCTTCACTTTCTCTCCAAAAGAAACAGGTATGCATTTATAACATGACTTCTGTTTTGGTTTGTTTTAACTTGGCATTGTTTGTGTAATTTAAAAGGAGAATTGATTAATTTTCCAGTTTTTTCCTCCCTCAACTCTGAAGAGATGTTTTTGGTCTCCTTTGACCATTCTTACTCTCTTGAGTACTTGAGTACTCTTACTCTCCTCTCTCTGCATTTAATCAATGCTTCTGTATTCACTTGGTCTTGTAGTTCTGTCCTTGCAAGCTTCAATAGCCTCATCATATTTGGTTCTGCTAAAGACCTCATGGAAAACACTGAAAAACATTCTTCTTGGAAACAATTCTACCAATGTCTCATTGATTTCATTTGCATCAAATCATGAGTTTTTTGTTTCTCTTGTTGCTGACTCACCCTGTCCTTCTCTAGCCCAGATACATACAGTGGTTTCCTGACACCCTCTGTCATTCTGTCTTCCAGATTGGTGTTCTGGTTAGTAATTACTCCTTGTCCTTGTGTCCCCTAGCTCTATTCCCACTCTGTCCTGAGGCAGTGATTCTGTAGCTCATTCTGCTTAAGTTGATCCTGTCCCTGTTGTTTGCCCATAAGACCGTTTATGGGATTGCGTGATGAAACAGATAGATTACTGACCTATTTTAAAAATATTCCACCTTTATGGGGAGGCTTGTTATTAACCTGGGAGTTACAACCTTATTCCCTGGAGATCAATGCAGTGAGTGGAATTATACCAGCACAACTGAACGTGTATTGAGGGGATGGAAAACATGTGGCTGGGGACACCAGAGGCGGGAGCTTCCCGAGAAAGAGACCATTGCCAAGAGAAATGGCTGTGGAACAATGGTCTATTTTCCTTGTCATCTCTCCCCAGATCTTTTACTTTAATGATTTCATTTAGCCAACTTTCTGCAAGTTAAAGGCCCTTTCAGTTCATCTGTTTTTGAGTGATCTCCGGCAGTCAGTATTAACCAGGACAGGAGAGTGAAAAACAACTGTGCTTATCGACTTCCTGATTTTGAAGGAGCTGAGCTCTTTCCAGCAATTAAAGGTAATTTGAAGTTTTCTGGGAAGTGTGAAAATTGGAGTAAGTAATAATAGTCCCTCTTATTCCCCAGTCCTGCAGGGATTGACCTGTTGCTCACTGGCAGCTCTCTTTTTTAACCTTTGTATGACCTCCAAGGGATTTATGACCCACAGTTAGAGAAAACAGTACTAATCTAATGCTTTCCTGGTCTAAGACACCACCTTTCTGTGAATAAAATGTGTCATATGCTCTTCTCTTCTGACTCTTCTCTTCTCTTTTGAAACACCATCATTCTTAGGAGAAATGCAATGTCCAACATCGATATTTACTAGGAGATTTATGGCAGGAGTTTGAAGACATACGTAAAGCTTGTTAAGCAGTTCAAGTTAACTAGGTACAATAAAACAGTGGATGGAAGCCCAGGATGTAAGATCCGAAAGACAGAACCTCAGGGATGGCAAGGGATTATATAAAGATGGCACCTTCTTGCCTATTATTTGCTCTTAATTGATCTTTGCAGTCTTTTTTACTGACAGAGATATGTGCTTTATAAAATTACGCCAAACCTGTGTTGCTATAGGAGGAGCTGGCTCCTGTTCCGCTGTAAGCGTTGTGACATGTCAGGGATTTTATTTTTGGTGGGGATGACGTAAAGTGCAGAAAGTAAGTTGTTGGGATGGCTTTCCAATGTAGAGTTTGCGATCCCGTTACTTACAGGCATATGTATTCTTGCCCATCAGTGGACAAACAACACTGCAGTTTCCCCTCTTATATATATATATATATTTTTTTTTTTTTTTACTTTTATTACTTACAGTGGTCAGCAACAGGAAAGTTTCCTTCCCTTCTCTTGCCTTGCAGTCATACATCAACAGACAAATTTTCTATCTTTATTTTAATAATCTTGCATGTCATCAACAGAATGTCCCTGGTCCTCACTTCGGGCCTGTGTTCACTTCCAGGACTTTGCTAATCTACCTCAGTGCAATGGCCACACACCAGTAATGACCATTAGATCCAGTGCTGTAGTTTTTGTTGCTAGCACAGTACGTCTGCTGCTGTGGAGGCTTTTTGCCTTTTGTCTTTCTCACTTGCTGGTGCCATGCTTTTGGCTGTTTAATGGTTACTTTGCTGTTGAACTCCACAGGGGAACATATCCCCAAACACTTCTCTAACCTCATCCAGAGAAATCTGAGAGCTCTTCTCCCTATGTTCCCAGCAGGAGCTTCCTGCTTGCTTTTTGTGTTTCAGCTACTACACACACATACTTAGGTCAGACTCCTTTGGTAAAAGCTAACCTAATGAGCTATCACAGAGAGCAGCTAGTGCCAGTGCAGCCTCATCCCCCTTCCCTATATAATATTTCTTATCTACTTATGAAGTCTTTCTGCACTGTGTGATTAATTTTGCTGATCTCAGACTTCTAAATTAACCATTAATTATTACATTTGGCCATTACTCTGAGTATTTGAGATCTGCATGGCCTTGTGCTGTCCATACATTTTTGTATCAGTGTACTTAAATACAGTGCTGTAAGTTATTAACTGGTAAACAACCACTGAAAATTTACTTCACACACAGGTTATTCCGTAGAGAACTGTTGTCCTGGGGAATAGCTGTTCCATGTCATTAAAATCATCTTGTTTCCTGAGACATCACATATTTGGGGAACAGTGGGTCAAACCCGCTGAGGGATATAGATCTGAAATGCATGCTTAAATTCTTTCTCGGCATCTCTCTTGAGCTGATCCCAAACTGGCTCCATCTCAAATGTTCTTGCTGTTATTGCTTATCGCAGTAAATTACTGCCATCAGAAATTCTAAGTTGTTTCCAGTGCTGCAAGATATTCTCTCAATATCAGACTGCGGGATTGGTATGGTGAAATAATATGAGGTATATTCACTGATTTTTTTTCAAGTTTCTAGCAAGGTAAAATTTGATACTTACATGATATGACTATGATTTGATATAAGCTGTTAAATGGCTGATTCAGTCATGCAGTATTTGCCTTCACCTTTCTAGAGAATGGGAGGGATCTTTCTTCTCTTATGTTTTACTTCCTGATTTCTTTTCTATCAATGTGTTCAGTCACTTAATATGTTCAAATAACGAATGTATTTGACAATTAATTACTGCTATTGCAATCCATATAATGTGGAAGGTGTTCAGGTATGACTTTGAGGGAATGGGAGAAAACCCCAAGAAAAACAGACAAAAAGAGTAAAACTTAGACCAACTCCTGCAGGGCACTGTACCACTCCAACACATCCCTCGTCTTTGGACAAGAGTTCATGTGCTGTTCCATTAAATAGCTAATTTTCATGACCCCCAGAGCATTCACAGAAGTTCCGTAGTACCACTTCAAGTAATAAGAACATCTGATACTGTGAGGGTCTAAGAATTCTTATGTTCAGTTTCAAGTTATGAGGCTTTTGAGTGATCAGCGCTTTCCAAAATTCAGACCTCTAGCTTAGTGCTGCATTCCATAACTTTTCTTGTCTGAAGGCTCAGATATTTGGCATAATATATGTGTAAGAGAAAAAACTGTCTGCATCGTGAAACCAAGATTGTAGAAAATTATTTTAAAATAATCTTACTGTATGCGTTTCATTCTCTCTTGTCCTGGTGACTATTACACTCTGAGCTCGTAAAGCACCTGGAGGTGTACTTAACTGACAAATTAATCAGTAGTGCTGCTTTATTCATGACTCTCACATGCAAAGAGCTGGCCATGGGGGAGCTTGAGCCTCTAAGACAAATGATGAGAAAATAAGAGGTAATATTAAAAATACTGTGTTTTACCTTTTTTCTTTTGACTGAAAGAAGAAAAACTGATATGGAGACTGCTTGATTTGGTATCGGTGGCTTAACGGTAGCCTGCTTTAATGTCTGTCTTCAGAAAGTGTAGGGTTCTGAAGAGGAACTATGAAGATGGTGACCAGACTTATATGGACAGTGAGGAGCAAGTGATCAATAGTGAATGTCCAGAATTAAGTAGAATGGGAAAGACTGCAAGTATAAGAAAACAAGATAAGCATCTATACTGTTTCTTAAAGAGCTCTGTAATAATCTAGGTTTAGATATTTGGAATTTTAAAATTTTTACTGCTTGCTTAAGTGATATATGCAGTGTGGGAGTTGCAATTACACTGCTGCAAGCACAGCTACAACAATAATATATGTTGTAGACAAGTATTTTAAATGACAGTGGTGCATACAAGAAACCTGACAAGTTGTGAAAATTGGAACTATATCACTTCTTGCATGATATTCTGGGAACTATGTTGAAAGGAAACAGGACTAATCCTAATGAAACATGACCTCTCCACTGTGCCAAACTACTATAAACTGAATCTCACTGGCTGCTGCACTGGTGACATTTTCTAATTCAATTTAATGGATTCCAGCACTTGGCCGGGCAGCTGTTGAAACCTCCCATTGATTGCAACTTATGTCATCTTTTCATCTGCCTGTTTTGCATTTCAATTATCATCTCCACCTCATTTTGCCTCTTCTGATCAGGGTATCTAGCAAATGTCTACTATCAAAATAATCCCAATATTGCAAGTAATTTCCTGTAATGATTCTATGCCACCTCCAGTTCACATTAGGCCCTTGTCTCAGTTAATAACTAAATCACACTTCACAGATAAAACTTGTTATTTACTTTCCATGTTTTCCAGGCACAGTCTGTCCATTGCTCCTCACTGAGTTTTGCTTTTTCACTGCACTTCCATTTAAATCTGTGATGGTCAAAATCTCTCCTCCATGCATAGAACATACATTTTTCCTTACTATATTCTTCATAAAAGAAAGTCGAAGTCTAAGTTTTCAGGTCTCTTAGTTTTCAAGAGAACTAAGATGCCCAAGTGTTTCTTTTACCACTGTTTTAGATTATACTCTCCTGGGTATGTCACTTAAACTGTTCATGCCTAAGTTTAAAGGTCTTTAAAATGAATACCACAATACTTAATTCACTGGATTATTGTGATCTAACTAACGAATCCTTTGAAAAAATCCTTTGAAGTTCTCATTTGTAAGGTGCTTTATAAACATGTAATAGCCATAGCAATAATTTAATTTAATTTCCAGGGATTCAGCCCAATATCATATGGATTTGGGACTTCTGTTTTGTTTTATTCTCCCCACACATAGTGCTTCATTTTGTGGGTCATAACTAAGTTATTTCACATCTCAGTTCTACCTCTAAGTAATGAGTGTTCCTTGTGCATACATGTATCAAAGAGAATTTTAAAGGTTCATTATTCATATTCCATATGAACCACTGGAGTCCTTAATTATAAAATAAGCCTCTTGAAAAATGTAGATTATTTTCCTTTCAACCTTGTCTGCAGTTTAGAAGCATGCAGTGAAAATATGCTGTTTATAGGGGAGG
The DNA here is from genome assembly GCA_035590195.1 of Aviceda cuculoides. Classification (NCBI taxonomy): domain Eukaryota; kingdom Metazoa; phylum Chordata; class Aves; order Accipitriformes; family Accipitridae; genus Aviceda; species Aviceda cuculoides. Next base: position 24,887,819 of record JAVJGG010000032.1, read on the forward strand.
CATACTTCCGGGACTGAGAGTCTTAAATGGGGCAAAACATGTGAAATATTATTAATCCTTTTTGGTACTGTGAAATATTTCAAACAGGGCACCAAAATCCCAACTTACTTTTTGACCTTAGCTTCATGTTTTTTGGTGGGCAGAAAAAAACCCTTTACCATACAAGTGCTGTATGTGTGCCATTGTCTCTGAAACACAACTAAAACTAGGGAAACCATATAACAGTGCAGAACAAAAAATTTTTACAGGAACTACTGAAGGACATTTAAATCCAGTTGTAATTGTAGTTTTAGACTGATGTAATCTGATTTTCAACAGGTTACTGAATTTGAAGGCATCATTCCTTTTCTGCTGAATGTTATAGGTTACTTAAATGTCATAAGTGAAGAATTCACAGAATCATAGAATAATTTGGGTTGGAAGGGACCTTTAAAGGTCATCTAGTCCAACCCTGCTCAATGAGCAGAGGCATCTTCAACTAGACCAGGTTGCTCAGTGTCCCATCCAACCTGACCTGGAATGTTTCCAGGGATGGGACACCTACCACCTCTCTGGGCAACCTGTTCCAGTGCCTCACCACTCTCATTGTAAAGATTTTTTTTCCTTATATCTAGTCTGAATCTACCCTCTTAGTTTAAAACCACTTCTCCTTGTCCTATCACTACAGACCCGCCTAAAAAGTCTGTCCCCATCTCTCTTACGAGCCCCTTTTAAGTATTGAAAGGCCACAGTGAGGTGTCCCCAGAGCCTTCTCTTCTCCAGGCTGAACAACCCCAACTCTCCCAGCCTGTCCTTACAGGAGAGGTGTTCCATCCCTCTGATCATTTTTGTGTCGCTCCTCTGGACCCGCTCCAACAGGTCCATGGCTTTCCTGTGCTGAGGACCCCAGAGCTGAAGGCAGTGCTCCAGGTGGGGTCTCATGAGAGCGGAGTAGAGGGGGAAAATCACCTCCCTTGACCTGCTGATCATGCTTCTTTTGATGCAGCCCAGGATACGGTTGACCTTCTGGGCTGCGAGCGCTCATGTCCAGCTTTTCATCCACCAGTACCCCCAAGTCCTTCTTGGCAAGTCTTCTCTCAATCCCTTCATCCCCCAGCCTGTATTGGTACCAGGGGTTGCCCTGACCCATGTGCAGGACCTTGTACTTGGCCTTGTTGAACTTCATGAGGTTCACATGGGCCTGCTTCTCGAGCAAATTATCCTTTTCAATTTCCTTCCTATACTAAAATCTACTCCAGTTTTGTATGTAATAAGAAATCAACCTCACAGTGTAAGTAAATCTCATATATAAGCAAAAACATGGCTGTATTAAGTGCTTGTAAGATCAAGACCCAGGAATGGCATCCTCCTCCTGTGTTATAGCAAAATGCTCCATTCTATTTATATCTTATTTATACTTTTAGCTTGCCTTAATTTCAAATTATTCCATTAGCATGGTCACGAGAATAGAAGAAGTAGGACAATTTAACAGCTGAAGTGGCCTTTCGGAAAATTGCACAAGTTATTGGCATCATTCACAATTTGCTTGGCACCATTATATCTAATGTAAGATGACTAACTTCATTAAGGCTGAAATATTAGCTGTAGGAGGGGCAGCTGACTGGGACTATAGTTCTCTACCCAACTGTTGCTTAATCATTTCTATTTATCAGTCAAGAAAGGATTGCTCCAGAATTAAAGAACGTTTACTTACCTACACAAATATAGACATCACCAATCGCTGTGAGTTTATGAAACTAAAAGAACAGAAGCAGCAAAAAGTTTGTAATATGTCTGAGAACAATACTAGAATTATTTGAGTTTAGGGAATAAAATCGGGAAAATATTAATAGACCGTCAGAGAATAACACTTGTAATAGCATAGTAAGAATTACTCTGCATATCTTTCATGGTCTTTTACAAATATTGAAAACACAGCATTTGCAAACTTTAATTAAATCCTCACTGCTCCACTGAGAGTTAACATTTTTAACCCTGCTGTAATGAAAAGCTGTGTAGTATATTTTTTGTAGAATTAGACACTGTCTCCTAATCTTGAAAATGGGAAAAAAATATGACCACAGCCTTTTTTCTGTATTTGTATTTAACTTATAGTAGTACCTCAGGCATTTAAATATTTACTTATGCAATCATATTAAGCACTGAGATAAGTTTATATAACGATCAAAATAATTATGATGTCAAGAAGTCTAAAATTTAAGATACATTTTTAAAAAGATGAGAATAAATTTTCAAACCTAACTTCCTATCCTTTAGCTATATCATTTGCACTCACAAATGGCTGCTTGCAGGTGTAATGCAGGAATATAATTACCTATTCTTGACATGAGGTTCATACAATAGTTTCACATGCTGTTGTTACCTTTGCTGTTGAAAGAATATATGTGATATTACAGTTTTGAATATTTTTCTCACTTTCCTGTAATTTAGGAAGCAAACAATGAAAGAATAAATCAGAGATTGGTTTCATTTTATTTAAGCTCTGCCAAGGCTCTGATTTCTGAAAGGGCTGATACAGCAACGTCTGCAATGGGTGCCAAGGACTGGGCCTAGGCAGAGGCATCTGTTTTGAAAATCCTGGCCCTGGTTAATTCTGTGAAAGCCCTGGGGATCGAGAGACATTCGGTTGACTGTAGCCTGAACCTTGATCTTTTACATTTCTTTCTTCTAATAGCTCTACATTAAACACAATTACTGTACAAATTACTTCTTTTTTAAATGGAAAAATACTGGTGAAGAGATGATAGATATTTAAAAAATAGAGAGCATGAGGAAATGCCATGCAAGTGGTAGTTTAATTCCTAAGCCTTTTTGCTCTGTTTTTATTATTCTCTGTAGTTAAATATTAATAGAGTCAGTGCCACTTAAGCAAAGTCATTTGTATCATCTCACTAGCCTACATGGAATTAAGGAAGAATGAACTTCAGCTCTTTAAGTGAGCAGGAGATAACAATGCAGCACGACACAGAAATGATTGAATTTGCCAGCAGTGTTTGTGCAGCGCTCGCTAATTTACAAGGGCATTTTCAAGCGATTCAGTGGCTGGGATTCCTTGGGGACAGTTCTCTTGGGCACTGAAACTGAATCAACGTTTAAATGGTTTTACTTTTAGAGTGGTTTAGAAAAATCGTAAGTAAATAGATGTTTTCATAATTAATACAGTAACTGCAAATCATGCATGGATCATTTGCTTTTTGAAAGGAGACAAAACAGTGTTCTCATTTGGCTGGGCATCTTGCACTGTGTTTGTTAGAACTGTGAAGAAACGTAAAATGCAGATTGCTGGATTAAGACAAGACCAATTACTGACTGATCTGGATGAATCCACTCCCTCTTCAGTAGATAATGCATCTGCTGTGGAGGAAATAAAGTGAGCTGGAAGTCAGAAAGTTGAATTCTTCTCTATGCTCTGCCACTGATGTGCCTGTGCCAAAGCATCCCACCTTTCCCTGCTGCGGTTCCCCTTTGGCTAGAAACAGGAGAGGCAATGGCCCCTTTCAAAAGAACATTCAAGTACTCAATTTTCAAGACACAGTGTGTTATTCCCACCCTGTAAGTTATATTTTCAACCTACAGGAACTCCTATTGTTTTTTTTCCTTTGTAATGTCCCTGATATATTTTAAAATACGACTGTTAATGTTTTGCTGCAGTGCCAGCATTTCAGTAGAAGAGCATAAGGGAGATTGCCTTGCTCCTGTATGTATTCTCTTTCTGTGTATTTACAAAGAGGGACAGGCTGCTAGACATTTGCCATGTTGATGCAACCTGTGCTTGCTTGCTTGCTTGCTGTAAAATCTAATAAAGCAGGAATTTGGGGGCTGGATGTCTCTTTTTGTGACAGGGAGGAAGGTGACATTCTGGTAAAGGCACAGAGTGGGAGCAAGAGGCAAGTCTTCTGTTCCTACCTCCTTGATTTCCTGCATGTTTTTGAAAGTCTATACAAAGTAAAATCAAAAAACCTTTCTAATTTTTGTAAGCAGTAATGTTTTTTTGGTAAACTGCTGACTTCAGTAAAGCTGCTCAAGCTTCATCATTGCTAGTTGCCACCCTCGTGTCTATACTAACTCTTTTTTTTAAACTTTCTCACTCTACGTAAGATAATAGGTAAAAAACATATTTATGGCGTACTCAAGGATTTAACTGCCTTTCTCTTGCAAAACCTCTGGAGGGAAAGATATAAAATGCAATTCTAAAAACCTCGAGAGAGCTGGCAAGCCCCAAATGACAATCCCTTGTCATCAAAACAAGGAAAAAATATTTTTTGTCTTGGGCTTATTTCTAATGAGCTCTTGAGATTTTCAACATGGCAAAAGGGGCTCCTGGAACGAGCAAAGTTGGCAGTTGCCTAAAGGAGCACACTGGTGACAACAGAAAAACAGTGATGCTTCTGTCTCATTTATATGTAGCAAAACATTAGGAAGCGAAAGCATTGTTCTTGCTAAAGAAGTAGTTCAGGCTCTGTGGGATGAAGACTATTGGTTGACTCTTCATGTTGCTGCTGTTGCCTATTTTACCTGCCCTTCCAATTCCTTGAATTTTCTTTGACTGCCCTAGTTGTGCAGTAAACAAAAATTCTCACAGGGTCTTTTGGCTGAATCTGGGTAAGGCCCCTCAGCTTCTGCCAGTCTTAATACTTTAGAGCTTTATAGATTTACCACATGAAGCTCCTTCCCCAAATCTGTGTCCTTGACTCCATCCACTAGATTCTGAAATTGCTAGCTGTGCGAAATTTTTGGAACAAAAGACAACTTCTGTCTCTGAACTAATGCTTCTCTTTGCTAGGCTTATATTACCTAGAGAAGGGCTGCAAGAACTTTTTTTGAAGTTTTTTTTACACATACTTGTTAAGATATGTTGGGGGTTTTTCATTTTTTAACTTTAGACAAAGTCATTCGGTTATTTTCCTTGTAAAAATAACTCAAAAATAAAACTAGAGAACTGAAAGGACTGCTGGGAATTGAGTAGCGCTGATGATTAATGGCCTGCTGCCTCCGAAAACTGCAAGTCAGATATGAAATTTCTTTGATAACATAACTGGAATTTTATATTTTAGTTCGTATACATATACACACATATATTACTATACATACATGCTTTCTTCCTGACGTATATGTGAACTTTCCATGGAAATTATTTTTGAACGCTGAATTGTATTCAATTAAAGGAGTTATGTTGTAATTTCTGTTGCGGTAACAGCCTTTGGAGCATATGAAGTGACAATGAATTTGACAGGGGACTCAGATCCAGTCGCTAGATATTCCCACAATGGTTGAGTTTCAAATCAGAGTATGTCAGTCATGTTTGGGGAGCTGGTAGTAAATATATTGAATTAATCTCAGAAGGAAGTTAGTTTAAAACCAGCTGATGCTTCCCATAAGGAACAATTACCACGTTTGAGAACATAATTAAAGGTAGAGTCTCTGAGGTCTGGCTTGACTGCAAAGTCTGTGTAAAAATGTAGGTTTATACTTTTTCTTCCTTCCTATTCTTACCTCCTATTCTATTTGCATTGAAATGAATTTCATTAGATCTTTACTTTGGAACCTACTTTTATTTAGTTCAAATTTATAAAACCATATTATCTATTTCAGGTTCCTGTTTAAGAGGCACAGTGTGAGATCCATCCTACTTTGACTTATGGAAATACTTCCATATTAATTATTTCTGGAGATCTCTACTGTACCCAGACAAATGGCTGCCCATTGCCTCTCTGACAAGATATTTGCCTCCGTTGGAGGTTGTTGCTACGTATCTTTCATAGTAATCAGAAGTTTGAAAACACTCAAACAATTAGGGGTATGTGGCAAACTGTGTCAGAACAGCCGTAATGTGAATTTCTTCCATTTTGGAGATGTCACTCTATAAAATAAAGGGGAAACTGTGCTGGGCTCCAGGGCAATCTACACTGCGGCAATGTACAGTTGGTCACTAACCAGGAATGACACCAGACAGAGCCATGCCTTAGAGTTTTTATCCACATCATTAAACAACTGGAGTTTTGCCCACAAGTTAGAGCAGAAGACTGATGCCAGCGACTTTGGGTCATAGTTGTGCTCCCGTTTTATTGCATGGCATTAAACAAATACAGCTTGCATCTGTCCTCACTTTTAAGGTCAATTTGGGGGTAGGATTCTTTCGGCGTTACCATCGTGGTTTGGACTTCCAGGTGTTACTGCAATATATTTAATAACTGTAATGAAAAATAATGTAGTTCACCTTTGCATAAGAAACATTTGAGTGCAAAGTATATATTATCCTTGATTTAATAGATTAGTCCTGAATTGGTAAGACCAACCTGTTATTGTTCAGGTAGACCTAAGCATATATTACCTCTGGCTCTAACGCATGCTATCAATCATAAACTGTTAAATCTGTTCTCAAATGATACAGTCACTGTCTTTATCTTACCATTTAAGTACGAAAAAAGTTCTATTCATGTGGGGAATACAGTAGCTTCACCCGTATCTTCTTTTCTTTTTGGATTAGTCATAGACATTAGCAGATGCATAGAGACCAGTCAGCTGCTTTTTTGTATTTTCAGAATGGGGATAGGCCTTAATGAAAAACAAAATGCTACTGGCTGTAGAGTTAAGAGAGAGCATAAGGCTGTTTTGCATATACCGCGTTGCAGCTCATTACTTTTAAACAATAGAAACAAGTTTGGGGGTTTTTTTATTGAACACTAGAGATATACCAGATCTATATGTCTGACTTTGACTATGGAACCATGAAGAAGACTATTCACTTAGATAACTCAGCCCAGATTTTACACTAGCCTCGTGTGTGCTGAGTCAAGACTTGCAGGCGCTGAGCAAGCCTGGCAAGAGCAGTCATGTGAAACAGAGCTTATTGCTAAGATGCAGGCACTCCCAAACCACGGCCTTACATATCCAGGGCAACGTAAGATACACAGCCAGTTCTCTCTGCTAGGTTCCTTTGAAAATCTTTGCTTTAATGTAATTAAGCAACATAGTGAGCTCCAGTTGCCGTGACGGTTTGAGTCTCATGCACCTAGCTGACAGTTTCACTGTGTTTCTGCATTATGTCTCTACTTTGATTAGGCCCAGATACATTTAATTAGCAGGTTGTTTGATCAATTAGATAATGAACCCTAAAGTCACCTTCTTGCTTAGATGTGCTTTGAACAACAGTTTTAATCTTAGTGACAGCTCCTCTAGAAAGAAAAGGGGAGAAACCAATGTAATTAAGATGTCAGTGCACAAAAATGCCTGTGTGACTGCAGCATAAAACTAAAAATACTTTGAACTCGAAAACATGGAAGACATAGAGTTCAGCAGATGTAAACTCTGAGGTTTTCAATTGAGTTATCATTTGTTTATATCTAGGTCTATGATGAACAGGAGAGAGAAATTTGAAAGCATTTGATGTTGAATTGTCTTTGCTCCCACTTCATTGATTTCTGTAGCACCAGAGTTAGGCTGATGCTGAGTGGAAATTTAATGTTGTTTAGTGCCTATGCGGTACTGTTTTAAAATGCTGCTAAGTCTCTAATGAATAGCAGTAGGTAAAAAACAAAACCAAGGGAAAAAAAAAAAAAAACAAACCCAAACCATAAGCACTTACCAGAAAACACTTACTAGAAAAATACTGGAACCTTGGTGTGGAACTAAGTGGAAGTTTCCCTTCAGGCAATCAGAAATTACCCCAACCTTGTTGAATTAGTGGAATTGGGAACAAGGATGGGTCAGGGTTCATCTTGGCTTGTGAGATTCTGAGAAGGCCACATTATACTGTGCAATAAAAGTAAATACTAGAAAAAAAGAAAATGTAAGCTATTTTGAGGGGCTGGCTTATCTCACTACCTTTAGATTTTTTTCCGCTGCTGTATATATGCACTGCAATTTTGAGGATGTTCCTCGATATGGAATCTTGGGTTATAAGTAAAGAATTAGTATTTAATGCAAAGTAAGTTGCAGTGGCAAGTAACGTGTCCATTTTTTAATAGCTACAGTCACTAAATCAAGGATTCAAACATTGAGATAATTCCCCTGCTGGCATCTAAACTTTGGCCAAATACATAAACAAGGATCAAAGGAAAAAATGTTTTCAGGTGTTTAAAGTGATTTAAGAGGTGGAAACTTAGCCCAGAAGGGGTGGAAATGAGAAACAAGGATTTGTATGTGTGCACACCATGCACAGACACATACATGTTCATGTGTTCTAATATATGTGTCTACAGCACTCTCATGTCAAATATTTCTGTTCACTGTGTTTTCTTGTCAGGAAGGTTAACTTTGAAACATGTTTTGTGGAGAAAGAAATCCACTGTTTTCTATTTGTCTTCTTATTTTACTGTGTAGCATTGATAGGATGTAAGGTGTTCAACAACAGGAACAGAAATTATTTCTGTCTGCACTAGTGGTAAATAGTGTGGAATCCTATTATTACTCAAATATTTTGTTTGTACTATGGTAGCGAATGGTGTATTGTCTGGTAGAGGTCCACTGGAGATACTTGATAGAGGGTTTTTTTCAGGCTCCCAGACTACCTGTAGAATTGTTTATTATTTTGCTCTGTTATTGGAAAATATCTCCACTGACTCAACGAATCTTTCTACAGTGCTTGAATCGAGAGAGATTTCTTGTGGTGTGGGCTTGTTAAGAAAAAAGATGCTGGGTTGTTAAAGGGAAATTATTCATGTAACTAGCTGGTACCAGCAACATTAAAACATCCCACTTGGTGCGCAGATACCAATCCAGTTAGGACAGGGTTGATTATGTTCTTTTGACTTCACCTCTCCGTTTTCTTTTTGTGCTTTAGTCACGCACTTGTTTTCAGATTTAAGTACCAAATGCATGCAGAAATGCAAAATCAAAAAGTAAACCTCCTCATATCTAACAAAGTCAGTGTTGTATTTGCTCTTTCCATTTTCTTCTCATATCACTGTGCTCTCTCCTTTTTCCTTCATTAGGAGGTCTCTTGCTTAGGAAGATTAGTCCTTTGGAAGATCTGATCAACATGTTCCTATAATGTATGTTATTGCTAATATTTCTGGTCTCTGACATCGTTTCTTAACAACAGGAACGTGAGAATGGTCTTTCCAAGTCAGACCATTGATCCATGTAGTTCAGTATCTTTTTCCTGTAGTAGCACAGAGTAGATATGTATGGAGGAATATAGGAAAAGAACAAAAGCATAATAATAATTTATTGATTTACTTTCCAATATTTTCAACTTGAGACTTCTCTGGGATGGTATTTTTGTGGTAGTCTTCGTAGTTTTTCATTCTACTAGCTTGTCTCCTCAGTTTTTGATGCAAGATCACCCAGGTAACTGCTTTTATCATGATGAATGCCTTTTAACATAAGGATGGTGATACCGGTTCAGTATCACCACAGGCTTGTCTGTGCTGGTATTCTGTTTCCAGAAGGAATTATATGAACACACCAAAGAGCTAGAGCTGGTCAACTGTTTATGCTTCTTCCCAAGCTAGGTACTCTTCAATCTCTGACTGTTTTGAGCTCAGAAGAATTTCTGAGCCTAAAGTGGATTTATATGTAATAACTTTTATTGGATTGCTCTTCCAAATACTTGTCCAGCATCCATTGGTTTAACTATATGCTTTCTGAAAAAACATTTCCTTTTGTGTCCTGATACATTCACTTCACACTTTCAAATGCTTGTACAGAGAGAAACAGCAGCAAACTGATCAATTCATATTTGTTTTTTCTGTATCATGTGTTGTTTTATAGACTACCATTATTTTGCCCTCCTTTGTTTCTTTCACATTTTGTCCATGTCCCATACAGAATCTGTTCCCTGTCTTTCATCACCACAGCTGCTGCTCTGTAAACTTTCTTCAGTTCTACTATATCCTTTCTAAAATGTGGCACAGTGTTCAAGTAGTAGGAATGTCAAGCATTTAAATAGGGAATGGCAATGTTTTTGTTTTCTATTCTTTCCCTAATAGTTCCTGACATTGATGCGCTTTTTTGACTGCTGTAAAATTGTTTTCGTAGAGTTATCCATTACAACTTTGCAATCCTTCTCTGCATAGCTTTTCCCCTGCATTACAGAATAGATTTGTCTGCATTATCCTCAACCTCCTGCAGACTATCCTGTTCTTTCTACATGTGCCCATCCCTTTCTGCAGTAAAACTGGCTGAATGCTGAAACTCATTACTGCACAAATAAAAAATAAAAGCAAAAAAAATATTAATTGCAGAATGAACTTTACAAATTCCATGTGACTCAGGAGGTCTGAGATATTGTTTCAAGCAAACTGAAGTGAGAGAAAAAAAAAAAAAAAATTAAGATTCCTGAGCTGCTGAGGAAACCGGCATTCTCTCTTACATAAGCCTTGGTGCAAAGATGGGCAACAAGAAGCTCTTGGAGAATCAGCTTAAGCCAGACTTAGAGAGCTTCAAAGGAACGTGCTCCAGGGCCACCAGGTCCCTCACTCTGCAGTAGGCAGAAGGATGGTCTTAGATATTGTCTCTAAATAGGGCTGATACGCTTTCTGGGCTTCCCACTCCACTGGAAGCCCTGACAAATTTGTCTTATTGCCAAGGATTTTGTGAAAAAAAATAATGTCTTGTAAAATTCCTGACCAGTCTTATTATTCAGCCCACTAAGCATAAAATCAAATCTAGGAGGTGGCCATTAACTCTCAGGGCAGCCTGGCTTTGTTTTATTAAAAACGGCAAAAAGCAGTGGGTATTTACACGTGGACTGTAGCTGCTTCTGCAGCAAATCCTGGTACGGAAATGTGGCCAGTAGTCATTTCAAAGTACAGAAAGCATCATGACTGACTGCAGGACAGTAATATAATTTGACACTTAAAAATAATATCTCATTATAAAATCATAAGAATTGTCAATAGCAGCACAATGACTCACCAAGGCAGGTAACTCATTATCATGACCTGAATATAAACGAAGTAGGAATGGCTCTGTTGAAGAGGAAAGATTAAGGCATCCTCAGGGAGGAAAAATACCAGCAGCTAAGTTTGAGGAGGTCTGTATAGAAACATTCGTATTTTTTAAATGTTAAGCTATTTTGTCATTTTTCTTGCAATAATAAAGCCTAACCATAGGAAAGGCATGAATTTTGGACTCTGCCTTGTGTGTAGAGAATCCTGGGAAACATGCCTGCTCACACAGTGTTACTAATAATAACGTAAATTATTAAAGCTGACAGATTTTTTATAGCTAATGCATGTGCTCTTTGCACTCTGCACTTTCTTCAGCTTGGACAATGAATAAACACCAATCAGGTTTTGTTTCTGCAGTTCATGTGCCAACACGATGCTGTTATTTGTGATCATAGCACTGCAGGAAAATGTTAAAACATAAAGAAGAAAAGGTGGAAAACAGGCAGATAATCTCTTGGGTTTAAATTAAATTTTCTGTTGACAGTACATTCTTGTAATATTCCTTTCTTTAATGGAACATATAAATATCTAAACAATGCAAAATTTAAATACATGTCCAATGGCTTTGATAATCTCATCATTAAGATTGACATTGCTCTTCATGGCCTTTCTAATAAACAAAAATTAATTTTTTCTCGTATGTAGGAAAAAGCCATATTTTTAAACTGAGATCTTAACCTCTAGAGAGATTTGTAAAGACAAGTGATTAAAAAAAATGGTTTGCCTTTGTCTGGGCTCAGAAGAAAGGGAATTAGCAGATACAAAAATAATTTTGTCAGTCATTTCTATATCTTACTAAATTTTTGAATGCTTAAATCCTAATTGTATGCACCATCAGTAAAACACAACTTTAAAATAAATTTTGAGCATGCTGTGTTCAGGCACTTGAGCTTGCATTCTAAGGGTTAGCTTTCTCTAGAACAATTAATAGACTAGCATTCAGGAGCTGGGCACTGGTTTTAGTGCAATCAGCTGGCTAGGATAAGTGTAAATTTGTAGAAATGCTAGGTAACTTAGAATGTATAGAGCCAGACTTTGGTCTAGAGAATTTGGTATAGTTTTCTACGATTCTTGTGTATCATATTTTGCTGAATATTTCTGGTTCTAGGAAGGATGTTGCCAACACAAAGTTGCAATATATTCACACATGCTTTATCTATATGCATATACATACTTCCTTTTAAGTTTTGATGCAGAAGGAAATGCCATAGATTTATTTTTGGACTATGGTCGCAGGAGTTGGAATTGCTTCTGCGTGCCAAAAGGTTTTCCTCAACAACTTCAGAACACGCCTTGTCCTCTAATTACTCTTTTTTTGCAAAAGATGGCCATGCTCAGAGTTTCTCTGACTGCTTTATTCCTTGTTACTCTCTGCCCACTTTTGGGGTATGAAAAGCTATCAGTACGTGATTTTTCTCTCATATCCTGCGAAGGGAGGTCTCTACTGTGCACAGCAATGTGACAGCGATTTAAAAGAATCCTTCCCTACAGGAAGCAATAACACTAGAAATGATTAAAACAAAACTAAAATGTCACCTTCAACTAATGAAATTCCATCATCAAGCAATAGAGAGTTAGCGCTTCTGTGAGACCCTTTAAAACTCAGATTAAGAAGAGAAAATTAAACTTGAAACGAGTGGAAACAAAACCAGCTCTCTTTTCCCTGGCAAGAGTTGAGTACAGTATGTTGATTATTCTCAGACAAGCTGATCTCCCAGGCAGTGACCCCAACTCAGCATAAAGAACAGCTAACAACAGGGCTTTAGACGGCTGGCAATGTTATCTATTGTTCGTCATCTTAAAAAAAAAATGAAATATCCATCTGTCTTGGAGCTAGCTGATCTGTAGCTTCACTCGTATGTCCCCTCGTATGCGGGGAGACAGTTGAGGAGCTGCCTCACGAGCTCAGCCTGGGGATTATTCTCATCCGTTTTCCCATCCCTGAGAGTGGGCAGTACAGAGTGCTTCAGAGGAAAGTATAGGGTGCCTGCACAGATGGCGGTTATAAAATAACCTGTAAGGGAGTTTTCTTTTTAAATTCATCTAATTATATCGATGCCTGCTTGCAAACGCAGGGGTTTGTAGCTTTTTAATTCGGTAAAGTTGTGGTTTTAAGCCACGTCGAAGGACGTTCACAATACCAACCCCCCTGGCCTCCCCGTTCAAACCTCCGTGAGCCTCTGCCCCCGGGGCTGCCTCTTAGTGGTGAATAGCAGAGACAGGTCGCTTTTTTGGGGAGGGTGTCAGGGCTTATAGAGGTTCCTTGGTTTTAGTGGAGCACAGATGCGAGAGCACAGCACTGGGGAACTCTTTCTGTGAGCTGCAGCTTTCCTGAATAAGGAGGTTTAAGTTTCCTATAGGGGCACTCCTGCATCACCTAACACCACTACCTTTGGCTGCCAAAAATATACATTTAAGACATTTAGGCTGAATCCCGAGGTTGGAATCTTCCGCTGTTTTTAGGACCAAGTGGAAACGGGAACTTAACTCAGCTAGTCCCTGCGCGCTCCAGCATTTCTCTCTCAGCAGCTCAGCTGCGTGTGAGAGTTTAGATGTAATTTTGCCTTGGGCACGGAGCCAGCCCCTGCAACGCTGAGAGAGAAGCGATAGTGCAGGGCTGCTCTTTTACTTCTTTTCATCGCCGCCGAGCCTTGTTTTACTTCCCTCGTTTCAGAAAGAAACCGATCATCCAGCGCGTGGGCTGTCAGCAGCTCCCTCGCTCTCTTTTTTTTTTTTTTTTTTTTTTTTGCCCCC
>JAVJGG010000032.1:24901477-24930834 GCA_035590195.1 Aviceda cuculoides
TGTGAGTGTGCGGGGGTCTGCCCAGCCTCCTTGGCCGGCAGCGCATAGCCATAAATCCCGCCCCCACGCCCCCCGAGAGACACGCCGTTGCGCGCAGTGCCGTCGCCGAGGCCGCGGCAGCCGCCGGACGGAGGGACGAGAGGTTTCGCCACGTCGGCTCGGGTGCCGCGACCGCAAAGTCCAGCGGTGAGCGATAGCTGACGTTTCAAACCAAGCGGAGGGCAGCTAACGGTGTCGCTGGAGAATCGCGTGCGGCTGGTAGAAAAGGGTTGATTTTACTGGCTCTGCGTGCCTGTGAATGGAAAGGACGGCTACTGGTGTCACAGGCTGTAGAGCCCTGAGTGCCTTCTGCGTCTGGAGCTGGACTTAGGAACACTTCGGTAATAATGGCAGGCTGTCTTTAATCGGTCTGGTAAAGACCCATGGTGAAAGCCGGAGAGGGCGTGTGCAACGTAGACTTGGTGAAAAATGTCTTTGCTATCCTCCTATCTGAATTTACAGACAGGTTGGAATTGTCCTGGCCAAACGAACAAAACTCATTGAATTACACGCTGCTCAAGCTAGCACTTCACTGCGCTGTTAACGTTGTTTCATTATATTTTATTGCTGATTGCAGGGCCACTGGTATGGAACACCGTGTGTTCAGATAAAGCTCCTCTGAAGCACCAATTTGTTGAAACAGTGGAACGCTGATAAGGATGTACAAATTAAGATACCTTTAATGGGTTATAAAAGCACTGTCCATCTACAGCTGTTCTTAGAAACTGATAGTGATTTCCATGTTCTAGTGATCATGTAATTTTGAAAACAGTGATCTTTGCTGATTTTTATTGGCTGTGATAATTCTGATTGAATTATATATGCTGGCGGTGATAATAAGACTAAAACGTTCTGTGTTTAATGTAATTTGATTTTCAAGGTTTCAGAAGGACCAAAACCATGGGTGACAGATTTTTAGATGAAATCTTTGATGCTGTGGAGTTTCGGGAGGTCGGCTTAGTGCATGCTGAATCCCAGCCACAGTAAGCTGTACATCTTTGTTATGCTGCTGGATATCTTTTCGAACGAAACGCTAAATCCGGAACCTGTAGTATTTTGTGGACGTAGGGATATCAATTATGCCATGAGAACTGTTTTTTAAAAAGGAACAGGTCTTCAACAAAGAAAGGTTTTCCAAGTGATTCAATCTTAGAAAAGTCAAGGTGGGTTTTAAATAGACTATAGAGATCTGTGTTCCTTTGCTGGTAGACTTATTTCCCAATGCTGTTTAGTCCAAAGGATGAACTAGAACTCAAAAATTTCTTCAGCTACTGTAATTAAAATACTGAGGTAACAACTTTATTTTTAAAATGTGAATTTTTTACTCACATAGGAAGATATATTTGCCAATTCCACAAGACACATTTGAAGGAGATTTTGATTGATTCTGGGGACTGGAATGGAGTTCTCTCATGTTTGTGTCTGGCCGAATACAGACACCACTAATTAGGAGAATGCTCTTTTGCTTCACTGTGCGGAGATTAACTTCATTTCAGTGAAGGCAAAATCTTGGGTCCTGATTTAAAAATAGGTATTGCAGACATTCAACAGAGGAAAGCTCTTTGAAATGTCTCCTTGGGTACATGCAGTTCCCTGCATTTGTGCTTAGTAGTAGAGCATAATTAGATTTCAAATTAATGGATCACGTGACTACCCTCAAACAAGGCTAGGCTAGGGTGAGTCAGTAGGCAAGTGAGTTAATTTCCTCTTTCGAGACCTTAATTCTGGTCCCTACCTCTCTTTTTTTAAGCATGAGCATCTGAAATATGTATGCTTTGTATGTTTATACGTACATGTAATCATCTGTCAACTAACAAAAGAATAGATGGTCGGTTGGGCTAATGTCCTTGGCGGGACAAAACAGCATTTGTAAATGTCATTATTTGTCTGGAACCACACACTACAAACAAGTATCTGAGGAACTGGTCTTAGCAGCTTTAAGGCATGATTATTCTATGAAATAGAAAATGGTAACGAAGACACTCATCTTCCCATTTCATTACCTCTCCCCAGAAGCAATTCTGTTTCATTTGCATGGCACAATATTCAAGTTGTTGAATCCTAGTCTCTCAGGACTGTCTCAAAGGACTAGTAATGATTTCAGACCCTCTTCGTAAACATCCATTACAGACTATAATTCTGCACTTTCTCAGCTCCATAATTTTTCTTATTTCTATCTGTAATGCAGCACTAGTAAGAACTTAAAAAGGGATGAGACTAAATTAGGGACAGAGGACGTCACAACATGGTTCTCTTTCAAACCTAGAAATAAGTGGTCTGTATATTACCTAACTGAACCCAATATAAAATGACTTCTAAAAGTCCAGGAAAATTACAATAAACAATGCAATAACAAGCCACAAAGAGTAGCTCTGGCTCAGATTCTCACAACGAGGTAGGTACCTTACTTCTACTTCAGGAATGAAGGAGTCGATTATCATGAAGCGTGCTGGCTTCGGTCCTTTAAGTCTCCAAGTATCTATCCTTACCTGTAACTGACCCACAAGAAAATACATGAGAGTGAGGGAGGATGGGGATGTAGCTTTTAACAGGGATGAAAAGAATAGGGTTCTTGTAAAAAAGGAACAGGACTGCATTTCTTTTCTTTTGAAACCATATGGAGTATAATGAACCTCTTGTGGAAATAAAGTGTTTTTCTAATTATTTTACTGGGGCCAGCATTTCCTCCTTGGAACCTAATTAAAAATGATTTCTTTTAGATAGTGGTTTGGGGTTATCTTGTAGGATGGATAAAACTCTCTTGTAAGGTCTGTAGAAATTAAATTCTTTAGATTTTTTATCCCTAGGCTCTGCAAAAAGTATTTCCAGTCTTCTGAATAGTTAGTTTATTATCATCAAAACCACTGTGTACATTTCAGTGTATTGCATAACAGGCTATTGTTCAGTAAATTCTATTGGCAGTGGTTTTGGAAGTGGGGAGGAAGTGAAGAAAAAAAAAGAATAAAAAGGGAACTTAAAAAGAAAATACGGCTTCTAATTAAATTAAAATTATTTTTTTCTGGCAAGCCCTATATCTTTTGCATGGTGTACCTCTTTACCTGTTAAGCTATAGATATATAGATATATCAGATAGTCAAAGAAATAATTGGCCATAAATCAATGATTCTATTTCATTCATAGTTACAAAGGAGCATTTTGCACGTTTAGTTTTCAGGGGTGCAACCTTTTCAGTTGTTTTTTCTTAACACGAGTCAATGGCACTAAAAGCCAGATACAGCTGTAGTAAGTAACAGAGATGACCTGCCTTCTTTTTTTTTTTTTTTTTTTTTTTTAATCTGACCCTTTATTTATAAAATTTATTTATAAAATTTATTGAGAAACAATTTATAAATCAATGATCTTGAGTCAGGAAGCTACTCTGCTGAGTTCCAAGATGAAATCAGCTTCAGATCAGACTGAATAATGACCCCCCCAGCATCTTTCAGCAGCAGGGTGTAAAGTTCTAATCGTCAGTATTGCAGCACAAAAGTTCTGCTATATGTATTACAGGAATAACTCCATTAGCTGTGTCACGAGACTATTTTCTTCACCTAAGAGTTGCAACTAATGGCAAATGTCGCACACACCACTCAGCTTTGCTGTGAGAGAACAAGTAACAGGGCAAATAATCCCTAAACGGCTTACAAAACCCAAGTTTTAATTCTGTTTTTCCGTAACATGTTTCAGTTTAATCTCTTAAAGCCTTTTTGCAGTTTCCAGATTTTGCAGCCAGCTGCTTTGAGTAACAAGAAAAATTCTATTAGCTCATACTTGTCTCTGTATGAGTAAGAAAGGAATCAAACATCAAAGATTACGGGTACTGTTTTCTAATACAGTCCTGATAGTTTTATACACTTTGCTCTAACTCAGTTGAAGTGCTGTCAGGCTTCATTAAGATCAAACATTCAAGATAATGGAAGGCTGTGATCTTCTCCAATATACATTGTTAACTTGCACTTAGATAGATCTGTAACTTTTAACAAAAAGGCGAGATTTCTGCATATTGCATAAGAGAATTTGATACTGGTAAGGGGTATGGCATTTGCCTGAAGGGACAAATGGCAAACAGCAATGTAATAGAAACATGTAGAAGCAATCATCCCAATTTCCCTTTTGAAATCCTCTTAATCACTTCACTGGTCAATGGTACATGAGTTATCTTTAAGTGAGCTGACTGGGCAAATAGGGGAGATAAAGTGATTAATTTGATTTCTACAGTTCAAAAACAAAGATAATTTAGGACGTGATCATGGAAGTAAACCTAAGGTGGATTTAATACTGTTGAGAAGAAAACATTGGTTGGACAAAAAAAAAAAAAAAAAGGCAAGCTTAAACTTGGGACCTTTGAGTACTGATCCTGAATTCGTTTGTTAATTACAGTATGGCTTTGGGAAGTCATAATTCATTAGGAGAGGAGTAAAAATGGGATGTAAATACTTATACTCGGCACTCTTTACTGTCTTCATCCCAGAGAGAAGACTCTCATGCATATCAAACACTGAATTCCTCATAACCATCACCCGCACCTCCCTAGAAAACCTCCCTTTGTTTATTTCTTGTGGCAGAAATCCAATAGCTGTTGTAAAGGACAGAGACACAAAAAGTCGTAGGGGATTTTTTTGACCCTGCTGTTGATTAAGTTGAAACATTTTTTGAGAAATACTGCATAAAATATAGTCTTCATAAGAATATAATGAACTACTTACCAGACAGATATTAAAAAACTAATCTTCATTCTTGTTCATTAACAATGAACAAAGAGAGGTGGTATCTTTTTTTGTTGTCATTGTTTTTCTTAAGTGTAAGTCCATTTGCCCTCAGTTGTCTGTCACCAGCACTTGGATAAAAATGTAGGATCAGGAGTTTGAGCAACTATCTAAATGGATGCAGTGAGCTAGATCCTGTCCCAGTGAAGATACACCGATTTATACAAGCTGCGGATCTGGCCTGTGAATTTTATTTTTGACAGTAAATGCTATTACAGCACAGTCAGGACTTTCTACAGGCATTCTTCATGCTGTAGAGCACTGGCTCAGCAACCATAATCGTAATTTTGTGTTGAATGACCTGATCTTCACGCACTGAATTGAAATGGAAACTTCCCATTAAAAGAACATTCCAAGATAGCACAATTCAACATGCGTTTAAGAAAAGAGAACTTTTTTCTCAGGGGGGTGAAGAGTCAGGCCACTTTAGTTGAAGTATGAAGTCTGGATATTTGAATTTTATTTGTGTTATTGATGATTGCATCCCCATGTAATGGGCAGAGTGGCACAGCCATCGACCTTGGTAAGGCACAAGGTCTTCACACGGCTGCTCCCTGGGCTAGATTTGCTAGTTCATACTAATGTATGAGAGAAAGGAAAGACCAAATGCCCAAACTAATCAGTAGCGATCCCTTTGGAGTTTGTGTCCAGCTATAGACCTTGCATCCACAATATATAGAGAGAAATTGAGTGAAAGTGGTTTTGTTGCAAACGGAATCAGCCATTATTCCTTGCGGTCTGCAAGGAAGGTGCAGCAAACTTGTGTTCAAAATCCTTGAATCCGTAGTCTGAGAATCAGAATTTCAAGAAGAGGAGAGTAGTAGCACTATACTAATTTTCAGATGTACTGTCTGCTGTGTCTGCATTGTCTGTTCAGCAATCACTAATGAAATTATTCCTCTCGCTCTCTAGTATGTTCTTACTTTGCCTTTCAGTAAAAATTGGGAGATAAAGAACAGCAGTGAAGAGCAATTGAATATGGTCTAGAAAGTGCCTTTCTCACTCTTAAGTACTGCTTGTTAAATTTCATTTTGAAAAATGAAGCTGTATTTAGTATAAATCTGAGGGATCCTGGGGAGAAGAAAAGCACCCCAAACCATTAAAAGAAAAAAGTCTGTTCTTTTTGCTGCTGTATAATTTTGAAATGGCTTAGCAATTTGTACTATACTTAAGGAAAAAAAAAAAAATTGCTGACAACTTGGACACCAGACTGCAGGTAAATGAAATTTTAAAAGGAGGATTTAGTACTCTTTAAGAAGGAAAAATGAAGTTTCTAAGTTCCTGGAAGACCTTTAATTAAATTAAAGGTGTATTGCTCTGCTACTTTTATACATTAAGGAGAAACTATTAAGGCTGTTTTGCTGACTGCAGTATACTGCAGTCTTGCTGGTTACATTGCTGGGCTGCTTTGTGGACCAGCAGAAAACTCTCCCCCTTAAACAGCTGTAAAGAATTATGGCAAGATTTTAATACAGCTTTCCTCTCTTGCTCTTGTGGTTACCTGTAGAGAGGACTTTAAATCCCAGTATTTGCCACTGAGCATTAATTTGTTACCTGTTTTGAGTAAGAAAAGGAGCAGCAGTTGCTGAAAGCAGTCTAAACAGGAGATACCGAATGTTAATAGATCCCACCAAATGATGGCCGCTCTCTTGCAGTATTTGTCTTTGCTTTTAAGAAGAGGTAAGATAATTCATGGCTGACTCTTTCCTGAGTAATCTCTCATGCCCTGGCTCACTGCAGACAAATGTCAGGAATAAGAGAGACTGTCTAGCACATGCTTCTGCAAATACTGATAGATTATCTGTATGCATATGTTACTGTTGACTAAAGGATGTGGAGTACTAGTCTGCTTGTACTGGATACCTAGCTCTCTGTCTGCCCTGAAAAAGATCCGTTGTATCTGCCGCAGAAGACAGAGAGTTGCGAGAAGCTATTTTAGCAACTCTGTAAAAGCAGATTGTTCTTCCAAGCTAATCCTACAGCAGTGCTCTAGTGCTGTTCTGACAGAAATACTGCTCTCTAACATGATACCAGTGAATGAGAAACCCACTCCACTTGGAGTCAAGCCTTCTTTTGAAAATGCACTTTCCAAAACAGTAGGGGAGTTTGCCCTAATTGTTGGCAGTCTTCGGTATTTCTTGATATTACGTGGTAAACTATAAAAAACCTGCTATGTTTCTCTCCAGAAATAGCTAGATTTCGGTGGAGAATAAGGTAACTCTGATACATATATATATATATGTTGTTTGTCAATGTAGGATTTAAAGCTCACAGGGAAACTTCTAGATAAAAGTCGGTATGTAACTGTAAGCTATTACCACCTATTAGTCAATGTAAAACCTCCTAAATCCAATGTACACCAGACATAACACATTATAAAGGTTGAAGATAAGGACCCCTCTTCATTCATTGTGGGGTATCTCTGCTGTTTTTATTTCATAGCTACCATTGCAATGCTATATTTCACGGTACTAAGGAAGAAAAAAGAGAAAAAGAAAGGAGATAACTTATTATTTAGAAAAAGGAAAGTTTATTTTTTAGAGAACTAAAACTAAATCCATTCTTAATGTATGATTACCATTCTTTCAGCATTTCAGCAATCAGAAGAGATCTTCTTTATTACACAGTTAAGACAAAAGCATTTATCTTATCTTTACCATTTGAAGCGTATTTTGTAAAAGCTGCCTTTTCATAGCAATTGGCTGTCTGAACCTCCTGATATTCCTCAAGAATGGGTCAGTCAAGTTTATAGGGTAACAAGGATCACAAACTTCAGCTGGAATAAAAATCATTCTGGTTTCATTGACTTGAATGGAGCAATGCTACTTTATCCCATCTGAGAGCTAGACTAAATTCGGCCAATATCTGTAGAATAACGGAGAAGAAGATTGCCTTCACACTTCTGGAATGGTTAGAATTATAAAGAAAAGAAGCCACTGGAATGTGCTGTGTATATTACTTTTTTTTTTTTTCCTCAGAGCCATAGAGGAGCTCACATATAATTTGTTTTTTTCTATCATCCCCTCCCTGATGGTGATAGCTTAGGTTTAGATCTATGGCTGCAGTATTAGAGGAAGTTCTTAAATCTATGCATGCTCCTTATCTCTGATACCCAGCAGCTCTCCTGTCTTCCATGAAAGTCGCCTGAGATATAGATCCCAGTCCAGAAATCAGGTCTAGTAAAGGAGAGCTCTGTGCTTCTGTGTGCAGAATGTGAGACATAACTCCCTGTAGTCTTTGCTGGTTCTAGCTTCTGCTGTTACATCTTGTCACTTCCTGAGCTTTCTTCAGTATTGAGCATATGGACAGCAATATGAGTAAAGAAATGAAGATGTTTTTCCCAAGATGCTTGAACCCAGGTTTTAAAATCATTCTTGCAGAGCGAGGGCAGACATTGGCAGCCAATTACTTGGTAATAGCTGCCATTAGGCATGCTTGCACAAGTGGGTATAGCAAGAAGTATCAGGCAAATAGCAAAATCTACTCTACAATTAATTGTGTAATCTTCCAGACTAAATGGTCCACTGTGTGATGTAGGTCTGTAAGGCAGAGCAGTGCTGGGATATATATGCTATACAGCATCGGTATTTAAATGCAACATTAGCACTTACTTTTGTCATTGTTCTTAGCAGCCCACAACCACATGGAAGTGATGTGAAATACTCTGGTAAGAGAGTGCCTGATGATGCTAAAAGTCTTCATAGAATCATAGAATCATTTAGGTTGGAAAAGACCTTCAAGGTCATCGAGTCCAACCATCAACCATGCCCACTGAACCATGTTCCAGAGTACCCCCTCTACATGCTTTTTGAACCCCTCCAGGGATGGTGACTTCACCACCTCCCTGGGCAGCCTATTCCAATGTCTTACAACCCTCTCAGTAAAGAAATTCTTCCTAATATCTAACCTAAATCTCCCTTGCCTCAACTTGAGGCCATTTCCTCTCGTCCTATCAAAGACATTGACTAAGAGCATTCCTGTTAAATGTCTGATGTTGCTTCAGTTCCAGATGAGTTATCCTTCTATTGTGTCAATGTAATTGCTAGAACTGGACCTTCTTGTTACATCTTAAACTGAGCTAGTTTTGAGGTGGGAAGTATGCTCCAACTCTTTGCCGTTCTTTTGAATTTGTAGTAATGACAGGAAATTTATAAAACGGTTTGGAAAGAGGAAGCAGGTTGGATATTGATTAAAGGAACCAATGCATCCTCATCAAGTATGTAGTTGAAACTGAACTTGGGGTGCTATCGGTATGGTTAAGGGTATGACTGTCCTTTTGGAAAGACCTATGCGATAGAGGACTGGGTCGACAATAACGTCCTTCTGGATTTTCATGTTAAGTGCAAAGTCTAGTACCTGGGACAGGCTTGTGCAGTGCAATGGTACCAGGCTGGGAACCTGCTCTGGTGAGAAGGACCTGTGGTTCCCAGTAGATAGTAAGCCAGCAGTGTGCCTTGGCAGTGACACGCTGGACTGCATCAACAGGAGCATAGCTAGTGTATTGAGAAGTGATTATATTGGGGAAATAGTACTCCTCTTTGCTCAGCACTCGTTAGAATACATATAGAATATTTCATCCAGTTTTAGGCACCCTAATACAGGAAATACATTAATAAGCTGGCATTAGTTCAGCAGAGGGCCACCAAGATGATGGTTGGGGCACAGGAGCATATCTCCTGTGGGAGCTATGCTTACTGAGCTTGGAGGAGGCTTAAGGGGAGCCTAAAAAGCTGATATAAATAACTACTAAACATCCAGTACCTAAAAGAAGGTTACTGAGAAGATGGAGTCAAAATCCTTAGAGCAGCATATGGTAGGAGAATGAGAGAACATGATAAAATGCAGAAAGGAGGAAAAAAAAAAAAAGAAAATTTGAGAAGATGGTAATTAAGCATTGAAGAGGTTACCCAGAGGTCATAATATCTCTGTCTCTGGAGGTTTTCAAAATACAACTGAATGGAGCTGTAAATCTGGTGTGCCTTCAGTGTTTAACCACTTCAAGCAGCAGGTTGCTCTAGATGACCTTGGAAGGGTGATAATTTTGATTCAATAACCTTCTTGGTAAAACTGTTCTTTAAGGTAGCTTTTCAGACTGATGGTATGGTGGTTCATGTAGGTATTCTGTACCTGAAGTGTTGTTGCTATTGCAAATTATGACTTCCTTGCTTGACAGTTGACTATTTTCCATTGAATTAAGCACTTAATCTGCATTTCATTAATTGTTAATTTTAATTTTCCAGTTCTTTCTTGCTTTTCTATACATATATGTGTGTTTAACTTTTTTTGGCAGACCTCAACTTTTGGTCTTGTTAAACTTGGATAGTGAGCAGTTGGTGAAACATCCTAGATTGCTTTCTTTCACCTCTCAGTTGAAGGCTGGTAAAGGACTGACTATTGTGGGCTCTGTGCTTCAGGGAATCTTCTTGGATAAATGTACAGAAACTCAGAAAGCTGAAGAGGTATGTAAAAGGCAACTTACAAACACGTGTAACTTCCATTAGTATTTACACGCTGAATCCAGATAACTCGTATCTTGAATTAGAACAGACTGTTGTAAAGTACTGAATAAAACATCCTTTTATTTTTTACTATCAGTGCAGTCAATGATTGAATATAAAGAATAGGTTGGTGTGTGTAGCAAAATATTTTATAAAATTTCCCAATATGAGGAGACAATGCTGATAATTTTTAGCTTTTTATTTTCTTTAATATTGAGAGCCCTGGGCTCGCAATCAAATTACATCGTTGAAAAACAAGTTACCTTATAAAGAAAACAGATTTATTTAACAAAAAATTGAACATTTATCTAACAAGTGCAGATATATTTGGCATAATTGCATGCTCTGGATATATACATGATATTATTTTCTACATTGTCCTCGAAATACATGGCAGAGCTAGGATTAGGAGCAGTTTTCACTGCAATCCTACTCTGTTGCTTAACTGTAAACAGCATCCTTGAGCTCCTTTACTTTCTTTTTCTTTTTTGGTTTTTTTTTTCCTATTTATTCCATATCTCCAGAGAAAGTAGGATGAGGTAGGAAAAAACAGTAAGTTGTCATGTAATTTAAGATGACATCTAACTGTGCTTGCAAACACAAGTGACTTTAATTTGAATGTTTCTCTTTTTTTCTTTTTTTTTTTTTTTTTTCCTGACAACTTGTCAGTATTTGACTCTGCTACCTGATTGGAAATGTATAGACATTTTTGTGGGAAGCCCTTGAAAATACCTGAACTTAATTTTAAATTGTCCCCTGAAGGAAAAAGGGAAGTTAATAGACTGAGCTTTTGAAGATCCATTGTTCATAGAGCTTGGACTTTCAGTGCAAAGCAGGTTTCCCTTTCTGTTTGGTCTTAAACTGCCTGTGTACTTCTTCGTTTGATCCAGTATTGGGGTAACTCGGTGTAGATACTTGTATTTGCTTATCTATGCGAACCATTCTACTCCTAACTTTATAGAGTGGGGAAACAACATTTTTAGAAAATACTATGTTTCATGTATTTTATTGAATGCTATTGAAAAATCTATTGCCTTTAGAAAACTACTATAAAGCGTACTCCAAAAGTAGGCTTTGATTGCCATTCTGTCTTCCAAAAATGGTTAATATCTTCAGTGTTGTTGAAAAGAGTATCAGTTGAAATGTCTGCTATTTTGATCCAAGTTATCTTCAAAGCTGTGTAAAAATGCCTGTGATTTTTAGAGATTCCAGGTTTGAATAATAGATGAGCGTTTGAGATGTTGAAACAGACTTAAAGCTAACTGCCCTCTTTCTCCCAGCTTGCTTTTTTCTCCCTCTTGGTCTTCAGACTTGTCCCTAGTGGTTTTTAAAATAAGAAAGTAGGAAGCCAGATGGCCTAGCTGATATCGCATGAAAAGGCTCCAAGACAGCAATTAGCTTCAAAACACAGTGGAAAAAGTCTAGCAATGGTAAATTGTGAAAGTAATTGTTATTAAGCTGTTACTATCAACATGTGTAAGTAGAAAACAAGACCAAGAATATAATCAGGCCTCTGAAATTCAAAAACAAAGATAATGGTTAAACAGAAACTGTTTACCCGTGAGGATTTGAAATGTTACATATAATTGGCTTAACTTGGAAGGCAGCTACGTTTTTGAGATGGAACAGGAATGAATTTAAGGGAGACCTAATCCCCAGGTTCTCTAGAAAGTCAGACCTGGTTTTAAGATTGAGGAAACTATTGCTTTTAAAATGGAAATGAAGATGAATTGTAAAAGTTCGAGCATCTGGAGGCCTCATAGGTTTTGGAAAACTTCAACTAAAAAATGTTTCTAGAAGATTTGTAGGAAATCAAGATTTCTCCTGTCTTTCTTTTAAAAAGAAAAAAGCATCTATTAACTGATATGCCCTCACAGATATTTTTTGCACAGAATGACTTGTTAGCTTTGCTACCAAATTCTCTGAAGTGGTTTTTTTTTGTTTTTTTTTTTTCCTCCTCGACTGAACAGAATTTCTGATGTGAAGCCACACTGAGTCAGTGCCAGGCATTCTGTGATCAAATCTGTTCCTGATGGTTTTTGATAGGAATTTTGGCGCTTCCAAAATTCTAGATTTTGATGTGCTGGTTCTTCCTTCTGAAACCATGCTGATCTCCTACGCAAGTCATTGATAATGATGGGATTTTTAAAGTCGTGCCATCAAAACATAGTAAATGCCAAAGCTGAGGTTCCCTAGTCAACCTTGATACTATTTTGAATGCTACTTTTAAATTACTTGGTTATGTGTCTGTATGTTTGTCAGTATTTAAATGAAGGGGAACCATGTTGAAATTAAAGGGGTGTGGAAGACTTAATCTCCTCAGTTTACCTTGTCATTATTCAGCCAGTGATTCCAGCTGTCTCCTGCGCATCTTTTTTCCATGTTGGAAGCCAGTAAATAAACATTCGGCCTCTTGATGTCAAAGTTGTTTAAGGAGCTTTGGTGGTCTCTTCTTCTAAAGCCCTTGGCATCACATTTTTCTAAACCCTTCCAATTCCAAAAGGAAGGACTTGTCATTCCAAACATGGTGCTTTGTCTGTCAGC
The DNA here is from genome assembly GCA_035590195.1 of Aviceda cuculoides. Classification (NCBI taxonomy): domain Eukaryota; kingdom Metazoa; phylum Chordata; class Aves; order Accipitriformes; family Accipitridae; genus Aviceda; species Aviceda cuculoides. The sequence goes on from JAVJGG010000032.1 coordinate 24,914,325, forward strand.
ATTTTTTACTTTACCTGAAGCAGTGTTACTTTATTTATCTCTGTCCTTGTGGTTTTACTCGTATCTTGTTCATTCTTTGGAAATAAAAGGCTGAGTAATTAAAGTAATGAGAAAACTGTGTGTGGTGTCTTTTGGGGAGGTAGGTGTTTCGGATTTTAGTTGTCACAGAATCGTGTTCACTCTTTTGGAATTAGCAGTTTCTTGGTATTGGTTGTACATTGTAGCTAATGTTTTGCTCTTATTTACTGCTGTTATTCCTTATGGTCTTTATTGCCAGTGTTGATGACTGTATTTCCCCATGTGTAATCTTTCTTTTGCAGAATGTTAAGGCCTTAATGGGAGTGGAAAAGACTAAAGGATTTTGCCAGATTGTGGTGTCTCCTCATTTCAGAGATGGAATATCCTATTTGATTCAGTCAGCTGGTCTAGGAGGGATGAAGCACAACACAGTCCTGATGGCATGGCCACAGTCATGGAAGCAGACAGAAAATCGTTTCTCATGGAAAAACTTTGTTGGTATGTGTTTATTTACTTTCTCCTATGCATTCGTAATTCAGCTATAACTAATGTATTTGCTGTGTGGAAGAAATGTGATGCTGAACATCCAGTGGACAATGGAATATTTCCCCACATCTAATTTCACATGGAGTGGGTTTTCTTAGCCCTCAGACTCGTCAGCCATGGCTTGTCTTGTTCTTTTCCTAAGCAGCTTAGTCACTAAAGCCAGGATCTTCCTCTTTTGCCTCAGCAGATTCTGGGAGGATGTAAGCTTTTGAATTTAAAACAAAAATAGAAGCCACGAATGAAAATTAGAAGTTCTTGATCCAAACATCTTGTTTTCCCTTGCAGATACTGTACGAGAAACAACAGCAGCTCAGCAAGCACTCTTGGTGGCTAAAAACATTGACTTATTTCCAACAAATCAAGAACGTTTTACTGAGGGAAACATAGATGTATGGTGGATTGTTCATGATGGTGGTATGCTGATGTTACTGCCTTTTCTTCTTCGACAGCACAAGGCAAGGACAACAGAAAATGGCTGGGATTTCATTTTTTAGCAATGAATAGTTCCAGGAGTTTCTAGTGAAACACTCTTTCACCTTGATAGAGTTATGCATGCTGATTGCAATTACTGTGTTATGAATTGTTACAATGTATCTTTTTGATAGGTTTGGAGAAAATGTAAAATGCGTATCTTCACTGTCGCTCAGATGGATGATAATAGTATTCAAATGAAGAAGGATCTTCAGATGTTCTTATATCATCTTAGACTGAATGCTGAAGTGGAAGTTGTTGAAATGGTATGTTACTGCATGGGTTTTTTAGCAGCAATTGAGAATAAACTTGGGGAAAATGGATTTAGCATTTTTAAAACTAAGAGATGTTAGCCCAAATATAAAAAGGGAAAGATTGCAGTCCCACCAAGAAGTGTTTTAAAGCAACATTATCTTAACATGTCACAATGCTAGTGTATGTGGTACTGAGTTTAATGGTTTTGTCAAGTAGCGTTGAGCCATTTTGATGTTTTAATGCCTACTTTATTTATAAGGACTAGTCCATAGAGATAGTTCATTCAGGAAGGAAAAGCTAGAATTTTTAGCAGGCAGTGAAATGGAAGGCTGAACATGCTTAATCTAATAATCCATGGCATCCAGCATGAGAGAGGATGAACACATCTGTATCTCCAACTGCTGTATGAGTATCTCTCTGGAATAAGGAACCCATAGGCCCCTGTGAGAGTATGTCAGTTCTTTCTGGCATTGCCAGCCTCTTTGGCACTGGACAGCAAGATAATATAGCTACAGAATCATGAGTCAAATAGCGACAAAAGGAATTTTGTAATTTTTTTTTCCTTTTTAAATGCTGGTCATAAACTGCTCAAGAGAAAGGACTAAATCTGTAGTCTGTCTGGACCAGCTTTTTTTGGCAACTAAGGAAGAACTTTATTTGCAGCTCTCAAAGGTGACTAGCATAGTGTCCAAAGTAAGACAAGGAGAAAAAAACAAAACAAAAAAGCCAACCCAAAAAAACTTTAAACTTATTCTGAAGTGCAATGAAGAAGATGGGTCAACTGGTTCAAAACTTCTACCACCACCAGTTCCTGGGATGAACAAAACCTATAAAAAAGATTTATTATGCTAATCAGCCATAAAGCAGATTTTAAGTATCATTTAAATTATTTATGAAAAAAATAGACTTATGAAAAATTTTGTTAGTATTTTGAACTAGGAACTAAGATAAATCCTTTTACTTATGTATGTATTTATTCTTGTTTTGTTTTGCTTAGAGTACTGAATATAAAAGACTAAAATGCTGTGGCATGTTCAGGTGAAAGAAGATAGAGTGGCATAAAAAAGGCTCAGCCTTGGTTGGATTTTGAGCAAAAGATAGTATAGGAAGAACAATTTATTCTATTCTTATGTGGGTCATATTTAACCCTGAGAATCTTCCAAAAGATGAGAGATACGTTACGAGTCAGTGATGAAACAGATGACTGCTATAGATTTTTATGTTGTATTTTAGCTTTGAGCTGATGTGAGAACATATGCCAGAGTTTATTCATAAATGCTTCTATTTGTGAACATTTCTCACTGGTGGAAGGCTAATGTGTTATTTTGTGGGTCAAGACAGTTTTGAAGGAAACAATTGTGCACGTGTGTTCATGAGGCAGCAATGCAGACCCAGTTTAAATAAGCACTTTCAACCCTTTATCATTTCTGCAGCCTAATTGGAACAGAACAATGGAAAAAGTCTGTCCCAAGTCCCTCAAATTTAGATAAAAATCTAAATATTAATATTGGTACAATAGGGCAGCTTATTGTACGAGATTGCCGTTCGAAGATGAAGTTTTAAGAATGAGGACAGAAATCGTTGATCAATTACATGCTTGGGATTACTCTAATGCCATAAGTACATCCAGGACTGAATGAATGCTGGAATGAATCTGGTACACTGTCTAAACGTTGTTCTTCTGAGTGGTGCTTTTCTTCTGATGTTTCTAATGCCCATCTCTTTTGCAGTTTGAAAATGATATTTCTGCATTCACTTATGAGAAGACACTTATGATGGAACAGCGATCTCAGATGCTGAAACAGATGCAGCTATCAAAGAACGAAAGGGAAAGAGAGGTAGGGACTTTGGCTTGCCAAGATGTTCTATGACAAATATGAAAGTAGTATTTCTTGGCTGTGGGTTCTAATCAGCTTCTAATTAGTCAAAAGCTTATATAACTGTGTTCTATATTAGTTTCTCTACAGCAGGTTACATTTGCAAGGTTAAAATAATGTGGAAAAAAATATCCTTTTTTATTTGAACAGATGTTTAGAGGTTTTGTGTTCTTGTTAAGATTAGTGCAAGTATTTACAAGTAAAACATTTGAGCGTCAGTGTGGAATATATCCAGAGCATTTCTAAACCTGACATATATCAGTAGCTAAGGTTCATAATTATTCAACTGGGCTGACTAGCTTTGTTTGTGACTTGGTCTTGTTCAATTCACACTGACAATTTTTTAGTCTCTGCATTATTTTCAATGTTCAACTGATTGTTGTTTCTGAGTGAAAAGTAGGCTGACTAACCTATAATGCTATGATATCCAGATGGGAATGCTACGTTTGCTGCTCCCCTACCCATACTAGTCCCTGGTGGTATTTTGCACGTTGTAGTGACAAGCTTCATGCAGCTGTATTTTCATGAATATTTTTAACTTTTAAATCTTTTTTTTTTTTTTTTTTTGCCTTTTGCCTTCTACCCCCTCGTTTATTCTGTTAACTATCCCATTATTGTCAACGCTTTTTGGTGATGTAAAAAGGTATTAAGTGATAGCAAAGCCAAAGCATTTATAGTGATTGCCCTCCCATGCCAAATAAGAGATCTCTACTGTGTTTAACTGCTCATTCATAATATAACTAGGATCTTTTCTTGTGGCGCCTTTTTTTTTTTTTTTTTTTTTTTTTTTATTCCCTGCTGATAATTGTGACTCATTTTATGCCTAAGCCTTTTTGGTGTTAATCCTACAAGTCTGTGCAGTTCTTTTGTTTTTGTTTTTTTTTAATCTCTCCTTATTTATTCTTTTTTTCCATTTTGCAGGAAGTTTTAAGGTTCCTAAAAATGCCTTGTATTGCTACAACAATGAACTGCTGTAAATGCTCTTCCTTCTCATCTGTGTCACAGTAGTTTTCTTTTGATCTGAGCCTGCCTAACAACTTTTCAGTAAAAACCACACTCTCCTGTACTCCTTACTCAGTGTTTTAAAATTTTTCATATTTCTTTATTGAATGCTAGTATTGTTCCAGTGGAGTTTGAATGATTAATCAATCTACAGTAGGCATTTAAGGATTTAACTTCCTCATGGATGCTTTACAAGTAGCCCAAGGACCCAAGACTCTGTAGTCTATAGCATATAAATTGTAGTGGAGACAAAAGAATTTCTTTTCAGCTCTGTGAGCTGGTTGGAATCTGCACTATTTCAGAGTGTTTGTTTGCTTGGAAGCTTTCATTCCTTTCTTTTCCCCCTGCCCCATGTAACTTTTTTTTTTTTAACTCACTTTTATCTGAATATCACCATTATAGCTTCAGTTTGTTACTTCATATCAGACAGGGTAAAATCTGAGATGTTCAAAATGCCATTGAATTTATTTCATGGTCTGAAGTAAAATACTTGATAATTCCAAGAACATCTAGTACTTATTTCCTTGTCCAAGAATAAAAGCCATATCCATCTGTTGTTTCTGGTTAGGATATCCTAATCTACCTTGTTCTTTGGTATTTCTCATCAGAAAGGGTTTAGTTATGCCTTCACTTCCTCTGGAGCTACAAGTGGAATATATGCACTCAGTGTTCCAGGCCTTTTCTTAATCCGATCATCTTCTCTTAAATGAGCTGACCCCTCCCCTCCAGTTTTATGATGACCTCCAAAACATTTCTCTCATTAGTATCACTAGTTCAAATTAGCATTGCTTTTGTTTTCGCTATCTGTCTGTAGGCATTCAAAAATAACCCTGATATTCCAGCTTTGAACGGTGCTTCAAGTTTTGTTTCCTGGTACACCAAGATGAATACTCTAACCTCACTTCTGTGCTTGTACCTCTTCAAACGAGGCTCAAACCTTCGCAAAGAGGAGAATTTGGTTTTGTACTTAGTCCTTTTGCCGTTTCCCTCATTGGCATGCTCTTATCCCTGAGGAATCGCCCTTAACGTCCCCTCCTCTGACACTTTTTAAAATGGAACTTTATTTGATCTTGCCCCTGGGTTTTCTTGTGGAACCGGGGCATGGGGACTCAATGGACTTTGGTTTCCTTTTTTGAGAAACTTGGTTGATTTGCTTCTATTCAAGTGTAAATATAACACACGCCTGCAAAACGTGAGATCCGCAGGCTTTGGCGCAACCGCCAAACACTTACTTATTTGACTTTGACAACAGCACTGCAAAGCTCAAAAGAAAAGGCAGAGGCTCGTTCTCTTCCTTGCTGCCCTTCCTGGCGGTTGCCGGCCTCCTCCTCCTCCGGCTGGTCCCGACGCGTGGCCGTCGGGCCAGGCAGCGGTGGTGGCGGCTGGAGCTGTGAGGAGGCAGCCAGCGCTGCCGCGCGGGTTGACGCTGGTCCGTAAGGTTGGCGGAAACGCGCGTGCGCGGAGGTGGGAAGCACGCTTGTCGTTTCTGAATCGCTGGGAGAGAGATCGGGGTTTAGAGACGGAAAGCAGCTTTCTCGTCTGCTTAATATATTTTTTTTTTTTCGTACTTTTGATTGTAACTGAATAAAATCGATTCATCTGGATCCTCACGTATGTGAAGGGACGTGACCCTCACAAACAAGTGAATATTTGAGGTTCCCGTATAGACTAAAGGATTCAATTCACTTCATGTTTTCACAAATCTCTGTAAAGACGCTTCATAACTAACTGCTAAACATTTCAAGAAGAGCCTCATAGTATATATAAACAAATGGCGTGTTTGTGAAAACAAACCAAGTTTATAACAAGCTATGATACCAAATTTCAGCTATTTAAATGAAGACAGTTTTTATTTTGAATATGATCATCTGCTTTCTTCTGTAGACTGGGTTTTTTTTTTTTTTTGGTCATTGGTAACCTTTTTATCCCAGATTCAGAGCATCACTGATGAGTCTCGAGGCTCAATCAGAAGAAAAAGCTTCTCCAGTCCACAGTTCATTGGCCAAGATGCACAGGCACTGCTGACTAATGATTATCGAGAGGAGGAGGTAGTTGGACGTAGTACTGGCTAGACATCCTTTCCCATCGCAACACTTGAAGTGCCACTATTGCAAACTGAACTACAAATGAACAACTTGATCATTTATTGTTATGGAACAGTTCTTAATAAATTTTAATTTCACTATTTTTCTAAATTCATTATCTTACACTATATATTTTTCTCTAGGTGATGCTTCTGTGACATGAACTGCATCTGATTTTTCTCACGCTTTCCATGGAAGAAACACGTGTTTCTGAGAGTGCCTGTTTTTAAGAGCCAGAAGCAAAGATATTTCTCTGTCTTCTATCTCTTAAAAAGTCTTAATAGTGGGTGTTTCATTAATAAGCATATTTCATGCTTTCACAAAGCATTGCCTTCCTTTATAGTTCCTATATTGAAGTACTGAGGCTTCTCAGGGACCGTATAGATATGCTAGGACTTTTTAAGATTTCTATGCTTACTGAGAAGCCATTATTAACCCATAAATGTCATTACTACTTTCTGCAAGGTGCGTTTTAAAGGAAATGGACTGATGTAATCAATGGTTTTAGTGTGCACCTGAAGTGTTGCTCATATCTAAAGACGTGTAGCCTAGTTTGTAGAAATGCTGTGTACCTTTGTGTTTCCCTTTCTTCATGAAGCATGAGAAGAACGTGTTGTATTCCATGTAATTAATTTATTGTCACAATAGCACTAACAAAAATGTGCTTTTGTTGTCTTTGCATTTTTATAAACATATGCTATAGGTCAAGAATTTCTCTTGGCCTCACTGTCTTTCTAAAAATGGTGAACTTTCTTCCATTGAAGCATAGTTGTACTGAACTCGTCTTCCAGTTGTTCGTTTAAAATTTTAGTTCATTGGATACTGCTGTAGCACGTATAGTATCTGCATGTATTTGTTAGCTTTTTCCATTCTCATGCTAGAACTGTATTCACAGTAACTTCTGATTCATAGTCTTGACTTGTAATTTAATCTGGGGAGATATGAACACCATCAAACAAATACATATTTATGTGAACCTCAGAACTGAACTCTAGGATTTGTGAATCCTCAAGGGTAGGGACTAGGGAAATAATCTAGGAAGAATACAGAAGCTCATAGGCATTTAAAAACAGCTGTGATTACAGTTTGCGAACCACTAGAGTATTGCTGTTCATAGATAAAGTTTTCTCATCTGCTTTGATTTTTATTCATGTTTTTGTGACCTGAATGAAATACTCTTCTGAATCATCACGTATATGGAGGGACATGACCGTCACTAACATGTGAATAATTGAGGTTCCCAAATGGAATAGGAGCTTCAATTTGTGATGTAACAAGTCTCTGAAGAGCCTTTATAACTGCTGAATATCTTAAAAAACAAAAAAAACCCCAAACCCCCACAAACAAACCAACCCAACCTCCCCCAACCAAACAAAATGCACACACCCCCAAAAAAATCCCTAACGCCCCCCCCCCGCAAACAGAACACCCCAAAATGAAACCCAATCCTCCCTCCATACCAGTTCCCTTACCATTTTAAGAGTCTAAGGTACTGTATTTGTGTTGCTTTTGATGGAACTACAGAAGCCTGTGGAGAAAGTCTTATGAGGGAAAGTATGTAAATAACATGTGTTAAATATTTCTTTTTTCTTTCCTCAAGAGGACCAAGAGCAATGGGAAATGGAGAATGCAGAAGTGCATATGCATGTGGGAACAACAGTATTGTGCAGTTAAAGTTGTGATTTGAGTTTCTGCTATTATAAGGGAAGAGAAGGCCCCTTCATGGTTAGATTGATTGGCTTTTGTTATGTAAAGTGCACTTGCGTGCATAAATAATCTAATGGAACGTAGCTAACCTTCAGTTCAGCCAGTCCAATGGTATGTTACTGGGATCATGAGTTGTGCTGGTAGTTCAGCTAAAGGCATGTGAAATGGACAGTGTTTATGACAATGCCTGAGAAAATAACAATGTACCTGATGAAGAATGAGAGCACTGGCAAAAATCCCTGGTGATAATAAAGTACCCTCAGGCTGGATTCAACCTCACTTTAGGTCATTACAGAAATAATGTCACAGCCCAGATGTAATCCTGCAAATATAAACAAATAACTACATTTTACAAGCAGTTTCACTTCATGCTGAAGTCAAAATAATCTGGTATTTGTTCACAAAGTAAGGTGCATTTTTTTCTGTATCTTCTTTTGTTCCACTGCTGTGAAATTACTTTTCAAAATTTTTTATAACATGTAATCTACCAATGCTCTTTTTGGCTGAATCTTACGGTGATTGTTTGTTTTGTGGCCAGGCTCAGCTGATCCACGACAGAAACACTGCCTCACACTCGGCGCCAGCGGTCAAAGCAAGCGTGGCTGCTGCTGTGCCGGAAAAAGTGCAAATGACCTGGACTAAAGAAAAGTTTGTAGCTGAAAAGCATAAAAACAAAGATTCAAATGTGTCTGGCTTTAAAGATATTTTCAACATGAAGCCGTAAGTATACATGTGATGTTTGGAGTTTTGTTTTTGATTGTGTGTGTTTCAGTGTGTGGTTTTTTGTTTGTTGTTGTTCTGGGTTTTTTTTTTTAAAAATTCCTGGTTTATTTAAAGTTGAGTACAAACATTTCGTTGGGGAGGAGGGAGTACCAAAGAAGCAGATAGACTCTTTCAAGACACCTAGTCTGCGTTTTGATTTTTGGGGGGAGTTTTTTGGTTGTGGTATGGCTGGGGTTTGGGGGTTTTTTTTGGGGGGGGGGGGTGTGGTGATAGGGATATTTGGCCCTCATCCTGTAAACTAAAGCAGTATAAAATTTGTGCTTATATGTACATCTTGTTAAGTATTTCCCGTTGAAATATTCCTTAATGTCTTTTTCTCAAATAGAAGTCACTTATCAATAGATAGTCACTTACCAATAGATAAGAGCTACTGCCTGTGTCAAGCCTGATGTAGTAGACACAAAACCAATGACAGAAAGACATGAGTTTCTTTGCTTCCTCATGTTGTGATTCAAGCACACACACGTATGTGTTCTGAGTTCTGGAACAATGCAGTTATAAGTGTAGCCGAGACTATTTTCTGCACCTGCCTAAAGCAAAACTGTGGATGTCAAGGGAAATTTTAATATCTAAAGGAAATAGGTCTTACATCTAGGACTTGTAGACAGTAGAGTTAGAAAGTACACTTAGAATCAGTACCTTAAAATCATGAGTTATTTTGTGGATTTGCTCTGAGCTCTTTAGAAACAGTTTGCCTTCTGCAAATTCCAAACATCATCTTGCTCATGCTCTAAAGCACTGTTTTCATTCTGGGCTGCATTTCCTATTACTTCTTTAGAATTATGCAAGACGCAGATTTCAGATATTATTATATTAAAACTACTGTATGTGGTTGGGGTGGAAATTACAGTTCAAACTTGTTGTGCCTGTACAATACATTAATGTTGTTGAATTAAAAATGTACCTGATGGCATAAATATTTTTTTTTCTGTGCATTTGCTTCCCTTCCATGTAGAGAATGGGGAAACCTGTAAGTCTAAATTTCATTTCACTTAAGCAACATAGGCTGTGTTTCCTGGTTCTTGTGGTCTTGTACATTGTATGCGTGTTTCCTAAATCATGATTTGTGATGTGTGTGTTCTTTTGTACCTTGTTTTATATAATGTGATTTAGCATTTATCACTGAAAAATATTCTTCATCATAACTTGTTAATGTTTTCTTCTAAATACTATCAACCTTCCATTCAAGGTAAGTCACAGAACATGTGTTTTAGTTTCTGTAAGAATGTAAAACTTGACAGTACTCCTCTGCACCAGTGTAATATTTAGTTTTCTAATTATCTGCACCAGTGTAATATTTAGTTTTCTAATTAACTGCGTTAAAAAGTGAATGTATTTTTGTTCTGGAAAAGTAGCCTCCATTGTAGTAAAACTACTTGGACAATAAGGGTGAATTTGTTCACAAAGGGAACTCTCATGTTTCATCAAGTGCCAGTTCTTGCTTCCCTTCTACCAACCCATATGCATGTGTAGAAATAACATAAGTTCAGATATACATTGGGTATGACAGCGTACAAAAATGGGACACTAACTCTCTCTTCATTCTTGGGTAGAACTGACTTGTGACTGCTCTGCTTTTTTTCCCAGAGTCCAGTGTTGTCTTCATTTTGTCTATTTAATGAATTGAGCTTCCTATGAAAACTTAGAAAGCTTACTTTGTGTATCATGTATGATTTCAGTTCTACCAGTGCTTGAAGGTGAAACGAAGTTAGTCAGCCTCAGTTCACGTTGTACACAATGTACCTTTAGTCAATTTGAGCCTTTGTTTCAGTGCTGAAGTCTTGCCCACTCCATCACAAATTTACACCCTCCGTATTTCCCCTGCATTTTTTTCTTTAGTTTAACACTGTTTCTACTTCAATATTTATACACCTCTTCAGTTACGCACTCTCGCCTCTCTCTTCATAGTTGTTCTTTGGACTTCTCAAGCTGCTGCTCTGCTTCTGAAAATCTGAGCCTCAAGTATTCTTTTGTTCCATACATGGTTTTTGTACAGTTGGTTCTTAGGACAGATGGTTGCTGTGACAGAAAATCCCCCAGGAGGGACCAATAAACTCCGTTTTGGAAATGTTATTGTCTTGGGAGGAAAATGCGGGGGGGGAGGTGTGGGGGAAGAGAAGAGAATCCATTGAAATTGATGGGGCTGGTCTCTACTGACCACTAAACTTCAGGCCAAATGCTTTTTTTTTTTTTAATTTTTTTTTTTTCTTCCCCTAATCGCCCTTACAAAATCAAGGGTGAAAATACAACATGAGACAGGCTACTTCTAATAGTATTCTGTTAATGGCTTTTCCCTTCATAGTAAAAAAACCAGGACTTAGTAGAACACAAGTACATACGCTCCTGGCATTCTCCATCTTTCTTGGTCCCCTGTGTTTGGATGAACCTGTATCTGGCTGCTGTTCTCAACCCCACGCTTATTTATATAATCTGAGGGTGGCCTCATGTTGCTAGAAGATTCTAGGGTTACGTGTTGGTGTCATCCCCTGAAATGACCTCTGGTAATAGAACAAAGTTGTGTGTTTCCTTTTGTAGATTTCGGCCTCCTAAATCTTTTTCTTTGGGGAAAAGAGATCTTATTAATTTCTATTGTTTACTTGAGCTGAAACAACAGCGCTGGGGTTTGTGCTGTGATTTGGGTTGCTGTTAGTGGAATTCTAAAAGATGCCCGGCTTGATCAGGCGCTTCAGAGGATGTCTTGCCTCCTGCTGCTACTAACCCGCCGGTCCTCTCTCTGCCGTAGGACAGTTCGTGAGCCCAGCCGAGCAGGGTACAGCCGCGCTTCTCCTGTGAGACCCTAGTTACAGCGCTAGGAAAATTCCACAGGATAGAGTGATACAAGTGTCGGCGTATCAGTATCTCTGCTCCTGAGATACGCCATCAGGCTGTGTTTCTGAGGCTCCCTTTGAAGTGACTCACCTCACTTGTAAAGAGTCTGCTTTTGGGCAGCGGATCTTTTGGATAAGTGGGCTAGGGGAGAGTCTGGATATTTCTTTTGTGCTGGAAAGGATGACTCATTTCCAGTCTTGGCTAGTTCTCAGGGACTACAAGGAAACTGTTCTTTTGTTTTGTTCTGAAGAGCAACTAAATCATCCAAGGTAGATCCTAAAATAAGGAAAACTCTGAAGTCCTAGCAGTTTCCTCCTCTTGCATACAAATTTACCACAATTATATTTGTGGATGCAACAAGCAAAGCATTAGTTAATATTGATAATGGAAAGGGAGAGGCTTAGTTTCAGTTCATTGCTTACTGCCTTACTCTTATGACATGAGAAATGAATAACTTTTTTCATAAATTCTATGCTGTTTCTAAATTTCCTTCACTGGGCTTATAGTAATACTATAAAGTTTGCAGAGGAGCATGATGGCTATCTTGTACTGTACAACATAAATAATGTAATCTTTCCATTGCATTCCTGTAATTTGTTTGGAATTTCTTGTACAAATCCAGTTACTTTTTTGAATTTTTGAATCCAGTTACTTTTGAATAAACTGGATTCTCAGTGTTTTTGACTAAACTTAATTTCTATTGAGATCAAGTTTTTGCTTCATCTCTGTAAAAGGTAACTGACAACTGGCAGATTTGTGCATTTTGGCAATCTGCTTAAATTGCTTGAATTTCCGAGTTAAGTGTTCTTTTCAAAGGAAGAAAACATCTTTTAAACCTAGGTATTGCATTTTCTCAAATTTCTTTTGAATGTGTACAAATCCTGGTGTCTGTGAAAATAGCTTATTCTTTGTGCATATAGATGAAATCTATAAATTCAAATGCATAGTGTATAACTCAAATACATAAGTGTTGTGACAATACTTAACAATGTTTGTTTGCATGCTAGGAATCAGTCAAATGTGAGAAGAATGCACACCGCTGTGAAGCTCAATGGAGTAGTGCTTAATAAATCACAGCATGCTCAGCTAGTTCTCCTGAATATGCCTGGACCTCCTAAAAACAGAAAAGGGGATGAAAACTGTATCCTTTACTATATTGTTTCCATATTTCTTGAAATTGGGAGTTTGATTTTTGTGATTGTGCCATAGTCTACTTGTTGGGAAAACCATTAGTAACCATGGTAAGCATAAGTTTGCCTTTAAGAAATTGACTTTTGATTCCACAAACAGAGTTTTAAGAAAAGTTGATAGTGGTGAGTTTGGGTTTTTATTGAATTGATATAAAGCATTCCTCAATTTTGAACTTATTTTAAAATAATCTCTATTTCTTTTCTTTTCTGTAGTTCAGTAGGGCAGAACTAGAAATTTCCCCCAAATTAGGCCTCGCTTCCACTTGAGCAAGCAGGTGGCTTGCATAATGGGACAGTAAAGGGTTACACAGGAAAACTTGATAAAACCGTTGAACTTGATTTTTTGCATTATATGTCAGACTTTTTGAGACATTAGTGGCTATTTTGTTTCTTTTTGATTAAATTTCTTGACTTAATGATATTGCAGACATGGAGTTTCTGGAAGTTCTGACAGAAGGTCTGGATAGAGTTCTCCTGGTCCGAGGCAGTGGACGTGAAGTGATTACCATTTATTCTTAACCTGTTTGGACATTGTTGAACCTCATCCCCCACACACCCACCCCCCACAACAAGAAAACAAAGTTATTTGCCATAATTTGAGCAGCTTCATTAAGAGTTCTAGTGCATTGAAAGTTACCTGCAAGCTGAATCTTCTGATGATGTGTTCTGGTTTTTCTATTACAAAGTTATATTTAAATTATATTTTAAGAAGATAGATTTATGTAGAAAATATTTCTGTAGTGAATTAATAAATGGTGGATGGGTTAGGATATTTATGTGTAGCATATTCTGACACTTGTTAAACTGTGGTGAAACAAGAAAAAAATGGTAATGCAATGGTATTTTTAAACATATAGAAATGTAAACAACTTTTGATTATTTTAATATTTGTTCTGCATCTAAATAAAAGGGAAAGGTTGCAGGAAAAGTTGGCTTCCTCTCTTACCAAAATGCTGCAATGTTACTTCTGTTGGGATTAGTCCTGGTTCAGGAAAATTCAGAAATATATACAACCATTCAAATTTGTATATTATGTGCATAAAGTGTTTCCCTGAAGTTCATGATTTGCCACACTTGTTTTAAATAACATTTCTCTATTTAAAATATGTAGTGGGGTAGCTGAAGCCTCCAGGTGACAGCTATTAGTAAATTGACAAGTTACATGTTTGGGCTTTTTTCATGAGCTACTAGCAGTTATAGTATATTGCACAATTATACCAGTGAAACCTAAGAGCATCCAACTCATAGGAAGGCTATGATGCAGTAACTCAACCTAGTTGCAAATATTACTGTAACAACTGAGAAACCACAGCAAGTTTGTTAATGAAGTGCAGTCTCTTGTTTTCAAATATGTATATTTTGAAAATGTTGTATGTATGTGCTGCTGTTTAAAATAAAAATCTGCTTTTCTGAACTAAACCATTTCTTAAGTGTTTTTCATTTGAAATTGTTGAACAATTTAGTTTAGTTTAGTTTGGGCCAGGGCTCTGGCTAGGGTGAGGGATGGCATTTGGTGGTAGTGCAAGTGTAGAGCCTCTGTGTTGGTGGGACTGTGAAGAGGTTGCTAAGGGAAAGTGGGGGCCACCAACCCCTTTGTCCCAGCCTTTCTGCGTTGGAGCCCTAGTTTTTGGATGTGTGTCTTGGAGCTGTGCTCTGGCAGGGTGAGGGTGCAGGTGTGGGTGAGTGGTAGGTGGTAGAGCAAGCGCAGACTCGGTGTTGCCGGGGGGCGTGAAGAGGCTGCCCAAAGTATTTTCATCCTGACGGCTTTTTGGTGGGACACGTAGCTGTTGGGTTCTCCTTTGTACCTTGGCTCCGGCCAAGTTAACGTCTGGGCGTGGGTGAGCATTAGGTGGTAGAGCAAGTGCAGAGCCCCAGCGTTGGTGGGGCTGCCAAGGGGAGGTGAGGGCTGCCAAAAGCTTCTGGGACTTGAGGCCTCTTGCTCATGGCAGTGTTCTGAGAGCCGGTTACCAGTGAGGCACCTGTACTCTTGGAAACCACATTGTCAGCAATCCCAGGAGACTCTCAAAGCTCAAAGGCGCATGCCCCAGCTTTTTCCTTGTCCTGTGTAACCAGGTCCCCTGCCACAATGAGCAATTTTCCCGAGTCTTCTGTTAGGCACCTGTGAACTTGGAGCATGCCTGGCCAGGTTCAATTCTATTTGGGCTGCAGCTTTCCTAGCTTCCTCCCTGGCTGCTGGGACAACGTTTCTGGATTCCTCCCAGCTTACCCATCCTTCCTTGCACCCTCCGTGCATCTGGTTTGTGTTTGACTTTGGCCAGGAGCGACTTGTTCATCCATGCAGGCCTCGGCATTTTTCTGTGTAGGATTAGTGATAAGAACGAAGAGGTGCCTGAGGCCCTCCAAAGGCTTTCCAAGGGCCCTTGCTTGCAAGTCCAGACGGGTGGAGGGTCCCATGAGCATACCAAAATGCACTTGTCTGAGCCCGGGGTGCACAAAAAGTCACTCAAAAACCCTGGTATGCATCAGAAAGCACTCTGAGAGCACCTGTGACCACAGAAGGCCCCTGCCCTGCATTGGGTGTGCTTCAGAGAGCTCCCAGAGAACCCCCAAGGGACACCAAGAGTTTGAGTCAAGGTTAGGTTAGGACTGGGGTTATTGTTAGGATTTATGGTTTGGGTTGGTGTTACTTGGTTAGGGTTGGGTTGAGGTATAGGGTTAGGGTTTGTGCTGTTGTTAGGGTTGGACTACACTGCCCCGTTGCAAACACCACCAAAGTAAGCTGTCATCTCTCAGGGAAGAATTTGCGAAGGGCACAAAAGCAGCAGTAGCTGGGAATTGGAAGATACAGTCCAGTAAGTTATTGGGAGCATAAAAAGATAAAGCAAAAAGACATATTAAGACAAATGTCCCCAAATTCAATATTTGCCACAATCTGAAGTCTGTCCAGGAAAAGGAAGGAAAAATAAGATGCAGCTAAGGGTCCTGTACAGATTCTTAGAAAATAATAGCAATACCTGGGATTCTTCATCATTATATAGACATTGTTTTCATGTAACTTTTTTGGTTTTGGTGTTCATGCTTTGTCCACTAGAATAGCAAAGTTGCAAGTCCTCACATCCAGAGTGGGTCTTTATTTTGAAAACACTGCCATCATTGTCTATTTCTTGTCCTATTCACTGTTCCCACATTATATCTCTGAATTAGTATATCTACGTCTTTCTTAAACACCTTCCCAAATATGTGTTTAAGTAGGATTTTAAGTAGGATTTGTACTCAGCTCTATAGCACAAAAACCCCTTATGCTAAGATTGTTAAACCTAGCAGTTAATATTGAAAAAAAAATAATATTTAGGTAGTGTCGCGGCATGATTAATGGAATTCTTGTGCAATAAATAGCTCAAGTAACTTGCTACAGAAAGAACCATTTGAGAGTAGTACAGAGTTTTTCCAGGATGATGCAGAGCATGGTGGAATACCTGGGACAGAGAGACAAGAATGCAAGGGGAAGGATAACAGTTGCATCATGTCATTACTACACACACTGTATTGAAGGACAGGTGCAGCATCATCAGTCAAGCTATTATGAAATGATTTTTGATGTCTGTTACAAGACTATTTACATCTTCAAAACACCATTGGGGCATTTTCAATTGCTTTTTCCAAATAAAGGGAATAAAGAGGGAAAAAAAAACCCAAACAACAACCACAAAACCTAAAATGTTTCTGAACTGGCTCTGTTTTGAGTAAACTTATACTTCAAAGCCAAAACCCAAAATAACAGTTACAT
>JAVJGG010000032.1:24930934-24948990 GCA_035590195.1 Aviceda cuculoides
AGGCCCCTCACCAGCTTGGTTGCCCTTCTCTGGACACGCTCCAGCACCTCCATGTCTTTCCTGGAGTGAGGGGCCCATCAGATGCGTATGTCATGGGAGGGCTGCGTTACCAATGTATTTGTCCACTTGAAGTGCTTACATGGCCTCTTGCTGATGACTGCCTGCAAATATTTAATGTACTTATCCTCATGCATCATTCTGGAGTAGAGAGTATAGATAAGAATCCAGGAAATAGTTCTCAGCCAGAGAGGTCTGGACACGTTAGCACTTTTGTCATTCAACTATTTTTTGATGTGCTCAGCCTGAAGGAATAGTTAGACTTTAAAAATTCAGAAAATATTTTCCTGATAGGAAACAAATAGGTTTCTTAGAAATACTGTTGAACTATATTTTACAAAGTATATTAGGTATACCTATGTATACATAAATGTATGCATTTAAATGCAAACTTCATTGGCTTCTTTGTGTTTTGATACTGTCTTTAACTATATGACCAGATCATATTTTTCCCCTAGTAACTCAGTGTCTTTCAATGCACAAAATGAAAAAAACCAACCTGAATTCAGTACTTAGGCTTCTATCAGTAATGTTACCCCTTTTTTGTAAATATTTTTTTCCATAAGGTATGACAGCTGCTTTAAAGCTGCGTTGAGTGTGTCCGTACAACTTTCAGTGACTATACTATAGGTATATCCCTAGCATGGAACATTTCATCTGTCAATGGTTAAAATTTTACAAAGTTGTAAGAAACTGAAAACAGCCTTTCACAATAGCAGATGTTGGACATACTTAATAATAGGTGGTATCACTGCTGTCTGTGATAAATATATTTGTATTGCTATACAAGTCAGCAGAGTAATGGAAAGCTTTACTGCAAACAGGCATATTTCTATCCTTGAATAACATCAGCTATCAAATTTATTCTACTTTGGACACATAATTTTCAAATTTGTTTTTACACCTTGGATTCACTCTCTTGCTATACATTTTTAAAGTAACAGAGTAATTTCTTGGAATCTTTTAAGAATCAAATAATATCTTGACATTTTAAAATATTACATAACACATTTCACAGTATGCTTTCACATACATGAACTCTGTTGTTTTAGCTGTCTCAGTTACTACTTTTCCTTTTACGTTATGTGACAGTTTTAATTAAATTAAAATTAAATTTCCATGTCCCTGAAAACTATCCTAAAAAAAATTGGATCAAACCCCTAGTGCTTACATCAGCAATAATCCGTAGTTGGCTCCGTATTGCAAATTCTTATTGACATATGAGATGGAGTCCTGACTCCACTGAAATCAAAGTCAGAACCCCCATCGGTTTCTGTAGGAGTCAACTTTTACCCATGGATCTAGTTCAAAATGGAAGTCTGTGGTGGGCTCATGAATATAGAATACTGTATCAGCACTTCAGAGTCTGAAGAGCTGAACAAGCAGGCAGCACTGCCGGTACTGGACATTGTATCCTGTTGGTTAACTTGACGCAGATAAACAGCACTTCAGTGAAAGTGATCATTTGCTAGAGAAGCATATGCCAGCTTTCCTGGATCTGGTATGAATTTCATATTGATGTAATAATACTTTGAATTTGGCCAGTGATTTCGATAAGCAAGCTGTAAGCAGCCTACATAGAGAAGCTATTCCATTGCATAAATGTATATTCATAAATTTAAAAACTATGTCTACATGAAAATATGAAGTAATCTATTCTTTTTCTCTATAAGACTTATCGCAGTGTGACGTTTCAGAGGGGTAACATCTTCTCTGTCTTCATCATTTATGATTCTTGGATCTTCGGTCGTAGGCTTGCCAAGCTGGTGAAGAGGGCTTTAAACTAAAGTTGCCGGGGGAGGGGAACCTCAATCCATCCCGCTCCTACCAGTTTGATGCCAGTGCCAGCAATAGATGCCAAGAGCCTGGAGAGGGATCACAGGTCAGCAGGAGAGCACCTGAAGAACAGCACAGAGGAATTCCAGCTGCTCCAGCCAGTAAGTCAGCTTCATTAGGAGCCCAACTTAAATGCCTCTGTGCAAACACGCGTAGCGTGGGGAATAAACAGGAGGAGGTAGAGATGTGCACATGCCTGCAGGGCTGTGATCTTGTTGGCATCATGGAGACGTGGTGGGATGGCTCCTATGACTGGAATGTTGGAATGGAAGGATACAGGCTCTGTAGGAAGGACAGGCAGGGGAGATGAGGAGGGAGTGTCGCCCTCCATGTCAATGACCAGCTGGAGTGCATGGAGCTCCTCCTGGGGATGGAGGAGGAGCCGACCGAAAGCTTATGGATCAGGACTAAAGGGAGGGCAGGGACAGGTGACATTATGGTGGGGGTCTGCTACAGGCCACCCGATCAGGAAGAATGAGCAGATGAGGCCCTTTATAGAAAGATAGGAGAGCCTCATGTTCACAAACCCTGGTCCTCATGGGGGACTTCAACCACTCTGATATCTGTTGGAGGGACAACACAGCAGGGCATAAGCAATCCAGAAGGTTCCTGGAATGCATTGATGACAAGGTCCTTCTTCAAGTGATAGAGGAGCCAACAAGGAGAGGTGCTGTGCTGGACCTTGTTCTCACCAACAAGGAGGGGCTGGTGGGAATGTGAAGCTCAAGACCCTTTATCAGGGACTGTAGTGGTAGGATGAGGGGTAACATCTTTAAACTGAAAGAGGATAGGTTTAGATTAGATGTGGGGAAGAAGTTCTTCACTGTGGGGGTGGTGAGGCACTGGAACATGTTGCCCAGAGAGGCAGTGTTCAAGGCCAGGTTGGATGGGGCTTTGAGCAACCTGGTCTAGTGGAAGGTGTTCCTGCCCATGGCAGAGTTGTGGTAACTAGATGGTTTTTAAGGTCCCTTCCAACCCCCCAAATTCTATGATTCTATGGTTCTTACTTTACTTAATATGTGTTCTCAGTCATATTCCTGCATCTGAGACCAGAGGTGACTACAAACAGTCATGAGAACACAGATCATAGTTAAAATGTGGTAGTGGGAATAGGTTGGCATTTGTAGAAATAATTTTTTGTGCTTGCTAATTTTACTCTTTTTTATTGCAGTTTGTTCCCTATCTTTGAGCGTGACACTTGTCTAAGTAATACAAGTGGGTTTGAAGGGTACGCATTTCTCCCTGATTATCGTGTTAACCAGGAAATTTGTCATTTTTAAAATTTCTAGGAAGAAGAAAATGAGAACATGATAAATCCTCTCTTAGGTGAGACTAAAGGTCTATCTAGCCCAATGGCCTTCCTCCAACAGTGACAATAACAGATTTTACTTAAGGATAAATAAAAATCAACGCGCGGATGCTAAGTCCCCTGACTGCCTCCAAACTTGTGGCTGCGCTGCTCTTGCCTCAGGAGAGGAAGCAGAATTTGGGAGGAAAGGTGGTACCGTCCCTGACATCAGCTGCAGTTTCTGTCCCTGCTTCTTCCTGCCCCAGCAGAGTGGGGAGGTGTTCTCCAGAGGAGGTCCAGGGGCTGGCAGCCAGGGACCACCTCTTGCCTCTCCGGCCCTGTCCCGTCTCCTCCCCTCAGCTGGAGCAAGTTTGACTGAGTCTTTTCCTGCCTGCCCTCCATCAGTGCCGCGCGGAGTTGTACGAGGAGAGAAAGGGCTGCCAGAAAAAGATGAGGTGGGCTGCTTGGCCAAGAGGAAAGCAGAAGCAAGGAGGGGAAGAGAAGAGAGACATGAAAAGAGAGAAAAGCCCTTCCCACATGCTTTTCCCATGGCCTCTCCCTGTTGCCTCACACTTTGCTCACCCCTCCCAGCTCTCCTCCTACTCTGTCTTCACCACAGAAAGAAATTTCACAACTTCCCCCAAATTATCAGCTTGTTGGAAAATTAAATTTTGCCCTTAGTCTTGTTAGCATTTTTGAGCTATCTTTGTTTCATTAGGAATATATGCCTAAACGGACTGATGCTTAAAACAATAAACTGTGTATTAAAATAAGAAGATACTTTGACAAATAAAAATAAATCCCCAAAGTGAGCCTGATATAGGTTGTTTTGATGTAAATCCCCAAAGTGAGCCTGATATAGGTTGTTTTGATGGCTCCACTGCAATGACACATATAAAAGGGAGAAAAGCTTTTTCCAAATGAAGTATTGTTGACTAAAAGGTAGAAGTGGGGAGCAAAATAAAACACAACACAAATCCACCTGGGATGTCTGCAACAGCGTAATTGAGGAGTTACTTTCTTCTCCAATATTTCAAATGGAAAAACCCATTTCTTTCATCAGGTTATATGGCATTGTAATCAAATACTTCTTTATAACAAAGCAAAGAAGCAAAACTACATAACTAAGATTTGAGTTGAACAGGATAATGCTGCATCAGGATGCAATATACTGATGAATCAAAGTTGGGCAGTAGTGGCTAGTGCTGGACAAATACAGCAGGGAAGTATTTCGGAACATTCATTCTCACTTAAACAATGAATTAACTTCTCAAACCTCTCTTTAATTTCCTGGTCATTTCTGTAAGCCAAATTTAACATTCTATAGGTATGCATGTGAGTTCATATTTACATTTGAATGACTTGCAGATTTGGTTTTCATAAATCTTGGCAGACAACAGTACAATTTATCATGGTAGGGAAAAACACATCTTGAGACACTACGGCCCTTGTTTATTGGTTCAATACTTCTTTAAAAACCTTTCAGGCCTGTGCTAAAATGTTTATTTATATGGAGTCCCACTTCTGTGATTCCATCATGAACTGCTGTATCTGTGACTAAAACATAGCATCAGTTTTGGTGTACACATGATGAGCAGTTACAGAAAGTTTTGAATTCTGGGAAGTGTTAAGAAGCTCTTTTCTCTTTAACTGAAATAAAAAAGTGATCAGAAAGAATGGTCTAACAATTCATGGCTTTCTAACATACCGAGAAATGGCACCTCTAGAGGGTGAAGTCTAAACGATGTAAGTTTAGAGTGGAAGTGAGGTCTATATTTTCTAACTGTTGCAGTAAAAGGATGTAAACTTGTATTCTTCACTCAAGGCCTGATATTTCATGCCTCATGCAGGAATTATTGGGTCACCTTCATTGGCTTTGTGGTATGTGATAAGTCAGAAGAGCTAAGCCTTCTGATAGTAGAAGCAGTGAAACTGGGAACAGTTACCCAACCACCACAACATCAGAAGTCACTTAGACTAGTCATATGTGTAAAGCCAAGGCTTCAGCGTTCTGCTTTTTTCTTTCTCAGGCTCAAGTGTTCTATAATTTTAAGACAGAGCTCTCAGTCTGTGCTCGAGAGCAGTGAGCACACTTTCCTGAGCTGGCGACAGGGCTTGTTCATTTTTCTGTTTGAATGATAGTACAAGCCACACATAACACAGGAGAAGTGGTGAGCCAAGTGAACATAATATTATTTTTAACCAGGGGAATAATGTTCACACAGTAGGACAAAAAAAAGTGAAACACACAGAAGTTGCAGGAAATGCTTATCAAATAGGTAGTAAAAAGGAAAATTTCCTTTGTTTGTGCTTCTAGGCTGCTTCATTTCTGATCTTGAAAAGAATCTCTCTTCAAAGACACTTAAGACAGGAATAAACTTTCCAACATCTAAGGAATGGAAAGAACAGTGAATAATGAGGAAATATTTGTGTTGCTCCTCAAATCAAAGGCAAATTTGAAAGCATTAATAAAAAAGGCACCCTGGGTAGCTAAACCTGTATTAGTACCAAAGGGATGACAGGATGATTTAAAACATGGTTCCAATTCATTTGAAAGTGTTGAAAAGGATAATCTTTATAACTGGAGGTGATCCTGACTAAACATTTACACCCTTTTTATTTGCCTTTTTCAGGGTCATAAGAGTGTGATTTTCTCTTTCAAATTGCAATGGGTATATGCAAATATAACACTTATACTAAGGGCAGAACTAAACGACTTGCCTACAGAGAACGTGTTTTTTTCATGACAACACATAACATTTTTAATTACCATGAAACAACTGAAATAGTGGTGCCACAGGATCAGTGTAAGATACTGAAATGGATCATTTTTCAGCTGAACTTTATGATCCAGCAAAGAATTTAAGCATGTATTTTATTTATGTCATATACATGGTTACATTAATTGCAGTGGAATGTACTTGCTTACTATACCTAAATGTTATTGTGCGCCTAACTGTGTTACTGGATGAATGCCCATTTCTAGGTCACTAGTACTGAACTTCTTCAGACCTCTTGAAAATGTCATTGATGATCCTCATATAGGCTCTAACCCTCTAACTGGGTCAATGGGTGACTTTTCATGTGTTCACAATGGCTACAAATGGAGGATGGAGGTCAGAATTCCTGATAAGCAGACCTAAAACCCACACATATATTGAGCATCATGAAAATTAGCATGAATTTGCCTTCTTTTTGTGATCTTAGAAAACATCTGAAAAATTCAAATCACAAGGCTTGTTTCCCTGAAACAAAGAATAAATTTGGGGAAGAGAATAGGATAGTATTCCTATTTTTATACTGGATTTGTCAGTCATGGTGAAGAACTTCAGCCTGTCGGATTCCGATTCACTGATGCTAACTTCACCGCAAAAAAACCAAAGCAGGTAATAATACCTGTTCTGCAAAAAATGATGTGGGAATGAGTTGTTAACTAAATTGCCTAGAAGAAAAAAGTGTTCCTGCACGTTAGTATTTACCTCACGATTTTTCTCCACAGGCCTGATTTTTTTATGCAACATAAAGGTCCAAGTATAAACCCGTCAGTAATTTTCAATCTTAGATCAAATATGATCACCAGGATTTTAATTTCTTCCTAGTCTTCAACTTGATTATTGAGGACTTACTTAATCATGATAACAAGAAAAAAACTAGTTAAAGTCTACTTTTGGACCTGCTTTCTGTACGAAGCAATGGTCTACACTAATTCTTTAGCTTTCATGTGTTCCAGAATAGCCTGTTCTCAGTTCACATGTATGTTTATTTCTTTTTCTTTCACATCCCAAGAATATATAATTTTATGCTGTTCTCCAGCTTCTGCTCCATCTTCTGAAAATGCATTTCCATTTTGATCCAAACCACAGTCACTTAGATGTAACAAACCTTCATTTCCAAGTGCAGCAGTACCGCACAATTACTCTTCATATTTCAAAGAGCCAAAAATTTTCCTTTCATCTTGATTCTGAGGATGAACTCTTAGCAGCTTTTAACCTTTTTCTCTGTCTGCTGAGATGATTTCTTGTTAATATTTGCTTTCCATAGAATATGAAACTTACATACATTCTCTCTGCATTCATAACTGTAATTCTTTGTGGCTGATAACATCAGGAGTTATATCATTCAACAAAAGAAGATCAGAATAATTACAAAATCTGGGATTTATCTGCTGATTCTTAAAAAAAAGATAAAGTAGAGCTATCAAATGGAACTTTATAAAAAAAACAAAACAAAACAAAACAAAACTGAACAGCACCCCCCAGCCTCAGAGTGCTTCCCCCCAAGTCACAAAGTGGCCACGCAGCTACGTTTCCCAGATTGTGTATGAATGTGTTTCCAGCCTGTCTCCTCCCTCCTTCGCTCCCTTCATATCATACATCAATGGGTTCCATATTTCAGATCTGAATGTTAATGAATTACTAAAAATGTAATTATGGGTACATATTTATACTTCAAAGTTTAAATGCGAGTGGTTTACTGCTCACAAGTATGAGCAGTTTAGCAATAAATTCAAGTCCATTTTTTCTGCCTAATTGTAGGAATTTTTTTCCTAATTATGAATCTTCATAAATCTTATCTACAAGTGTAGAAATAGATGAAACTACCCTCTAGATCAACTCAAATTATTAATTGTGAATAGAGCTGATAAGAAATAAAAAAAGGAATAATGGAAATTATTTCACCCTAGTTGGTTTTCTTGGTGTTTCAGAGGTGGCAACTGCAATTCAGCCTCATTCTTTTCTCATACATGCTTGAAGTGACCTTATGCTGTAGATTACTCATGCATTGTACACCATGCCAAAATGTCATTTGATTTCAAGTGTGTTTAATTTCCATTTTTTGTAAGGTTTTTCAGAGTTTTAATGTCTATCTGTATAAAACATATATAAGCCTGGAGCTAGGATTTTAGTGGGAATTAAACACTTAACTTCTATATGTTCCCTTGAAAACCGATGTCTCGCTCTCTTTTCCTCTCTTCTTTCTTCTAACATTTTTATTACCAACTATATAAACCT
The DNA here is from genome assembly GCA_035590195.1 of Aviceda cuculoides. NCBI lineage: Eukaryota > Metazoa > Chordata > Aves > Accipitriformes > Accipitridae > Aviceda > Aviceda cuculoides. Next base: position 24,939,128 of record JAVJGG010000032.1, read on the forward strand.
TTAATCTTTTCTCATAGCCTGAATTTTGGATTTAAAGATTTCTTGTGGGAATGACTGCTACAAGTGGACTAGACATTGTATATGAGCTTTTTATGTGTTTTGTATTTATTGCTTACAACACTCAAAGCAATTAAAGATCTTGAAAGCTGCCTGCTTTAATACTGTTTTACATCATATTTATTCTTCAGAAACAGAGAAGCAGTTTAATTCTTTTAGTTTGTTGATATTCTACCAGCAATTTGTGTTTCAGAAACTGTGCATCTGTTAAGCAATAACATCAGTCATATACACTGTTGAATTAAATACATCTTCCTATCAGGGCTATTTTATATTTCCTCATCAGCAATACTATTTTATATTCCTGTCATCAAATTTTTGTTCCTGTAAAATCACTACTCTTGATTGACTTACCTGTCGCAAAAAATCATCAATGACACAAATAATTGAAATTTCATGCTTCAGTAATAATTCATTTCAATGTTTTTAGACTATTAGCATTTGAAACCTTAAGCCGTTTGTCAAGTCACGTTAGATAAGCCTTTGTAGAAAGCATCTCCAGGTTTATCTCAGCCAACAATAATCCCCTTTGGGATATTTTGCAGAGAAGAACATCTTCAAACCTCATCTCGGCCAACAATAATCCTCTTGGGTCTGGAGCCCAGAATGTAGCAGGTTGTATTGTTGCTGCTTCAGTCCCCAAAACCTCTCACAGGAAGTCAAACAATCATGAGTTTCTTCACACAGGATGAACAGTAGATTCTGAAGGCACTGGATTGCCAGGACAGTACCCCTTCTGCCTTTTAGGATACATGTCTGCACAAGATGCACAAAAGTTTCTGCTTCTTTCAGGTATTTGCTGATGGCTATATGAAATGGCAAACACAAGTATTTCATTTTATAGACATATGAAAAACTTAGAGAAAGCAAAAGATAACAAAAGAGACAAGGAAAATATCTAAACCCGAAATTAAAATATATGATAGGAGATTAACAGATACAAACCACAATCTTACATACTTCTTGACTTAACTAGGCAAAATGGCCACTGAGATCAAACTACTTCAACATCAAATCACTGTAGCATTGGTCATATATGGCTCATCCCACTTTTACTTTTTTTTCCAGAAAAAATGTATCTGTGACTCAAGTTTTCGTGACGTGTTTTGGTTCTGTATCTGAAGCAAGACAAAATGAATTCCTGAATGTTTTCAAGGAAAAAAATTCTCACCTCGCACAAATCGAAGGGAGAGGATGGGAATCCAGACCTCATTGCAACCAATGAATGTATTGCCACTTACTACTGTACTTGGGCAGAGTAGAATAAAATCACTTTGGAAAAGTGATTGATGATATTTGTACTTGCTTTTTTTCCTCACATAAAATATGTACATGCTCATTCCAGGTGACCAAATGAAGGGTAAATTATCTTTCGAAATAAAGTTTTGCTGCAAATAGCCAAAGGAAAGGAAGTCAGTCTGTAACTCTAGAGAAAAGCAAAGCATAATTCTGTGCACCCTGAGAAAATACTAGAATCAGTGTGCATCAGAGTTTAACAGGGAATAATAAGTAGTGATGTCAGCCTGAATTTATCACTATTACCTGTAAGTAGAATTCAGTTCTTTGCTTTGCGCTAGCACTTTGTACAACGATGACCTTCTTCCTAACATAACAGAAAACCTTGTGCTTTTCAAATATAGCATGCCATAGGTGAAGTTCAGAGTAAATCATAGACAAATATTTTTGAAAGAAAACTTTTCAGCATGTGAACACAGTACATATTCAGGAAGAGGTAGGTAAGTCTTCACGTTTAAAGCTATCTCAGCAATCAAAGACACCATTTCCCTCCTTTGCAGTTCTGAACAGCTAGGAAGTGGTTTATTTTGGACATAATCCATTGTTGAAAGAATGGAACTACTATTGATGGGTGCATTTATACTTTGTGCTAAATGTCATTCTGAAACTGTGATCATGAATAAATTTGCAAGCCATACAAGTTGCAAGCCTGCGGAAACAACCCTTGCTTGTTGCAAGCCATCCAGGTCTTCTAGCATAATGTAGAACCAACTATTTCTGGATCACTTATCTGATTATCTGGTGTTATTTACCTATTTAATATTGACATCAAAGATTAGACCTCCTTTTCTCCATGCTAGACCTCTTTGCTATTACCAGCTGTCCTGTTAAAAGATCCTGGGAAAAGCTGCATCTGGCACCCTTCAACTAGGAAGAAACTTATTCTGATAAGGCTTTTAAGGAAGAAACTATCTTGTATGAAGTTAAAAGATTCACTAGATTCAGAAAGTGTAGGTTACTTTCTTGTCTCAGCTACTGAACCAGTGTATAACCACACGCAGGTAACATGCTCCCATATATTGTTATTTCTTAATGTTTCTGTTTCTTGTACAGTAGGTGAAAACATGTGGCCAAATTCCTGTCTTTTCCTCATTTCTGCTCACACAGAACTATTTCTTAAGTAAAATGGGTGCTTGTATTAAGGAAGAATTATGTAAAGTTGTTTAAGTATTTATTTTTAATTGCTAGCTCAGCTGACTTTCTGAAATTAAAATGTGGACTTTTTGTCTCTCTATGTAGTCTTTCAGAATATGACATCCATGACAGCTGCATGTGACCCATGTTACCTGACACAATTGAGAAAACTGATGTACCTTAACTATAAATATCTGATTTGTGACTCAGAATGAACCTTCGAATGTTCTGCAATAGGTACTTAGTCTAGGACTGTGGTCTCCATAACATCTGGAAATTTATTCTGTAAAAATAACTCGTAAAATTTGGCTTTGTCTTAGAATTATCTTGTTCTGTGTTTCTAATTCTGGAAAGTTTCTCAGTAGTGCAAGCAATCCTCATGAGTTTTCTACTTACCAGGAATAAATGGAAAAGGCCTGGGATGGTCCATTTGAGTTGTAAATTACAAAAAGAAAGTTGTTTAATTGTAATAAAAGTTCAGCTGTGAGAAAAACAATTGGCAAACAGCACAGGGATTATGTTATACTTAGATACTGATGCAGGGAGCAGAATTACAGTCTTCCAACAAAATATGCTGCTTCGTCGGCTACAGAGTCATTTCCACATTCTCCTTGGCTCAATGAATATTTAAATATTTTTTAGAAAGTGGAAGAGTTTCAGTGGAAGTGACACATCTCAGTAAGTGTAAAGGCTTATATCTCAGTCTGCTAATATTCTGACCTACTTGAGCGTTTAGGAAGCAGCAGTATTGCTATCTTTATATAGGCATAGCTTAGATTTCTAGCTCCAGTAGAGAGATACGACCATGAGTACTAACTGGCAGAAGGTACCTCAGTGGCTGAGAAAGTGAGGCAAAGTACTGTCCTTCTTGTTGGCATTTTGTGCTAGGCAAGTGTCCCTGTGACTTCCTGGCTTTTAGAATTTTGTTATTATTATTTTTTTTTCCAGTTAAGTCACTCCATGCATTATATGGGGATCCTGATGGCCCCCTCAGAAGTATGAAGACCCCGACAGGGCAGGGCAGGGCAGGTGAGAAATAGGAAGTGAAAAAGTCCTCTGTATTCTAGTTTGAAGAATATAGATGTGACAGGAAAGAATATCCTTCTGAGCCTGAAACGTCCTTCCACAAGTGCATAATGCACACCTAAGCACACCATAAAATTGTCATCTGAAGAAAAAAATGTAAACACTGTCAGAAATGGTAACACAGGCTCTCTTCAGAACCTAAGATTATTAAATTAAAGATCTGCCCGCAATATTGTACGCATTGTTAATGAATCAATTATAAACAGTAGGGGCCTATTCTTCTCTCAAGGCACAGATGAAATTCCTGCTAATTCTAGATGATTTTTCAAATCTTAGCTCATTTACATATCTAAAGCAAGCAAAGATAATGTGAGAAAATCAAATTAATTAGGACTCTTACAGGTAATCTGTTTCTTTCCCTTTTCTGTTCCTTTGATTCAGAAAAGTGTTGAGTATCTTCTGTCTTACTGGGCATGAATTGTATTTAACCGCAATGGAAATTCACTACAGTCAGGAAAGATGCCTAGTGTGGACTACACGTGTCATATTATATATGAGCTTGCTTTTTCCATTATTGTTATAATTGTGTCTCAATAATGGCTTGCAAGAGGCAAGACCAACCGGTGGATACTGAAGAGGGGTTAGACTACTATCTTTCAGACAGGAGCTGACTAAATAGTCATAGTGTATATTCAACATGAATTGATAACTTTTTTTGCTCTTTGAGAACATACTTATTCACTAGTTTCAGCTGGTGTAGCAGTTTATGCTTGTACAAAGGGAGGACAAATTTAAGGTATAAGTTATTTCCATAGTGAGCTGTTTCATGGCTCTTCTACATGCCTGAAAGTACCATCAAACTGTAAGTAGGTGGACACTCAGATCATCTGTTATCTGGAACCTAGATGGGTAACATATGTTCTTCTCTAGAAATGCTATTTAAACATTAAAGATTGTGGGCTCTTTCCTGCATCTTCTCCCAGGTGACTGGTATACTATGTTGCTGACTGTACAGATAACTGAGTATTTTTAATAGAGAAGAATTTTTCCTACACAGATACTTTTGGTCACCTATGAATATAAGACCTGATATACTGGACAACCTTTTATCAGGATTTATGAGAATTAAAGCTTCCCTGCACAAATGTGCATGAATAGGACTCAATAAGAAGGAATGTGGTTGAACCAGATAGCAATTCAGTATTAAATAAATATTCATAGGCACTGTTTTGCAGTGTTCAACCAGCTCTAGTAATCTTATGTAAACCAGTTTCCCTGTCAAAGTTATCTGGCGCGCTCTCAGGTATTTATCATGCTGAATATGCTGCTTGATCTATCTCACTGCACATAACACATAACTTAATGAGTCTAGAATTGTACTTGGTGCTCCCATACCACTACGAACCTTGAAGAAGATGCACAACATTTTTTAAAATCTTGCAATCTTTCCAGAAAATCATGATAACTGATAATAGCTGTCTGATTCATTATTTATGAAAGTGTGTGTTAAAGGCAACTGAAGAAATGTCATTAAAATATTCTCTCATTAGGCCCTGTTTATGCTTCAGTAGTTCATTAAATCCTATCTTGCTGTCTGTTTAAGCATATGCTTAAATACCTTTCTGACTACATGTACTTTGCTGAATGAAGGTCTAAATGCACATCTATTATAGTTCTGATAATCTGTCTAATTACATATTTTGGATAGACTAGACTGTAGCTGTTTAAGAAGAAGTGGCCACTAAATTTTTTTTTTTGGAAAATGGTCCGTGCGTCAGCATGGATACAACTGGGTCAAGACAGAATTTGGCTGGAGAAAGGATGTGATGGTAGCTGAAGTGTAACAACAGCTTGGATGGATGTTGTAATGGATCAAAAGGGTTGTGTTTTGTTACTCTTACAGAAAAACAATTTTCAGGATTTTTGGCATAGCTTATCCATGAAGCACTGCAGAGAGTTAAAGATTATATTCTTCTCATGGACCTGAGGGACAGGCAGGATATCACAGGTATTCACACTTATCAAGGAAGATGGTAACAAGTAATGTTTCATGGAAAGGAGGAGTCAGAGAATTGGTTTAGCTGTGTTCAAATAGATGTCTGTGAGGAAAAATTATTATTACAGCCTGGAGAATTTTTGGACAGAAAAGATGAGACGGGGCATTTGGGAGTAACTCATATAGAAACAGAAGATAAATTTGTGCCAATAGGTGACACAAATCCAGACTGGAAAAACAACAGACCATGTGGTGGGTTGGCCCTGGCCAACAGCTCAACTCCCACCCTGTCTTTTGCTCACTCTTCTATCCCAGGAGATGGTAAGAAAAATAAATTGAAGGAAGGCAAAAAGACTTGTGGGTTAATACAATGACAGTTTAACAAGAAAATAAAAAGCTGTGCATGCAAGTGAAGCAAAATAAGGAATTCAGTCACTACTTGGGGTCAATGGGCAGATATCCAGTCGCTTCCTGGGAACCAGGACCTCAGCACGCCTGAAGGCTGCTTGACAAATGCCATAACCACGAATGTCCTGCCCTTCCTCCTTCCTCCCCGCAACTTGTACTGCCGAGCACGTCTTATGGTATGGGCTATCCTTTTGGTTCACTTGGGGTCAGCTGTCCCAGCTGTGTCCCCTCCCAACTTCTCGCCCACCCCCAGCCTACTAGCTTTGGTGGGGCAGGGGCAGTGAAGAGAGAAACAGTGCACCAGCGCTGCTCAGCAGCACAGGGCTGTGTTATCAACCGTGTTTTTAGCCGTAAACACAGAGCGCAGCACCGTACAGGCTGCTCTGAAGAAAGTGGACTTCGTAACTTCATCCCAGCAAGACCCAGCACAGGCAGAAACAAGATGATGACCATTAGTGCCTTCCAGCAGAATCAGGGAGAAAGCCAGAGGAGAGTACACGGTAGCTGGGGCAGTACATCCAGCAGCTGTAAAGGGAAGGGAACAGGCAGAATTAGGAAAGCACAAAGAATGGGAACTAGAAGGGGGACAAGACTACTGCAATGAGTTTGCAGAGATTTAACTTGGAGCCTTTACGCAGGTAGTTTTAGTTGAGTCCAATTAAGAGAAGCTAGAAAATCTAGGGCCAAAATGACTTAGGTGGAAGTTATAAAGGATGTATTCAACTGTTTTAGCAGTAAGGGGAAGAGGCAAAGAGGGACACCTGTGTAGGTGTTTTTATTGTTTCTAAACATCAGAAAGGCAAGGAGAGGCACAGGGAGGGAGAGAAACACACGGGCAAACCTTAAAACATGCATTCCATTTAACTATATTTGCATGCTAATATTTCCTACCAGCCTGAGGTGAGGCTGTGGACTCTAAATGTTCAGTTCATAAGCTTATATAGGAACAAACATGCAAAAGAAATTTTTTTCTTACAATGAAGTCAAATTCTCAATGTTTAATTTTCCTGTTCTGAACTATAATTTACTTAATATTGCCTACATCATTCTTTTTTGTCTCAGATATATCGTTATTGAGTTTAGATAAAATCTGTTTATCCAATTTCTTTAACTGCTCGAAGAGCTGAAGTTTGATAGCACATGCTAATTACATTCTCTTTCACAATAGTCTCCATTAGCTACTTCCTATTTAATTTTAGCAAATTTGAACCAATTTAGGAAGAGAGTTTCCTTCAGTCTTTTATACTCAAATAGCCATCACAAGTACATTAAGGGTGTAAAGACTGCATTGGCTTCACAGGACATTGGATCAAAACCTTCATTCCTTTACAGTGATATGTAATTTCTGATAAAAGTTTATATGCATACTAAACTTTAAAGCATTTTGTAATTAAAGGGTTTTGTGATATATGGCTACTTCTTAAGGGAATACTGTCAATATGAATGTATAATACTAAGTTTCAAGTCTTTACATATTATACCAATAAATTTTTGAAATATAATTTTCCTATTAATTTTGAAAGGATGTGCCTGCAAACAAGTTTATGTTTTTCATGCTGCATTCAAACAAGAAACCTTTATTTATATGAGCCCTTATATCTAAGAATCAAGTAGATACACATCCAACAAAAGTTGGAACTACAGAAATATTTCGGGATTGAGTATGAGCTGTGTCAGATTCGTATTTCTTCTAAAATTCTCTATATATTCATAAAGCTTACATTAAAGTCTAAACTAATTGGATTTTCCCCCCTTTTCAATCATCTTTAAACAGCCAAGACAAATTCTCATTTCAGGCTACTCCAATGTACTAACTTTATAATCTAGTGGGGTAAACGAGAAAGTGGATTTGATTCCTGTGATTTATGGTGGTATAGACCATACAGGAGGAAACCAGGTCTCTGGAATCATTAAACTAAAACTGATTTGACCTGCTAGTAGAATCATTTTATATGTCCTTATGGGGTGCGGCAGAACTGGGATCTTTCCTAATCAGAAGATACAAGCGTGCAGGTGCTTGCAGCATTTACAAACTGGATTTACATTAGCATTTACAAACAATGGATAGCTGTCTCTCAGTAAAACCTGTTTGACATATTCATTAATTATTCTTGTGTAAGCTAAGGTGGAATGGAAGTTGGACAGTGGGGATAATAGGAAGTTAATATAACAAATAATATTGCTTGGTAGATCTTCTGAACAAATGAGGACATTTAAAATGTAAGTATTTCCCAAGATGGAGGAATGAGTTTTATTGGTGGAAAATGTAAATAGCACATCAAGAGTCAGATATTTTCATTATTGGGGACTAGCATAGTGGGAATGTATGCTGTAAATGATCTCCACTGCCAGAGCCAGCTTGAACAGTCTTACTATCACAGTGACATACTTACATGTATAATTACAAATGTGAAACTGAAATGCATCAAAAACATTATACAGACTGAGCCAATTTTTATAATGGATCAGAATATAAAATCATGGCTTGTTTAATAAGAAACATGGAAACTCGAATATATTTACATCTGGATTAAATATCATTGGGTATAATTCAAATCTAGAATCTCTCTTTTAGTTTCCTGCCTAACAGTATTCTACTTCATATAATCTTTGTAAGATTTTTAAGTATTGTAATATATATACATGCATGTGTTATGAATATGTGCATATCAAGGTGCATGCAGTCTTCTTGACACATACGTAGAAAAATACTGAAATTGGTTCTGTAAAAGTTAACTTACATTGTGACTTATGTTTGACTAGTCTACTTCCTTGAAGATATTCAGCTTTTGTTTGAGGAGACTGGATGCTGCACTTCCACTACATTGCTTTGAAAATCCTTTTCAATTTCATTCACACAAGCTGAATAAAATTCAAGACAAGTTTTTTAAAGATGGTTTCGCAGGGAGATAAAGATTTCAGTTCACTTAGATCCTAGCCCAGGCTCCAAAAAGGATATATCCAACGTTTGCCTTAATCTGAAATGTATTCTGTGATTTAATACTTACAAATGTAGCACAGAGCACATCAAACAGTGCAAAGAATTGCATAAGCAGCACCAGCGGGTACAACCATTAAAAAACCAGGGAACTTCCAGTACATAAAATTGATGATGTTGTACCGTATATATGCTTCATGTTTCTACATGAGCATGGCCCATGACTTCTCATATACACTGTGTAGCTGAAGGGAATCTAAAGCTCCATCAGAAACACTGAGTAACACTGCAACATTTTAAAATAGTAATTAGGACTTATGGGTAGGTCTTTAAGAGAAAATATAGTCATAAGGTGTCTTGCATTTACTGTCACTAACCTGATCAATCTTATCTGGAAGACCTGATAGAATTAATTCTGGCCAGGGACATCAAGGGCAACAAGAAAAGCTTCTATAGGTGCATAGGTGATAAAAGGAAGACTAGGGAAAATGTGGGCCCTCTCTGGAAGGAAATGGGAGACCTGGTTACCCAGAACATGGAGAAGGCTGAGGTACTAAATTACTTTTTTGCCTTCACTGGTAGGTCTTCAGCCACACCACCCAAATTGCAGAAGGCAAAGGTAGGGACTGGGAGAATGAAGAGCCACCCAGCGTAGGAGAGGACCAGGTCGGAGACCATCTAAGGAACCTAAAGGTGCAGAAGGCCGTGGGACCTGATGAGATGCATCTGCGAGTCCTGAGGGAAATGGCAGATGAAGTGGCTAAGCTGCTATCCATCATATTTGAGAAGCCATGGCAGTCCAGGGAAGTTCCCACTGACTGGAAAAGGGGAAACATAACTCCCATTTTTAAAAATGGAAGAAAGGAAGACCCAAGGAACTACAGGCCAGTCAGTGTCACCTCTGTGCCTGGCAAGATCATGGAGCAGATCGTCCTGGAAACTATGCTAAGGCACATGGAAAATAAGGAGGTGATTGGTGACAGCCAACATGGCTTCACTAAGGGCAAA
>JAVJGG010000032.1:24956318-24968360 GCA_035590195.1 Aviceda cuculoides
TTACTGTATTGCTGTACTAATGAACTTTTGCTTTCTTGAAAACTTCAAGATTTTGTTAAGTACTAATTAGATAAGAAAAACCTTGAGCTTTGTCTGTGGCATGCACTAAAGGCAACAACAGACAGGAGCCCTCAGGCCTGATGTGCCTTGGGCCCTGATGATAAGCTTTGAGTTTTGCTGAGTTTTTGTAATTAAAACTTGCCAAGGCCGGTTAACTAGGAGAAAGAGATGACCCACACTGTGTGTGACCAAAGGGTAGACACTTCGTAAATGATAATATGAATATGTATGGCTAGAACAATATAAATTTTGCTTGCTGTAGGTAATGGTGTGCACGATAAGTGGAGCGATCCCCCATGCACCCAGCGCTGCAATAAAGAATGCCTGCTTTTTGAAACTCCAAAATTGAGTCTTAGAGAGTTTCTTTGACTGGCTTTTTCGGTAACAGTGTCAAGAGGTGTTTCTCTACAACAAATGTAAAAGTAAACTGTGTCTTGTTTTTCATTAGGTCATTCCCTATCTGCGTCCAAGAGAGGGAGTCTTAATTCTAATGGCTGAGGACCGAAGCAGAACTGAATCTTTGGATTAAGGTAGCAGTTCGCAGTTCTCTGCCTTTCTCGGGGCATCTTTTAAAAGTATCATCTGCTCTTTGGGGTTTGACAGTCTTTTCAGTCTCAAAATGAAGACTGTGGATTAATAGAATCTGCCCTTTGATTTGACTTTACTAAATTTCAAAAACACATTTCATACAATTCTTTTGCCGTATCTTCTTGGTTTTTACTGGTTGTGATCCCCATTGCACTGCCTGAACTGAAGTAAAACCCTACTAGTTTTGACTAATTCTATATTAATTCTCTTTTCTTATATCCCCGTCTATCAGTATTTGTATCCCCATGTTATTCTAACATTTTATGAAGTTTACTGAGGTGTGATAAAATATTTGCTCAAGATTAGGTGGATAAAGAATAATGATCTTAATTAATTGTTCTTCCCCAAAACAAAAACCTGCATGAGATACTAAATGTAACAGTTGCATTCTTGAGAGAAAAATACGTAATGCTGGTTGAAAGCTTCACAAGTTTGAATTGACAATTAAATAGGACTTGATTCAAGATAAAAATAAAGACTGAGTACTCTAAATACTGCAGCCACCCAATTCCAATTGCTCCGCCTCTTTAGGTCTTGGAACAGGCTATGAATCAATGTCAGTATGAGTCAATACACTTGCTGACAAGACAAGCAGGTCCCATTCATATTTCGGGTTTCCTGGACAGCCACAGTACGGTCACTTGATAGGGAAGGGACAAGAAAGACTTGTGTCAGTGTAACGTAAGGAGTCATGTCAGGTTTTATGTTTGATTTTGCTCTTTACAACTCAGAACTAGAATTCCTCCGGCTTAACCTAAAGCATAGTCTAGACAGAAGGCATCTTGATGGCATTTGCTGATGGCATCTTGAAATACAGCAGCAGTTTTATTGACCGTTCTCTGCTGGGTCTCTAGTCCGTCATCTGTGCCGCTGTGCCCTAATGAAATGCCGCTGGGGCTGCAGTGGAGCACAACCGACCCTTCGCTGCCGGAGCGCCAGAACCGCATTTTTCTCAGCGTGCAGGGTCACGGCTGAAAAGTGTGCAGTTTTGCTTTGTGACCTTTTAATATTATTGAAGTATTCACAGTAACCTTACAATTGCCTTCACTACCCGGAATGTTCGCAGTTGTTGCAGCGGTATCAGTGATTTACGAACACACACAAAGATTGTAACCATCTGCCTCTAAGGACGTTGGTTTGCAATGTACATATACATTCACTCTGCAAGTAAGAACATGTCAGCAATAAGCGTTAAAATCAATGTGTCATTTTGGACCATATCCTCGGCATCCTTCACGTGATACATAGTGTCTCAGTCCTAAAGTCATTCTAGTGGAAAGCCCTGTACAGTGAAATACTCTAAGGATGTAGAAATCAAAAGTTTTCTTTTTAAGATTAAGGTTACATTCTAAACCCCGGGAGACTGAAATACACTAAAAGAAAGGAGGAAGGAGAGAATAAAAAAAAAGAGTTAGACATGTATTTTTGTCAGCCAGTGAAGCAAAGGTATATATTTTTGTAAGGCAATTGCAAAGAAAGAAAATTGCAAACAAGGAGATAATTCTCATACAGAAAAGAAAATATATAGCAGTGGTGCTAATTACAGCTATGGTTTCCTTCAGATTGGCTTCTCATTTAATTTGAATATTTGGTGCATACCTATATTAAACCAGTGTTAATTTCATTGATTTGATGATAGCAAAATTGAAATTTCCATTACCAAACTAGAGTTTGAAAACCACTGAAAGACGCTCGGTGGTCCTTTTATTTCTCGAGGAAGAAAGGTGTGTTGTCTGCGCACCAAACTGAGAAATACTTGGAAATGTGGCTTACTGGTTGATTTGTTCCTCTATATCCAAAACTCTGCTAATTTCTTCTATTATCCACTACCTATAACATGTTATTGTCTTCTGTTTTGAGTCTCAACTGAGTGAGAAAATATGTCTATCCCACTATTGAAAATGAAATGTTTCTACACAGTACAATTGTGTCTGTGAGAATTAATTTTCTATGAAGGCACTTAAACACTGCAGTCAAGCTGGCAGAGATATAACACAGGACTTTAAAACAATGTCTTTCAGCCCACTTTCAGTGTACCCAATAACGTTAGCTGTTAAAGACACGTGTCGGAAAATATGAATTGAAGTAGTGCATTGTCACTTCATTACATTGCTTGGTACAGACTGAAAAACTATTTTGTTCCTATTAAATATGATTACTAAAGAGTCCACTTTCCACAACAGTCATTCTACTTCAATTACTGGTTCACCCATTGCTGGTTGAATTCAAAACATTGACAGTTTTACTGAAAGTAAGACAGGGCTAGAAGAAAATCAGCTGAAGCTGAAACCATAAGACAGACCTAGAAATATACAGGAGTGACTAATATACAGCCTCAATTCTGGTACTTTACAAAGCATTTGTGGGGTTTTTGTTTTGTACATAGAGGTATCCACATAGTCATAGATTGTTGCTTATTAAAGGATTAGTTTAGCTCATTTCATTGCATCATTTGAAACGAGGTATATAAAGTTCATGTAAATGATGGAGGGAAGGCAGTGCTTTTTCTGGGCTCCCAGTAGAGTCCGCCTATTTGGATAGTCATATGACTTAGTCCAGTGGGGAAGAACTGTATGTCAGGATTCAGCAGTGGAGTTCAGGACTGGATTATCAGCAGTATTGCAGGGTATCATGAAGTTTTTGTTGTCCAAGAATACTTTATGGAAAATTATTAATCTTCTCCTTTTCAATCCCATCAAGATAGTCCAACCAGTTATTCTGTAGTAGTAAATTCATTCTCACACACATGTATGAAAACAGGGTTTGGCTTTACAGAACCTGAACAAAGAGCCTTAAACACTGACATTCTAAGCAGGGCCTTGGCTGACATGATGGATAATGTTTTGACCAGCTCAAGACTTATTTTGCATTGTTATTCTCATCCTTTTTTAATCCTGAAAGGTCAGCTGTCAGGAAGAGCCAAAGTTTATCTTCTTTTTTTGCCTTGCCTCAGTTTTTTAGTTAATAAGAAATGATGATGAATGTCAATAACAGGTACTATTTCAAATCTCTTACAAGAATGGAAGCGTGTGTACAGTGTCCTCAGGTACATGTCTACAGTGCTCTTGCCAAGAGTAAGGAACAGGTTTAAATGAGGAATGTCACACACAAGCCTACTCTAATATGTAATCTTGCAGAGGAATCATTGGATCAAAGAAATCAGACTAAAACTTTCACCATTTCTCACAAAATTGTAGTATAGACACTCAGTTTGAGTGGAGACTTAAATATCTAATCCTTTTCTCTATAATTCAGGAGTTTCTGTAGGCATATTCCAACACACAATGACTTTGATAGAAGTCAATTATCATTTAGCATTCAAATTACTGGCAAGAGTAGGCAGCAGGAATTCAGCCTACTTCTGCTGAAATCAACGGCAATCTCATTGAATGTAATGCCTCTGGATCAAGATCCTGATTTGCCATGACCGCAGACTGCTGTGCTGACCATTTTATCTGGTGGGCTTCTCTATCTTTTTTTCTCATCTGTTGTTACTTGCCTATATGAGAAAGTGAGAGGTGCTGTCAGAAGATAAGACATTGAATTAAACTGATGCAGTTTAATGCAGTGACACATGAATAGTCCATTTATTCTGGGGTGAAAAAAAAAAAAATCATTAAAATACTTTTCCTGATTATTTTATGTTACTTGGGAAGTAGTTTCAGCTAAATTTGAGCAGTCATTTGCATTCCAAGGAGAGGATAGTCGCTAAGGGGGTATAATAAAGGAATGTAAGTGATGAACTTTTCCACGGTAATGAGGAACTGGATGGCAAGCCTTCAGACAGAGGGAGGCTATATCTTTGTTATGCGTGTACAGATGCTATCACAAATATGTCTCTAATCCTGAGAGACATCTTTGCCCACTACAGTACTGTATGTAATAAACAGCATAGCGGTTCCATTTGTCAATGTGTAAGTGATGATCACAGAAAGCAGTTCTGTTCAGCTCTCTTCTATTTCTGTTAGTACAGCAGCTAGGAAAAACAATGAGTGTACAAGTCAATTTATAAAACCTAATTTTTTTTTTTCTGCAATGGAATACAGCAAATATAATGAAAAGCATTCATTCTTAGCTCATCCGCATAGCCTAATGATTTTCATATGGTCTTTTTTTTATATACAGGGCATATTCTGTGAACCTGAGCTTTCATTCTGTAACAATTTGTACTGGTTTTACTTCAATGGAAGCAAGCGTTAAACTTTCCAAACAATTGAGCAGTATTTTGCACAGGTAGAAATGCTGGTACAAGCTACAAGCAACAAAAAAAATCAGACCTTAAATATCCATTTTCAGCCCTCTTTTTCTTTGTGTCCCTTAAACATGAGTCACTCTTGGCAGGAACAACCAGACCTTCACGTGCACACAAATGGTATTCTGTTTTGACTGGCTATGCTTCAGTAAATGATTTATATATTAACAAAGAGTCAACGACAGCCTGATTTTGGATCTGGAGCCCTGGACTGAATCCATTGCAGGCTCTGGCACTGGTGATTCTTGATTGCTAATGTTCACAATGGCAGCATTGGCAGGGTACTAAACAAAAACTTATTTCTGTCTTCTGAATTGCTGTCTTCAACAGCTCATGATTTTCTTTTTCTGTTGATCCCTAAATGTAGCAGATGAGAACACTGAAATGTGGAACAATCTAAGCCAAATTACCTGAAAAATCTTTCTGGCGCTTACCAAACAGTTAAAAGTGCAAGACTTACCATAGTTCTTGGAACCAGCAGAAGACCAATATGCTGTTTACATTTCGATTAAATTTTAATTTAGGGGTGAGTTATAACAAATAGTTCATAGGCCTTATGCTGCCTATCTACACACACATGAATTTCACTTTGAGATAGACGATTCTCTGAAAAATAAAGACTATATATGCTGGGACCCCATCAAAATAGTCGTGAAGGGACTTTTTGGATTATTGGTTATCTGTTGCATAAGATACTTCATGTAATACTATTGAAAAGTAGAACATTTACATGGCATCTTAGCAGCTGTAGTTCATTATTAGTGTTTCACCAGAGTCTGATCCAAATAGTGCATTAACTCATAAAGAAAATCTGAACATTATCTTGACAATACATTGTATATGTTGACGTTCAAACAGTACGAACAAGAAGATATATATATATATGAAGACAATAATAATCTCTGATACCTCAAAAATTATATCTATGAAAGTATTTCACAATGTTAAGTACTATATCACCTACTTTTCAGTACACACTCATAACAATGAAGCCACATGTGTTGCGGCAGATATCTAAGCATAAGAATCACAAAAACTGTAGTCACTAAGAGAAGGAAATACCAACAGGAATCTTGTTTCCTAAATACTTGTCTCTCTCTGGGATATAGGATTTAATTCTTGTTTGCAAGTTAGTTGCTAATTCCACTTATGAACTTTTGTATTGAGATTACTTTCTTTCTTTTATGGAAGACAGCAGAAGCTGTGTGGGTGGAATGCTCATGTGTATGCCAAAACCCCCATATTTTGCTCTCTCTCTCTGAAAGTATTTGAACTTCCAGCTTTCAATAGTCAGCTGTAACTATAAGTTGTAAGGAAATCTGAAGCAGATGATGTTGTTGGAGATGATACATTCTGCTTGTATTATTTACATATTATTGTAACGGGAAGAACCCTTGGATAAAAGGTACAAATTCCCAAGCAATTAATATAAAAGAGCAAGCAATTATATTGAAACTTGGATTTCTCTTTCAAGAGGCCACGAATCTTGTAAAATATAGAATCAGACTCCTTTTTCTTATTTAATGAGCTGATGAATAGTATGAATTTCTTTAACTGGCAGAGCAGCAGACGTGCTCTGCCTCAGAGCACCTTGGAAGTTGACAAATTTGGAGCAATCACCTAAGCTGTGAATCAGTGACTTCAAGCAGCTAAAGCAATGGAACATAGATCTGTGTCCTGACTAAATCCTTCTCCTGTGCTAGATTTAATAGATAAATTTTAAAAATCCTTTTGGTGAAAAGACCAATCTATTAGATGCTACACCTCATTGCAGCTATACGCCATAGAGCTATGTTTGTTTGTTTTGGTATTCTAGTCCTTCAACTGTCCCCACTGTCTACATGTTGGTATAAATGCTGAGATTCTCCCTGATACATAGGTGGTTCCTTTGGTGGGAGAAATAGAAGAGCTGATGTACACTTGAGTGCTTTCCCTACATGTAGAATAGGTGTTTAATCCAAAATTTAAGCCAAATCCAAAGAAGTTATGCACCATAGATACAACTTGTTTTCACCACTCAATTCCAAACTATGGTGTGCAGGTATATGCTTCTTCCACTGATAGTATTACTGGAGCCTCTGGAAAGGCCTGTAAGAGCTAGCTCTGGAGAGGAAGAGGAATCATGAAAAAAGTTACCTAAAACCAGGTCCAAAATTACTCTGCATTCACCTACAATGTCAACTAAGGAATTTTAGTGCTGGAAATGAAGGAACGGTTATACTGTGCAAATTAATACTCCACAGATAGCCCAGTGCTAGTGAAGATTTAAGTCACCGAGTTCATGACAGAGCTCTTTACCAGACCCAGCGTGGATATGGAGGAAATACAATCATCTTCTAACTTAGTAACCTTTATATCTCCAAGGGGCATCATGAAGAGATCAACGATTCAGAAGTCCCTGACTGCTGGGGAAAAAAGAGGTGCTACTTAGATTGCTTTGTTAACTAACAATTTTCTGACATCACTGAACATTAAATAAGGTAGTTCTGTCCCACAATGTAAGATTGCAGAGATACACATAGGCTGTCTCTATTATCTCAGTTTCAGTAAGTAGCTGTTACATGAAAGCTCAGTGTCATGACCTTTTGTTTTTGGAATAGAAGTAATTTTTCTATTTATTTCCCATATCAATTGATTATCATTTTTGTAGGGAAACTGAACTGCTGATTGGCATTGACTCAGAAGACTTGTGTCCGAATTTGTACAGGTATATCAAGATACAGTATTTTTTGCAAATGAAAAAATCATACCTACACATTTTTTCCCAAACATAGATTAAAAATGCTCCGTGAGAGCTCTCTGAAAATTCAGATTTCAATTAGAGCAGTATGAACTGAAACTAACATATATTTCAGAACACAATTGAGTCAGTTTACCTGACCTTGCAGCTCCAAAGATTTCAAAACTCCAGCAGGCCCCCAGCTCTCTCAGACACAGTGTGGATCTGCTATGTGTGCCTGGCCCACAGCTGGCTGTTCTGGGCTTCCAGCTGTCCCAGCCCTGTGATGGGTCAGTATACCATTTGCAGAAAACTGTAGCTTTGATGTTCCAGGTCCCAGGACAGCTCAACTGGATATTACAGCAGGATTCCTTCAGTGGAGTCGGCCAAAAAATATATATATTTCCTTTAAAGTACTATTTGGGCTTTTCAAGCCTGTTCTTTTAAGACCATTATTCCTATCTATTTTAAAGGGAGAAATGGTGCAAGAGAGACAGGTTGATTGCCATATCTCATTCTGTCAGCCAGTGGCAGAGGCCTTAATAGTATGCTAGTGAAACAAAGTGTTTTGTTTTGTAAGGTGGATATCTTAATACTAGAAGCTATCTAAGATACAACTACTTCTACTCTTCACTAAGCGTAAATGCTGCAAAATTTAGTCATCAAACTCTAGATTAAATTATCAAATGGAAATAACAAAGATCGCAGAAAAATGTAGAATTATCCTTCTCATTATTATTCATATCTTCTCCTCACAGAGGCGGTGGAACCTTCGGGAAGTGTAGGTACCTGTAGCTACTGTAAAAATCTACATTTTATGTCTCCAGTTAGGACAGCTGTAAAGTTTTGGTACATAGTACGGCTATGCTGATTGCCATAGGTTGGTTTTTAGGATCACATCATCACTGTGTTACTTAAGTTAAAACAGGATAAGTACAGTCCTTACCTGCTTCTGATTTGGAAAATAGAACATTTAGCCTACTTTTTTTTTTTTTTTATTATTTATTTGTGATTCCCCCGTTGGAGAAAAGGTTTTCTTTGCCACTGTTAGCTTTTTCACTTCATCCTGTTAGTATTTCCATGTTCACATATTGTTTTACCACTAGCTCAGAAGACTTAAAAACAGAAGGAAACTTTGAATTAGTCTGGTAAATGTAGGAGAAAAGGATGGAAAAGAGATGGCATTGCCTGCAACATAAGTATTTTGTAGTAAATAATTTTTATAAGTTTTTTTTATTCCAGTCAGGTCAATATTATAGCTGAGCTATCACTGAAATGACAAAAGCTCAGTCATAAATTTGCAAAAGAAGTTCAACATTTTCAGGATGAAAACTACTGCAATGTACCAAGACAAACCTGTTTGTCTTGGTCTGAGACTGAAGAAAGTAACAAAACTCTAAGCATAAATATCACGAATTCTCAAGGTCTTAAATAATTTTTTACTTCCTTTAGCAAGGATAATGGAAAGGACTATTGAAGTTCTGCAATTTTCACCCTTAGCAAAAATTTGAACATTTAAACTGTACAAAGCCAGACTCTTCTGGTAGAATAATCAGGCAATTTACATAAGTTTAGTATTCACTCAGAACCTCAAAGGCTGGACTTTGTTAGTATCCGACTGCAACACCCACAAGAAAAATCAAGGAACTGCAGGAAGCAATACCAACGATTTAGTCAGTGGGTTTTGTGGAATTAATGGCCTGACATAAAGCTAAAAATCTTCAGGCTTTGTGTTCTACTCTAAATGCTACCGACTGAATCCTTTTAAAAACAAAGGGTGTTGACCAGATTGTAGTCCTGTTTATTGTGGTGTAGGAACAACGCACAACCTCCCCGTCCTGCATCTCCTCTTAATGTTAAGCATTATATAAACAAGCAGCAGAGGATACAATCATTGCTTCAGAAAGCTTACAATCTATGTGTCAGACAGGCTGTGACAAGCAGAGGAAAAAGACCAATTAAGTAAGTTTTGTGAGCAAAAGTAGCAATCTTGTTTTCTTTTTCCTTGGGTTTTTCTTTTTCCTCCTTTTCAGCCTAGTAGTGAAATGAGGATCTGACAGCAGAGGAAGGTTTTCAAAGAGTTAGTAATTTTTATGGGAGATTAAAGGTAGCTAATGGAAGGAATTGCAGAGGTGTTTGAATAAGCATCAGAATTCTCCCACAAGGTTATTTATATATTTTTAAAAGGTCACAGAGTTAGCCCCAGTGTTATACACAGCTAAACTCTGCAGCTTTGGCTTGTTATCATGAGTTTCTACATGTTTTGTCCTAAAATGTGCTTTAAAGCAGTTAAAGGAATTTCTGTTTTCCAACTTCCATCAGCCTTTATTTCACTTGAGGGCAAATTGAATCTTGAATGTTTAGGAACCTCTCAGGGTGAAATGTATTATGTCGATGTAAAACAGAATGAGACTCCAAAACTGCCTCGTAAGGTCAAAACCCAATGATTTATAAACTGAACAGCAACAGAAGTCTTCAGAAATTTTTACTGAGCACTAG
Source organism: Aviceda cuculoides (assembly GCA_035590195.1). Classification (NCBI taxonomy): domain Eukaryota; kingdom Metazoa; phylum Chordata; class Aves; order Accipitriformes; family Accipitridae; genus Aviceda; species Aviceda cuculoides. The sequence goes on from JAVJGG010000032.1 coordinate 24,966,437, forward strand.
ACATTCCTGATGTGAAATCAAAAACAGTTCATAAAATCAAGTACAGTAATTCCTTATTGGTATTTACCTTCCCTCCATTCTCAAAGATTGCCAATTCAATGCAAGTATCTCATCCAGTTCAATGGAAACGTATTCACTGAGCTGACCATGAATCAGCTTTTTCTTTTTTTTTTTTTTCCTTGTTTTCTGGTTTTAATTTTTAAAAGGAGCAGAGGGAACTGAAATGGGTATCACTGAGGTGGCTTAACGTTATGGAAAAACAGATATATTCTGTGTTTGGTGTTTCGGGTTGAGAGGGTTTTTTTAAAAGTAATACAAACCTAAAGCCATGATGTCAGACAAAACAAAGTACACAGCATTTCTTGGATCCCTCCTATAAAATGTCTAGTCCTTGGGTGAGTTGTGAGTAGTTTAATAGCCTCCTTGTATAAACTTATTCACACTTTTTTTTTTTTAACAAGAGGATTTCAGTGTTTGCAACTGGAAAACTTATTTGTGCAAAGTATCTGTGTAGGTATTTGGAAGATCAAATCTAACTTGCAAGGGCTCCTGTGACTTAAAGCTGTGTAAACCTGAAGAAAATTATTTAACTTACATGGATTTCTTATCTTACTTGCATGTAGCTGATATCAGAACTGAATCCATTTTTTCTTTCCCAGCCTAAAGAACATGAGGACTAACACCTTATCTGGAAAGCAAAAGCCATCTTTCAAATCAAACAGGAAAAACCTACAGTTATTTACATTTAGTAATGCTGCTCGTGCCACACAGGAAAGCATGATGGCTTTTGTGATGCCTGTGCAATACACCTTGCAACTCTGCTCAGTTCTACACCACTCTCCTGAGTTTTGAGTACAAAAGGAAGGGGAGTAGGATTATTGTGTGCTTTTTAAGCATAAGTGCATCCCCACAGAGTTGATTTTGCTATTTCCAAATATGAAAGGGCTGGGAAAATGCCTCCCGGCAACTACAGGTATTTGCAGCTTGGGTTGGAATAGGTCCAATCAACCGCTAGTTCTCTGCATTTCTGCAAAGAAACAACTCCTTACGTGGGCGCCTCTGAAATTCAGTAGTTCATCTCTCCAATAGGAGAGACTTCCCAAGAAGCCTGTTTCTCTTAAATTTCGTAACTTCCAGCCTGAAGTATGATAGATATAGCAAGCAGTCAATAAAATAAGATATCCAAGAGGATGATTAGTTTTATATGCCTTGTCAGAGATTTTGCTTTTTGCTGTTGTCTTCTAGGGGATTCTTGAATATTTTGTAAGACACATCCATTTCTCTGTGCTTTGTTATTTAAGAATAACAAATATATTCATATATAATAGGAATGTTGCAAGCTTCAAGATATGATATGAGCCCTGCTCCAAATGTTTGAATGAAATTCAGTGGGCATGCAAAAGTAGTTTTCAGTAAATAAAAATACTGAGAGCAATGGCTTCCTATCTTATGGTAAAGGGTATCACAAGCAATGAAATTTCCAGTAACTGAAGTTAGCAGGAGTTCCAGTTCCCATTCACACTTCCACAATTACAGTAAGGAGTACACGTAGCTTTGTTATAAGGCCCATTGAAGAGGGAGAAATTATGTTCTATTTCTGGGACGCAGACTTTGAAGTTGCTTTCTTGCTCTGATTTCTTTTAGAAAAGTGAAGGTATGTGTCATAGTTTAAGCCCAGCCAGCAACGAAGCACCAGGCAGCTGCTCGCTCACTCCTCCCCCTCCCAGCCCTGGTGGGATGGGGAGGAGAAAATAGAAATAAACACTCATGGGTTGAGACAAGGACAGGGAGGGATCACTCCCCACTTACGGTCACGGGCAAAAGACAGGCTCAGCTTGGGGAAGAAGCAAAATCAATCTAATTTACCACCAATCAAATCAAAACAAGGATATTAGGAAGTAAAACCCAATCTGAGAACACCTTC
>JAVJGG010000032.1:24983883-25017497 GCA_035590195.1 Aviceda cuculoides
CGCCTCCCCCCCCAAGAACGTTGAGCCAGAAGGTACTGTACAAGTTTCACGGAGCCTATTTCACGGAGCCTCCCAAATCCCAGCCCTCCAGCCTCCATCCTGGGAGTACGGGAAATAGAGAGCCCCTCCATAAAAGCTAGAGTCCTCGTTCAATCTCAAGGCAATAAGTTTTTCCACTACAAAGTCAGAATGGATTCCACTGTGCATAGAATATGGTCTGGAGAAAAAGGTCCTTCGCAGAGCCTGAACTATATCAATCCAAAGCACTTATGCTTTTTTCTGATTTATTTTGGAAGTAAGAGTATCTTAGAAAGTGCAGAGACCAGCCTCCTTCCTTTATCACCCTCAGGCAAAATGTGAAGAAGAAGGAAAGCATAACAAAAAAACCCCAAAAAACAAACAAAAAACCCCCCAAAACCCAAACCCAAACCCCAAGCAAACTGCTTTAGGCCTTTGCCACTACCAAACCAGTACTAAATGCAGTAGTGGCAATGATTATTAGCCGTGGTGAATTTCAGAAATTTAAACTTAAAAAAACCCAAACAAACCCCTAAAAACCAAACCCACAAAACCTGACCTATTCTCCAGAGCAGGTCCATCCTAGAAGAATATTCTATTAGACAGTTTACTGTGAGATTTAAATCTCTACACACTCAGGAGTAAAAAAAAACTAGAAAAAAGCCAAAGCAAGGTATGAAGAAGTAGAGCTGGTGCACACTGACCCCTCTGTGAGGAGTATATACTGTTACAAACACAGTAATACCCAGGACATAGAATTTTATATCCCTAGGGGCTTTTGGGACTGTGGGATCACATAAAGTTCCACTGGGTTGCCAGTATTTTTGCTAAAGATACGCGCTCAAAGTTTTATTCCTGAGACTCCTAACAAACAGAAACATGAAAAGAAGCAAATGGAACTGAAGCAAGGGACAACTGAGGTGATCAAGAAATTTTCAGTGGAATTGTTATCTTCCTGGTGCAGTCCTGGCTTATAGGAGTTGTACAGTAATGTTAAGTAGCAAACCACGATGGCTGAACCCACCTCTGATTGTCAATTGACAACAAATTTGTCAGTAACGAGAGGAATTCAGTCTGACACTTTCAGTAGCATGACTGCTGTTTTTGTGGGAAGTATGTTTTTACCTCCTAATCCACAACTTTATCCCCTGTCCTTCCCAGACAGGCCAGTTTCAATAAAGGGCTGGAAGGATCTCCTTCACTGGCCCAGTGCTATTCACCTGTAATCCCCAACAGGTTTTTCTGGTCTTGCTGGATGTATGTCTATAAACATCAGAGTATGCATAACCTTAAAAAACAGATTGCACTTACATTTAGCTCCCAGAAGTATTAGGAGTCTTAGAGTGGTTTGTAGAATATTCTCCTGAAACTATTAGGTAAAATCAGTGGAGCAGGTCAAGAGATTACTCTCTGCATCTGGAATCCCAAAGCTGAGGGAGATATTGCAAAGCACATATACAAACAAACAGTAATAAACAGCAAGGCAGCTATATTTTGGATTTTGATTGTTAATAATTGATATACACACCCGGCATACACTTTTCCCCAAATCATATGTTGTCTTCAGGTCACTTACACCCTGCTCTGTGGAAGTCCTGAAAGTGGAAGATGGATGGGTCAAAATTCACCGACAGATTTACTTTTTGGAGCCTGCTTAGCTGATATTTGGCTTCCACTGACAAAAGAAATTCTAAAACTGTATCATTTCATGCCAAACCATTAACATAAGGGATTCGTACCAGTGGCAAATTTCCTGATATCTCATTTTACTTGTGGCATCTGTTAAGGATTTTCTTTTTTAAAAAATCAGAACATCTCTGGATGCTGTTGGATAGACATTTTCAGGATTCAACTGGTACGAATGTTTACTGGAAATATGAATAACCCCCATGGAGGAGTAATGAAAACATATGAACATATCTTTCTTCATTTTTACCTCAAAATGTCATCTTGTTACACATTCACAGATTGAAAATTATCAAATGGTCCACACATTTTATTTATCATTCATTACTCTAAAAACAATTTTAAATTATTTCCCTTTCTTTGACTGTCATATGTAAAGTAAATTTTATCTACATTTTTTAGATGCTTAAATGTGTAGAATGGGTAGCACAAAGGAAAAAGCGTATGAGCTTGCCAAAAGCTATCAGGCCTTGATATTTTAAAACAATTATGTCTGCAAAAAATAACACATAGGACCGTGTGTAGGTCTATTCGTGGGCAAAAGCTGAAAACTATCATGAGCCAAATTCTTTGACGAGGTTTTATGGGGATAGAAGGCTTGGAGGAAGAAAAGAGAGAGAGGGTGGTGGACAAAATCTGTTATTTGAAAAGATGAAAGGTTTATACCAGGTTTAAAATGTTTAGAAATATGACATCACTTTTTCCTGACTTGAACTTCAGACAGCATATTGACATTAAATCAATTTGGTAATATGAAAGGGCTTCACTTAAGAAAGGATCTGAGAAATCTAAACTGAGATTGAAGTCTCCCTAGGCCCGATCTTGCTTTATTCTCAATAGCAACAATGTCAGAAAGACAACCAAGATCAAAATCCCAGGAGGGAGTAATTTTTTTTCCTTTGAAAATTTCTATGCTTATGAAGACACAGTCTGGGTTTCTGCCTTTGGAATATTAACTAGGCTTCCTTTAGGAGGGAGGCACAGAGTGAGTGTGCCAGGAGACAGGAATGAGTCTCTTTAGTCATGGAATTTGTTCTCAGTTGCGGTGATGTGTGAACTTGAGGCAACTTACCAGCTTTGGTCAAACAGAGATGGAGGAGAAGTACCACATTCTCAGCCTCACAGTAAACAGCTGACAAGTAGAAATAGTTTATGAATAATAGCTCATAGAGTATGCTCAACTTTCTTATTTCATCTCCCTCCTAGTGTTATAAATCCACACAGACATGAATACGGTATTTTATTTGCTAAGCCCCCTGGGGAGGGGAAATAAATAAAAATTAGTATTTGAAGAAAAGGATCGATTTGAGAACTGCATTAAATGCTTCATATTCACTATGTGATGGATATACTGCCTCTTTCTTGCTGCTTAGAAGTTATTTAATGGTCCAGCTGAAATGAGTTCCATAATGAAGGAATACATGAAAACAAACACTGCGAAGAACCATTGCGCTGTCTGTCTGACTTAGAGGAGTAAATGTATTAAAGGGAAATATGAGCAGGAGGATGCTACCGAAACATCGACACTACAAGTAAGAAGTAAATCAAGACTATCAATAGATTCTTAAGAAAACAATGACAGCGGGATAGGCAGCAGTACAGGCCCTTCAGGTTGACTTTTTTTTTTTTTTTTTTGCCAGCAGTTCTACATATTTAAAGGGTTTTGAACATCTGAACTGCTGATCATTCATGCCTTATAAAGACAAGCTCAAATGCGAACTCAGTTCATTCAGAGCTCAGAAAGGTCTGATAGATTTTTTCACTTATTTTTCCTAAAGGAACTGCAGGTTTATTTTTTCCAGGACACTTTTTAACCTTCACAGCTAAGGTCCAGTTCTACACGATCTTCATCTACCTTACTGGAGTTACTGTAGCCATACTAGCTGAGATATCTCAAAAAAGAAAAAGAAATTAAAATCGTGAGACATCTAGAGGGAAAAAAAATCTAATTGCAAGAAAGACAAATTAGGTTTTCACTCATGTTTCCTGTAGGAAAGATGTGAATTTCCCTGGGAACTATCCAGGAAAATGCAATTACCCTAAAAAGTATTTATCAAACAAAATACTCAGTCTCCTACTCAGAAAAAATGGTAGTAAAATACAAAGTGAAGAATGAAAATGTATTAAATAATTAAATAAATTAATAATTTTCATCTTTCTTTCCCTTCAGTAGGAGAAGCTTGAGGAAGGAAATAATGTCAGAACAGTGACAAACTACCCTAAAAGTAGTGATAAAAATAAAGCTTAGTCAGAATGAAATGATGTAAATTGATATTACAGATTAATATATAAATCTATTCCTACTCAAATGTACTAGGCCTGCATGTGCAAAAGACAATGAATGGACTCGCACTAGCGAAAGATACAATTTCCTTAAATAACGGCAGGAAAATAAGGAAGACTCACAAAACAGGCAAGTAGAGAAGGCGGGGATTTATTTGCATTGGGAAGGCAGAAGGCAGACCCGGTGGGGAGGAGTGGGAGCTGGTCACCAACACCCAGCTCCCCGGCCCCGCGGGTACAAGGAGCAAGGGTTGTTGCACCAATCTGTTTCCTTTAGGGTGCTACTGATACGGTCAGTTCAGTCCCTTCCACCGGACACCCAAGAGAGAGGGCGAGGATCAAGATCACATTATTCTGAGAGAATTACTGTTCTAAGAATTGTAATTCTTACCAGCACATAAGGCACAAATACTATCTTTGCAGACAATTGCATAATACCACTGAGGGGTTCACTCATTAATGTACAAGCAAAACGTACTTTATTAATACCAGTCTGTGGAATTTCTCTTTAATCAAACATGGAATAAGACTTGTAAGCTTTTTATATCTATGATAAAATTTTCAGTGTGAGGTTTCGCTGGCCTAGATAAGATGCATAGGAATGGAAAAAACCCAGAGAATGAAGTACCTTTGCCATTGCTATTGGAGAATTTCCTGCCAGAGGTAAATATTGACACAGTGGTGGCCAGGGTTACTGAGTATGATAAAACTGTTGTCCTGATCAGTTTGCAGTGGATGCAGTAACCCAGCCACCCCCTATTCCATGAGAATCTTCTCCAGTTTAACTTCAGTGGCCAAGACAATGTTTAGACACTGACGTGCTCTGTTTTGTATAGCCTGCCTTAGTGAATCTGTGTTAGGCATAACCTGAGGATCAATTTTTTCCTAACACGCAACCTTGAAAGGCTGCACTAGGAATAGTATTTTAGAATCACTATTATTTAGGTATAAAAACTATCTGTTAGCTTGGTAAATAAATACTTGTAAGTTGTTTTCAAAATATGGTACATAAAATTACAGTTAATTTACAGATGTCAGTTTACAATTGCCGTTACAAATCATACATTTGAAAAAATCACATTAAAGTATACTCTACCAGTGCAGAAGCCCTAGCAGACAGAAACATACATTAAATGGGGAAAAACAAAGCTTTATTTTTAAAAAAGAAGACACAGTGTATCTTCTGCCTGAGTACTGTATATCTGTACTGAAATGATAACTTTGGGTTTTTTTTTTTTCATAATTATTTTAAAGATGTGCAAAACTGCTGGTTGGTAAATACTTCAGTGAAGCTGATCAGACATTAAGATGTCCCATCCTTTCCTCTAGCACCCTGACTGGAGGCTGTGATTTCTGTGTTTCTTTGACACTTTTATTATTTTTCTTTCCAAGCTGACAAGCTCTAAGTAAGTTTATCACAGTGTATAACACATTCAAATCACTTCTTTGGGATCACTGGAAAGGATATTACATTAGTTTTACGACTAAAAGAAAAGCATATTCCAACTATTTTGCAGGAAAATAATGTCCATGAAAGTGGAAGTCTAGCAACTGTCAATCCCTTTGGAGTTCAAATAAAGTTAGAATCCTAAAGGCAAAACTAAAAGTAGGTTAAAATACGCAAAGTTTTCTTTAGTGGGCAGCTTTCAACTGCTGGTGAACATGCCTTTGTGTATTTGAGGTATTCTGATTTATGGTGAGAGCTGTGAAGCCATAGCCTCTGCAGGCAGAAGAACACATATTTAAAGGCTAAATCAGTCCGTCCTTACTATGTTGCACTACTCTTATGACTGCAGTATGGACAGCTTCACTGACTTACTCTTGTACAGACTTCAGTTTTTGAATGATACTTATACTTGCATGACTTGCTGCACTGCGCCACAAAACCTTACATGGAGTTATTCTAGAAATAGAGTTGCAGATAAACTACATTACAGCTGTATCTTTGCCTGTTTACTTCGATCATGTTTCCTTTCAGTTCTCACCCAGGTGTTGGTATTTATCTTCTGTATTTGAACTTATTCTCTAATTTTAAGCCCCATGGAGAAAGAACAACATTTATTATGTGTTTATATGGGTGAAATTGAATCAGGTCTTACGATGTGATCTTGTAGCCACCACTGCGTTTTAGATATATTATAAAGAATTAGAAATAGTAGTAACCATAATAAATAACCAGACTGATTAAATTGTGATTCTACTCTCTTACATCTGTAAGATTTCATGATGGACATTTTTTATCGATTGTGGTATTTCCTGAAGAAATAACAGATGCCACGTGTATATGCAGAAATGTGCGTTTGAATGCGACAGACCGAAGTGAGAAAAAACTGTTCCCAAAAGTTCACCCAGAGAAACATCATTTGCACAAACGCTCATAGGTCAGTAAAGACATAAACAATAAGCAAGCAAATTTCAGAGCATAAATTTGTACTCCTTAAATTTTTATATACCTTCAATATTACTGTATGGTATTTGAAAATCTGTCTGTCTTATACCTACCACATGGTGCTTGAATATCAGGAAGACTACTCTGCACTTAGAAGGTATATTTTTCTCAGACATCTTTGAATGCTTTACAGACATTAAAGCACTGGATCTCTAAGATGCTGTGTGAGGCAGTGAATCATTATTATTTCAATTAACCTACATATTTATCCTACACTTGTACAGTTTTCACAGAAAATCTGTAACATATTAGCACTGGAATCTAATGAGGTAAACTGTTAGTCCTAAACTTCCCTTCAATAAAATATAAGTTCTATATTATTATTATTATTATTAATATTGCTGCTATTTTTACTATACTTTAATCATCATTTATGTAGTGGAGAATGTGAAGCAAAATAATGCATGAACACTAATTTGATTTTGGAATGAGAGCTGTCCTTTAGTCACTGCTCTGTATTGCTTTTTAACACATTATGTAGCTGCATGTTTTTGCACAGCTTCAATTTTTTGTTTTGTTTTGTCTTACTGTTCACGAATCTCAAGCAGGCTTTTAACATACAAATTCTGCCATACTACATTTTCATTTAAAGGCAGCAGTAGAAAGCTCAGAGTGGTATCGAGAAAAAAAGAACTTGAGTTTGATTACTGTATTAAGAAATCAATATAGTTATCTAGTCTTTTATGTCTAACTGGAAAACATAGAAACATTTTCAATCATTAAAATGGTGGCAGTGAAAGACTATGAAATAGCACCTGCTTATCATAGGACTTTTCTCCTGCCATTTTATTTCTTTACGTTCTTTGCCTTTTCCACATCTAAAATAGTTTGCTCTGCTTATTCAGTTTAATCCTACCTGCAGAGCTGTGTGGCACTCCTGGTAAGCGATGCATCTGCTAAAGAACATAGTGATGTGTCAGAAGGTTTTCTTTCGGGACTGGGACCTGACGTACTAGTATTTTTAAAAGAGCAGGATCTGCCATAATGTGTGGTTCAGGCTTCTGACCCTAACCGATGCTGTAAGCTTTCACTGAGGGTACTTACATAGTCCCCTCCACTTCCTACAACTGCAAGTCTTACATTTATCATTTGTTATCCTGTCTGGGAATTATGAGTCTTTTCCCCATTCTGCTGACGGAAACAGGAGCCTAAAAGGCTTCAAGTGGCCTCACCACATACTGTGAGAGTGAAAAGTCCTGATATTTGGTAAATGTAACATGCGCCTGCTAATGACAGCTAAATTTCAGTACTCTCTCCCTGTTTGAATACCAGCCTTAAGTCCCTCACTCGGCTTGAAATCCATTAAATTCATTAACTTCAGAACACTGATTTGTAATTTACCGCGGCCTTCCTGTGACATGAGTGAAGCCTGAATTCCTCCTCACTAGCTAATACCCCAGGGGTAACAGTCATGGGCTTCTGGGGTACCCTGTGCCCCCACCGGTTTGCTGTGCTTCGGGGTTTGCTGATATTTCACTCATTTTCACTTCCAAGCCCAAATGCCCAAAGGTCCTAATCCTGCCATCCCCACACCCTTGGCTTTTAAGGAGTTTAAGGGGGAAGCAGGGCTAGGCCGCAGCGGGGAATGGGCCTTGGCATGGCGGCTGGTGTCTGCCCTTGGCTGCCGGCCTGCGCAGGTCGGATAACAAGCCCAACGTTGTGTCAAGGCAGCGCGACCTTTCCTGGCTATTACAGTCCAAGCAGCAATATATGTAGCAGCTGGGAAAAGTATGGACACTGAGAGCCTTTTTAATAAAAAAGCCATGTTGCATAACCACAAATGAGCGTCTTGGGACTGTTTGCTAACAGCTACTTTTACTCTTTCCAATGCTGTTGTTTTTCCATCCTGCTTTTAGCCAGCACCTTTTTTTCTTTGTCTGCCTCCTGAGAGAGGTCAAGACAGTGGAATCCATGTCACGTTAGAAAATAATAATTCATAGGCAGAATAGGTGAATCCATTTCTATGTGTCTTATTTTTACATTGTCCTAGAACATAATTTATGCATATGCAAAGCATACAGGAACACAAATATGGGGATTACTGTAATACAATTTCTTTCCATTCTGGAAAGTCTGCATGTTGGTTTCTCTGCTACAGGGAGATAGATGTGCATAGGACATCTGTCAAAGGGTGTTGCAAAGCTTAAAGAGTTAATGTTTTTGTAGTGTGTGGAAGAAGAGTTACGTTTTACAATAGTCTTACAAGGAAATCAATTGCTAGAATTATTTTTAATGCTTTAAGCTCAGAGAGATAAAATAGCATTTTCCAAACTTGAGAACTTTTTGGAACAATGTCTCGTATTTGTTCTGTAACCATTAAATTAGCAACGTAAGGACTAGAATACCCACAATTAAGGGCTGGAATACTCACTGTGTCTTTTTCTTTCAGAGCTGTTGAGGAGGTTTAGCCAGCGTTGTTTGTGCCAGAGCACTATGCTTAGTGATGACTGCTGAAGCATCATCAGTGGGTGTTAGATATACTTCTCAAAAGGCACCTACATGCGTTATTTCTAATCTGGTAGGTCAACCTGTAGTTACAGCAGCTTCTGGCTTTGGTACGTGGAGGATCATACAGATGGGTGTTCAAACATCCGTTCGTGTTTTTACTGGTGGGAGACATCCACCAGCTCAGACCGCTGGCTGTAGCAAAAATGTTCTTTGAGATGAAAAATTGCACTGGTTGGCTTTAAGCTTCTTCTAGTGGTCTCATCCAGAAGCTTTACTGGTTCTCCCTTAGCCTCAGTTCAGTTTCCATCTGGTTCCCAGGATGCCTACAGTTTTGCACGGTACAGCCTAAGATTTTATAGCTCCAGGGGACTTAAGGATCATCAGTATGCAGGGTCTTCCTGTTCGTATCTTCTTCTACCTGACAACTGTCTATAATGCCATCTTGGAGGAGATGCCATCACACCCACTATTGTGATCCTGTGACATGTATTGATTCCCTGTTGCCAGTTAAGACACCCTTGAAATACCTTTGAGAACTACAGCTCTGCAACCCCGCACTATGCAACAAAGAATCTCACCTTCAGGTTACAGGCCGGGGTGGGATCACAGCCTTTGCATTTATAAATCCAGAAATGAAGTTCCAATATCATTTATGTTCTTGTAATTGTAAAAAAGCATAATTAAGATCAGAAGTATATTTTTGGATAATTTATGTAAAATAAGTTAGTGGTTTGAGATCTGTCCCCACTTTATATTCAAACATTGCATTACAATTTAGTTGCAGACACATGAATTTGTTTGAGAGACGTGGCAATTATTAACCAAATCCAACAACCTGAGCAATTATTTGCATGAAAACAATTTGGTAAAGATGGTAAATGATATTTGTTTGTAGTTGTATTGAGGAGGCATTTGATGGAAAAGAGCTTGTAGCCACAAGCCCAAATGTACAACTAGATGAAAAATATTTTCATAAAAATATTTGGTAGTTTGAATGCAGCTGTTTAGAGGAGCCATGTGACACTTCGTGCAAATTTATGTATGTGCTTCTTAAAATTCTTCATAATAGTCATATTATTAAAGGTTTTTATGGGAAATAGTTAATTTCAAATAATTACTGTATTTTTCTAGAAGTGTACCTGTCTAGCCTAACAGGAGATACATACATAGATATATAGATAGATATAAAATTTAAGCAAGGCTAGGGCACAGTACCAGCAAGCTATTCTCCTCACTATTAGTGTCTTTTTAGCTTTGCTGTGTGTGAAATGGTGCTCTTCAAGGCAATACCTTTGTACAGCCGAGAGGACAAGGCATTCTGAACAGGCAGTATGGACAGGACTGCTGCAAGTTTTGCTCACTTTGTTATTAAATTGCTTACATTTTTATTCATTGTTACTGGAAATTTTTCTCCAGCTAATTTTATAGGCCTGCACACCACAACCAGTGGCAAGCAGTGCTTGCACGTAGGTTCACGCTATTTAAAAACATTCTAATGCACAGCAACAGTGCCTTTATATTTCTACACCTACTAGACTAGAAGAGTAAAATAGGACTAACAATAACTTAAAGCCAGAGCAGAGCCAGGGCCAACTTCTGTCAAGCGCAGATACAATCTGTGCCACTTGGACTTGGGGCCAGCAAATAGTGCCTGGCCCGGTTTCATTTGTCACTGTAGGTATATTCTCAGGTATACATACCACACTGTTAATCCCATATTTAAAGGCAGTTGCTTGTGGACTAAAGTTTTGCTGCTTTCCATAGCAGACAAATAGGAAACAGACTCTTCAAATGAATCTACAGCTGTTAGCTCAGGAATAAAGCATGCATGCTCCTTCTGGTTTCTGGTATGGTCTTTAAAAAAAATCGCTTGCTCTCTTATGAAAACCATGGAAAAATATGGTCTATTAAGGGAAATAAATATATATACAGTCAGTTTTACATCTCAGATGAATAGGGTACTTCCAGGATAACCTTGAGGTATGTGTTTCATGGAGTCATTATGAAAACTATTTTATTAGATTTTTATTTAAGTTCTATTTTCTATATATTTATATTTTTATGAAAAGAGAAAAATTATAGAAATACATGTTTTTATGTAAATTTTTGTCCTTTTTTTCTCAAATTAAATAATGTTCTGTCATTTTAAATAAAGAAAAGCCATAATTTATGTCCAAATATTCTACTGAAAGTAAGTGCCATTTTCCAAGCAGACATGTAGTAGCTGAAGAAAAACCTCAGCCTCTTAAATAACCATTTTAGCAACTGGGGTTTCATTCCACTTTGGTGGTGACCTTGTTCAACCCTACTTAATTTTTAATATCTCATGAAAACTCTGCCCAGGGTGGTATGGCTGAAAACACTGTGAACAGCCAAGCGGCACCATGATTTGTGATTAAAATTATACTTCATGGAAACAAGCAAGTACAGATGAACTATATCAGAAAAAGAAGAATCAATGGATCAGTCTTTAGTCACTCTCTGAAGTGAGAGAACACTTCCAACTGCTCACCATGCTCTCTGGGCTTATAATTGATCTTCTGACTAATTTACCTCAGCTTTTAATTACAGCACAAGGTAATACTCCAAAGTCCTTATTTATTGCCTTACGCTGAAAATAGTCCTACTGATTTTCATGAGATTGTACCTATGGTAGGAAAACATGTATCAGAAACTGTTATAACTACTATAGTACATGTATCAGAAACTACTACATTACATAATTTTTGAGCTAGCCTTCCTATTGTTAAGTCATCAGAAATTTTACTATAACTCCCTTGTCTTCCCTTTTCATAGAAATATTTTTAATGCAATGTCTTAAAGTTAGTACCGTTGTCAGAGTTAACACTATGTGTTACTAGATAGAATTGGGCATTCTTGTCTGCCTGTATTTAAGATTCAGGTACTGTCCAGAATAGCCAGCTGTGATTTGGTCCATACCGACATCATGATGCAGGCAGCAGTTTTGTTGGAAGGGGCTCAAGGGAGCCTTTGGGGAGGGGGTTGCGTGGAAATCTAGGGTTGGTTTGCACAGCTATTTTCATGGCCCAGGATGTGTCTCCTGTACACCATGTAAGTGCAGGCAATGACCTCTTTTTGCCCAGTCAGTTAAAAAAGTTATTTGTCTGAGAGACTTCGAAAGCAGAACAGAGGAAAAGGGGGAAAAAAAAAAAAAAAAAGGGACCTTATTTCTCATAAATAAATTCATTGCAAAGATGAATCATTTCTTATCAATAGTCTTTAACCAATGCTGGCTTTACATGGCTCATCAAGGTCTTCCCTGTCAGCACCTTCCTTTCACGATATTGGGAGAGAGAAAAGGTGAAAGGAAAACAAACAAGCAAAAAAGGCTTCACACTAGCCTGAGGCTAAAGTAAATGTATTTTAAAACTGTGCCCAACCACTGTGACAAGAGCAGTGTGCTGTAAAGAGGCTGGCAGCATCCAGCTGGAGAAATTAAATCTTGTTTGTATGGCAAACACTTAATAACTTTTTGCTGTGTTGATGGAAATGATTCATGCAGATCTGACTGTAGGATGTCTGTAACCAAGAAAGGCATATTTAGGAAGTGTCTTTTTGTCTCCAAAGCACTAGAATATGCCCTGGCTGCAAAGGAGTAGAACTGCAGAGCACAGAGAAATAGAAGTTCTCCAGTTCTGTCATAGGACTGATGCCTGCAAGCTCTGAGATACTACACAGTGCTAAAACTGGGTGCCTTTCCCTGAACACAGCACTCGGCTCAGGGATCAGAGTTCACATCATTGTATCCTAAGCACTTCTTTTGCAATCACGTAATTACATCAGAAAATGAAATTATTTCTGCAACCCTTGAAGTGCTGTGTGATTTCTCTTCTTGTATGAACCTTAGATAATTCTAACGGAAATGCTCCCTTACACATCATAAACCCTGAAGGTGAAAAAAAAAAGTTCCTCCAGCTTGTGTGGTTAAGAGCTTTGCTTTTAGAGCAGATGACTTTCCTAATAGAGCAGTCATATTCTAAACACTGAGGGGATGCAGCAAAGTGTCAAAAACCTACCAAATACCTGTGAAGTATTTGGCTAGCCAAGTTTCTGATACTTTTATCACAATGCTACTGTGCTGCAGGCACTTAACTTTAAAATAAGTGCCTTTGATTTTCTTTCTATTAAAGCTGTGGGAGTTTGGGAAAGCAAGCTTGGTGAGTTGGTTACCTTTTATTGCATAAATAAATACCTTAATTAATTTAACTAAATGAAGATCATAAGACCTAGCAGCAGCTTAATTAGAATCAATGGAGAAATTAAAAATGTTTTAAAATAAGCCAATGTGAAAATAAATCAGAAGGAAGACGCAATAGAAAACAGAAACAAACATCCCTACAATAATCCAAATTTTAGGCTGAGTTGAGCTAATGCCAATCAGAACATGCAAATGGTAAGATCACATGTAAACTCCCCCTGAGCTTTTGGGGGTTTGGAGCTCGTAGTGGTGATGTGGGACAACTGCGCAACAACAAGCAATGTGTGTGCTGAGCTTTGGGATACATATTTAAACAAATATAAATATGGATTTTTCTTTCTTGATATATTCCTTGGAAGGCAAAACACTGAGACAAGGATTTATTGCAGACTTTATTTAGTACAGAGAGTTTCACTGCAAGCTGTACCTAAATTCAGATCTAGATCCTCAGGGTAGAAAGGAGAGCTCCATTGTCCATACTGATGCAAAGCCCTTTGGCAAAAATTTTGCAGCATTTCTTTTCAGACATATTATTTAGTTAAGTAGGAAAGCAGAGCTTAGGACTCCAGAGTTTCATTGATAGATCTGCCAGTGGGAGGCCAACTTATTTTCTGTGAGTCGTAGTTCACATGGAATTTAATTGCTTATTTTAAAAAAGTGCTTTGGGAACCAAAGTTCTTATGCCTGGTTGATTACTTCTGGTCCTCCAGTACGATTTGCAGCCTATACGGTTGTGTCAGCATAATTGTTTGTGTGATTGTGTCGTAAAGCAGATTTACAAAATGATCCAGTTTTAAAAAACAAATCCTCCAGAAGTGTGTTTGTTTATTTGATTCTGATCACGATTTCAATCATCTGGTTTATAATAAGGCTCTGCAAACTGTTGTATCAAAACAGCTGAAGGGGCAATAAAGTGCTACTGGGATAGGAGTGAACAGTTGGGGGTAAGATTACTGGGAATTTGTAAAGTTGACTTTGCTACCAAAAATGTGTTGAGTAAATATACAGCAGCTTCTTTGAAAGTCACTGGAAAGGAATTCACCATCTTCCACTCATGTTGTATCAGGTGACAGGCTACCACTTGTAATTTAAATTTTGTTTATTATCACTGCAAAAATGCACTACTTTCTGGGAAAAAAAAAAAGGGAAAAAAAAGCGTGATGTTTCATTTTCCCTACCTGCAGATACATTTTGAGCTGATTAATGCCATTTTTAAAAATCAAAGACTGGATTTGATTAGAGCTTTCACTGTCTCTGAAATGCAAACAGTTCTATAGTTGTTTGCCCTTTTAAATGAATAAATAAACTGATAAGTAAATTGTTACTCTTGAATGTGTATTTTTGTAGCAGTGTTTTTCCTCCAGCCAGACCCACGGGGAAATAGAACTGCCAAATTGTTACATTGCATCAGAACATCATCACATTCGGAAATAAAATTACAAAATAATGCTATTTCAGAAGTCATGGAAATCTCTTAAGCTTTGCTATGAGGCTTGCGCTCATTTTTCTTAAAATGGGATTCCTGAAAGTGCTAGGACTTTGGCAACAGGGGGATTAGCAAAGAACAACATCGCTGGATAGAGCGTTGTGTCATCTAGGGCGGGGGAGTGGAAAAAGCAGAATAAAGGAAGGAAACACAGGCTAGACGTGGAATGGAGGGACAGCAGGCACACTGCTGAAGATGGCAGAGACGACCAATAAAAATGTCATCTTTTGGCACCAATGCCCCAAGGGTTTTTTTATCAGTGCTCTGAAGGACCAAATTGCCAAGCTGTGATGCAGTATTTGTTCAATTAAAACTAATAATAAGGTGCATCTGTGATGATATAAAAGAACATGGAGAGCTGATGACATCGGTGCCAAAAGAGAGATATGGATACTGATGGTGGAGGTTCCCTTGTCCCAGGTTAGTGTTTTACATGGCCACTAAGAGATTCTTAAGCATCTTTCCCATTTGGAATCACAGAAGACACTCCAGATAGTAGTCTTGGTAGAAATGAGTTGGGCAGGAAAAATAATTCAAGGAAGTAGTTTTTTTGTTTCTGTCTCTGTTAGTTCCTTCCTTGTACTGTTAACTTGAGTTTCACGTCTGAATTAAAGCAAGATCTCAAAGCAGAATTCATCTGGAACTGCTGTGCTGCAAAGCAGAAATAAAAAATTGTGTCATTTTCACTCCGACTGATAACTCCTTTTAGATTGTCCAAAGCTCAGGGCAGGATGAGTGATTTGGCACACAGTATCTGTATACACCTGGACTGCTTGTTCAGACCAGGGTTGAGATGGGGTTTGTGGCTGAATTTACCACCCGCTTGCACAGCCAATGCACTAATCCTGCCCCATTGTGCATCTTAGCTCTGTAGTGCTTGGGTCAATGAAAGGCTGGGACGTGGGTGCGGGAGTGATAGCTCTGCTCTTTGCAGGAGTGAACTGAAATGGTACCACGTCGATGCATCCCGATTAAGACTGTTGACAGACATTTGCTCTTCTTTTTTTTGTTCTGCTCCAGAATAAAGTCAAACAGGTCAGGTTAAACTATGGGTAAAGAGTAGGGGTAAGTGTTCACATACAAATGTGTTGCCCTGGCTGGCAGACGATGATACCAAAGGCATCCGTATGAGAACTTTTTCTCTTCTGTTTCCCTTTGGAGTCAAGAATTTTAAACTAAACCATCTGTGATTTACATTGGTCTGGTTGGTTATACTGGAACAGAAAGGAGGACAAGACCTCTGGCTGGGAGGCTAGTATAGTGCCCGTCACCTCTCCTCCAAGACACAATTTGTGTCCTAATCTCGACAAAGTAAGGCTGGGATTAAAGGATCAAAATGCAAGTATCAGACCCAAATTATGCATGTCAAGAAGATCTCTTTTTCAGATGATGTATAATTACATAGAAATAATACATAGAAATATATAGCTATCTGTTCTTTGAAGACCAACCTTTTACTCTAATATAAATGTGGCATTTGTCAGATTTGTCTGTCATTTCTCGTGATACAATCTCAGACGTTGAACATCAGCTTCCTGGTTCAAAAGAAGTCAAATACAGATTCTGGCTATGTTTTAAGGGTCCACATGAATGGGATATTTATTAGCCTAAACACCGAACTATATAACTAACATAGCATTACTGTAGTTAAAAATACAAATTAATTAAGTTAAAAAATAAATCTACATAGGGAATTATATTGTTGTAATGATACCAGTCTAATTATATAGAAGCCCTTACTATTACTTTTTTTATTTATATGTATAAACATGTCCTGGAACAAAACTTAAAAGCAGCACTCGAACAATACACATTTACAGGAGTCTCAGACTACATACACCAATGCCCAGTTCCCAGATAACTCCATTTTATGCACAAATTGCCTCTAAATGGAAAGAATGAAAGCCGAATTTGGGTTCTGCCATATGTCATGGTTTCTTTCTCAGAGCTATTCCTAGTATAACCCAACAACAATAGTTTTTCTTCAAAGGTCTGGGGCACAAACATCTCACATCAAAGTCAATACAAATTTTAACATTGAATTGTAACAAGGAAAAGTCTCTTAAACCTCTACATTCCAAGGTCTTCATCTGCTTCTAACAGTGCTTGTAGTAATTATCTAAATAATGAAGGAGCAAGAAGGGTGAATCCTTAAGGTCTAAAGTGTGCTTTGAGAGATACAGCAGTGCAAAAATTTTTTGGAAGTTGATATGTTCATGTTGTGACCTAAAAAGCTCTGGAATTAAAAATTGCTGTATCATCCTATACTTTCTGATGTTAAAATCACAATAAAATACCAGAAATTGGGGCGGGGATGCGGGGGGGACAGGAACGTAGACTGGCAGATCAAATTGATCATGAATTGTTTACCTAAAAAAAGGAAAGATAACTTTTAATAACATGTTGCTTACAGTACAGTGTAATCAGAACTTTGTTTTTGTAAGACTTGGAAAATAAGAAATGGCTCATTATGAATCTCACATTTCTTTATCTTTGTTTATAACCAGCAAAGCGATGCTATCAACGTAATATCTTTGGACTTTAAATCTTCTCAGCCACTATATAAATGGATTTGACATGTGCATAATCTGCTGCTAAGATTTATAGTGGACATTTATTAAAGGATTAGGGAGCAACGAAGCTGTTCATGGCCGTGCTACTACATATTTTACTGCATATTTACGAAAAAGGAATGCAAAAACATAGTAAGGATTTCAGCAACTTACTTAAATTACATTTTTCCTAATCCTTGCTTTGCTTTGGAAATTTTTACATGAGCTGATTTGGTGGGGGGGTGGAGGGGTGAAGGAGAAGAGGCACATTCTGCTATGGTAGAGCTTAAATTGAATATAAGTGGATTAAAATATTTGCTTGGATATGGATACCTTCCATACTCAAAGTATCTAATGTCTTGAAATAATCTATGGTTCAATATTCTGAGCTATGTCCACAAAAAGATTTAGGCACCTAAACGTGGGATAGTGATCAGCAATCAGTTTAGCTCTTCTGTGGGCCTTGGAAGTGCCTCTAATCCAGCAGCATCTCATTTTCCTGTTAGTAAAATTCCCTGAGCACCTAAAAATCTGCTTCTGAATGCTCCCACAAGCATTTCGGTCTGCACCAGACTAAGCATCTAAGGATGAATTCACGCTTACACACTTTCTGGAGCAAGAAGTTAAACATTTATTCTTCTCCCTTATCTAGAGATTAACCACTCTGCCTTCAGCTGTGACTGCTCATGGATGCCTAGGACAGCCTGTAAGCATTGGAGAAGGGGATGTTACCATCTACTTTCCTGCAATACTCACCAGTTTCAGCCATTTGAGGTTCAGAGACTTCCTGAATTTAATAATGTTTTAGTATTCAATAGTTCTTGGTGGATATTCTTCCTTCCAGTCATTTTTTTTTAAACCTCTGAAGGGTTTCAACACTCAAAACATCCACTGGTAAAATATTTCACAGATTAAATAGGTACTGTATCAAGGACTATTTCCATTCATTCATTTTGAACCTTATGTTAGTTTTATTTGATGCTTTCTACTTTTGATGCTTTTGGAAGAGACTCCTATTTGCTTTTTCCATGCCACTTCCAATTTTACACACCTTCATCATATTCCCTGCCCATCTTCCTCTTTTCAGGTTGAAAACTATTAAATTATGTATTTTTTCATCATACAAAAGCCATATGATATCTTTGAATATCACTTCCAGCCTTCTCTGCATCTTTGCCATTTTATCATATTCTTTTTGAAATAGAAAGGCCAGAACTGAACAAGTATTCAAGATTCAGATGTGCCAGAGATTCAGCTGTGGCATAACAGGGCTTCCTCTTTTGAATTCTAATCGTTTTGATATAGTTCCTGGCCTTCTATTTGCTTTCTTGATAACTACTGATAATTAATTTGATACTCTCTGGAACTCATTATTATAAATCCAAATCTCAATCATGAGTAGTAAAAATCAGTTTAGACCCCTTTTCTATACAAGTAAAGTAAGAATATCTTTTTCTCTACATGCATCACTTAACATTTACTCATATTTAACTTTGTCTGCCCTTTTATCACCAAGTTAGTCAGTATTGTGAACTCCTCCTTTGCTGCAGACCATCATCTTTCTTACCTGTAATAATTTGTTACCATGAATAACTTGGCCACCTCCCTCATTTCATCTCCTTCTTTGATTCATTTGTGATTATGTGAAACAAAACAGATACCAACGCAGAGCCACGTGAGACATCCCTCCACTTTAAAGGCTGACTATATGCTCTTACCATATTTCCTTTATGTTACAAATTTCTTTATCCATGTGAAAATATTCCTTCTTATTCTATGACAGCTTAATTTCTTTAAGAGGCTTTGGTGAAAGACTTTGCAAAATGTTTTTTGAAAATCAAAGCAGACTACACCAGCTAGACGTCTCTTGCCAGTGTGCCTATCAACTCCAATGAATTTCACTACATTTATGTGACATGATTGCCCTTTAAGAAATCATTCTGATTCTTCACCAATATATAATTTTTAAGCCATGTGGCTCCTAAATTTCATTTTGAGAAAACATTCTACCAATTTACATAGTAAAGATACCAGGTTTACTCATCTGTAGATCAGTTAAGGAGCCTAGGAGGCTACGGAGGGACAGAGCTTAAAAACACAGTGTTGTAATGCTAAAGCCCTTTGTAAAATTAAGACATATTTGCAGGGCAAAAAACCATACAGAATATACAGATATTTCAAACCTAAAACTTGAAACCAAAGTTTTGATGCTGATCTCTTGGGATAATGCACGATTCAGACTTTTCATGCCAGGGTCTTAGGTGGTTATTAATATTCTAACTGCCTAAATTTGCTTTCTCTTTCATTCCCTGCATGAAAGTTATGTATTATCTTGTCTTCTTGGCTGCTAAGCAACTGTAGTAATGCCTATCACAGGCAGCCTAACAGATAGCCGTGACTGCTGTTTACTTTGTCTGTTGGTGATAATAGTATGTGAATATAAATAGGAGATGGCAGGCAATGGCAACAACAGAACAAATTTCACTGAAACTTTTGACAAATGTGAAGTTAAAGCTTAGGCTACTTGGGTGGTTGAGAAAGTTTTGTGGCAGGGTCTGAAATTGAAGGAAGAGAAGCAATCACTGTTGTGGGAGTAAGCTGGCAACTCATTAATTGTAAATTAATTTCTTTATTTAACAGCTTATGAGCAGTGTTAATCATATTAGTGTCTGAGTTCTTATAACCAGCAGCGGATTTATCCTCCAATCACCTGAGTTACATTAGAAGTATTATGAATTTTGATTTAATGGGGCACAAAAAAGACAAGTAGATCTTGCTTAATTTAGCATCTATGTAAACCCCTATTAACAAAGAATGAAGATCTTAATAACATCCATCCCCACCAAACAGATAATCTAAAATGTTAAAAAATTAGTATTGTGCATAAAGATGTTTCTTTGGCGAGACCAAATGGTAAGGAATTTTTTTCCATTGACCTCAGCCAATCAACCTTCAATCTCATGACATTATGATTTTGGAGTATAATTCTAACACAGTAATTGCATTGTTTATTATTAATAATTTCCTTATTTTAATGAGCTAGGCTTTCCTTCAATGTGAAGGAAAGTTGACAAAACTTCAGCACTACCTTTTGCTTTTTTAAAGCAACCCCCCATACATACACAGAAATCCCAGTACATTTAATTCTTGTATAAATCATTAAGACCTTACAGCTGTAAACGATGCTCTTTTAAAGCATGGTTTCCCTTTAAAAGGGAAACTGAGTGTGTCCACACTGAAACGGGGCAGGTCACCTGCAATCCACGCCAGAAGATCAACACCAACGAGCAAGAGATGTATTCCAATGTGTAATGCTTGCCCAGCCGCTGACACCAGTATCAGGACTGCCAATTACTGTGATAGTTCTTGTTCGCTGAAGCCACCAGTTTATAAACAACTGAAACACTATTAGATGATAAACAAATTTTCTATAATAATGTAGTACTTAGCAATTATACATAACACTTTTCATCTTCTGAGTGCTTTACTAATTTTACCAGAAGAGGTTAGAATTGAACCAATGACCTTAGGGTCAAATGCTCTTTTCACTGCAAATAAGTTCTCAGAAGGAATATCAAGGAGCACTAAAATAAATTAAGAAAGAGCAAGGTGCTAATGGAATGACGGTAAGATTTCTTTCTATGGAATATAAACTAAACGTAGCAAAAGGATCAAAAGCAAGAAGTGCCCGACAGTGAGAACACGCTATTGAAATACCCTGCATCTTACTTGCTGTTCATTTGCTATCTTATTGTTTGGTTTTAAACAAAACTTTTCTCACATTTGTGTCCTATACTTCTACCTACCTCGTGACAGGAAGTTCCTGTCGTCTTCACATTTGCAGAAGGGACATAGTCTACCTGTCCTTTACATTTACAGTGGGACAAGGACCGTCTTTGGGAATAGGTCATGGTAAAATAGAATTTGATATTAGTGCTCCAAAACAGGGTAGCAAAAATCTTTGTAATTCAGGAAGTTATTTCTGACAAGTAGTGATGAAGTGCCAATAATGCTTTTTAAAATAAGTGACATTCTTCTTATATATAGTCATTATCTTGTAACAGATACACAGAAACATAAAAAAATAAGTTACAGTGCCAGTGTATAGTTTTAACATTTGGGACTGGACTACAGATGCAATATCACTTTCAGTAAAAGACCTTGGCAGGACAGTTCGTTATTTTCTTCACATGTCATAATAGGTGGCATGCTCTCTTACATGTGTTGGGAAGTGGGAATTTCTAGAGGTAGGTTATTAGAGAGCAATTTCATCTTTGGAAGTAATTAGGAAGTCTATGCAACATGATCATTTCCCATGAGCAAGAATTGATAGAAGCATATAAAATCTTTTTAAAAGGTAGTGCTAATGTTCAACAGAGTTGTTAAGGAAGTCCATTAGAGAGAATAAAGAGGAACGATTGGGAATACACAAGGAGGGAAATTTGGAACATTTTTCACACACAATGTTGTTTTCAGCAATGAAGGCTGGGATAGTTAATAACTTCATGGAAACCTATGGGAAATGGAGTACATGTAAGTGAATGAGGTTTTAATAAGACAGATGATTGTAATTCTCATACAAATAATTGCCCTCTCATTACATAAATGACATTGGAAAAATTAGAGGGCATTCCAGCAAAGCCAACTAGAGTAAGTCGATAAATGGAGAATACAGCTTATGGAGAAAGTGCTGGGGAGCTTACTTTAAACTCTAAAAAAAGACTTAAAACTTCTTTTCTGCACGCTGCTGGGTTGGTCTGGAGCAATACTGAATACAGTAAAGTCAACAGAATCTGAGGTGCTCAGAAGCTGGAAAGATAAAATCTATCTGGCTTCATCCGACAGCAGTTGAGAGGCAGTGTATGCTGGATGATGCACAGCCTGACTATGCATATAAATTACTCTTATTCCAATTACAAATTAAAAATAAAATTTGTAAATAGGTACTAGGTGTCCCAACATTGGTCCTTATTATTGCTACAAGTTTCAGTCTATTTTCCGTCCTTGAAAAGGGTGTCTTTTTTCCCCTAAACTACTCGGGTATCTGTCTAAGACTTAATGCCTAATGCAAAAATATACTGGATAGAGCTCACTGGAAATTTGTCTTCAGAATATTTTTTGAATGAAAAGAATAGGTTCAGCAGAGGAACCCAAGTTTTCATGGGAATGTTTCATAGAATTGAGCTGGAAGGAAGATCTGCTCCAGAATGGATTGGTGATTACAGCACTCAATTGAATTCAAAGCTATCCTTTGCCTTACCCCACCTCCTCCTGACTCAGCTAATAGTCACCATCTCTGTTTCAAATCATCCCTTGCAGATGCCCTAAACCCTCCCTTCCTCCAGCCCAGGTTATCAGCAATTCTAAGACACTTATCCTTTTTTCTAAGATAATCAGTTTCTGAAACCTAAGGTTTTGCACAAATCAAACTTCTGCCTTAGCTTTTTGCTGGCTAATCACTAGATCCAAGTGAAGAAGGGTGCTTCTGAGTCTCTTCAGCTCCATGCCTTTCACCAGAAGTATGCGTGACCTTGAGTGCTCATCTGCAACATTTTCTTCTGTTGCTATGTTTGTCTATAAAAGTGAGAGAAAACTTCAGAACTTGGTTAGGAGTGTTTATTTTTTGACAGCTATTGACAAAGGTGCCCACATAAAATAGCAGACTTCATACAAAATGGTGCAAAATAACAATTGGCGCAACTAAATGACACAAACAAAACACAAAGCTCTCACTGTAGGAAAGAAATGAAAACCAGAAATGGCTTGTCTATTTTTCTTAAAACAGGGCTGATGCAACAGATCATGCTCGAGAGCACTTTGCTCAGTGCCAGAGCGACAAAAAATAAAAATTGATTCATGTTAATTTTAAGCCTCCGGGTTCTCACTCCTGGGGTACTACACTCACCAATGATTAATTCAGAAGCTTGGCAGACAGTAGTGCTTTGCCTGCAACTGTGCCAGTGGGAATTGCTCAAGCATAGAGACTAATCTCAGATAAAGAAACTGTGAGGAAAAGTCACAGACAGAAGGCAGTGTTCAATATTTGCCTTTTAGGGACATACAGGCGAAAACTTAGTTCTTGTCACTTAGCTAACACATCGCAACATGAGTAAAGAACATATATATCCACACCATGATATTGATGTTGGATTTTTTTATGGTTAAAAAAAAGAGTAAGTTATATTTCTCTGCAATGTACTGTCTCTGTAGTGCAGAAGACTATTTTTTATGTTATCTCCTCAGTAGTGGAAATTGGCATTTTCTATGGAGCTATGACGATAACTTTTGTTTATAGCCTAGCTGCTTTTTTTCAAGGTTGTACTCGAATAGCCAAAACAATGTGAGCATTACACAAGGTGTTTCCTAGCAGAGGGTAAACAGGGTTCAAGCTGATTGTGGTGCATTCATTCCATCTGGAAAATATTTCCTCTAGCTGTTCCTACAAGAAAAAGGTTGACAGAGTCAGAACTCAGCATGAGAGGGAAGTTTCTGAATTCTCTTGCATTCTGGAGAGCATGTAGGTTAATCACCACCACCTTAAGATGTTGGGCAGGTAGCACAGCCAGACTAGGAAGCGGGGAGATCAGAGGTGACTTCGCCCCATGTGAGCTGAATGTAAAGGAAAGCAGCAGTAACATCTGAAAGTTTAGGTTAAAGTGTGCAGTTATAGCGCACATTGCTGCAATTTTAAGGAGAAGGGAAGTTAGAGCAATGGATAGAGCTACTAACTGTCTCTTCCTGTGTTTTCAGAGACCATATGCCCTTATGCAGTTAAAAAACACCTTCCTAACAGCGTTACTATCAAGGTGACTTTGATTCCAGTTGCCCCAATCCTCCGTGGCTGCTTTCTGCAGCACTTTAAACAGGCCGATGTGTGTGACTTTGTTTATTAGAGAACCGTTGTTTTTTGGATTCTTTTTGCATGCTTTAGATCTTTGGGAAGATAGTTCAAAGCTGTCAATCCCTTTAAGGGAGGAACTTAGAAAGGTAAAAGAAAAAAGCAACATACCCACAGAGTGATAGCAAGGAAGTAGATGTCAGGACTCTTCCTTGAATCATGCAAGGTATAGATAATTTCGTAAGCCTGCTATTTACTGCAGGATAAGACAAGTAATTAGGTACATATCCATGTGTAATTTCAAAATGTGGGAATTCACTCCCTGCTTCTTCGTGACTTCTAAAAACACCATGAAAGCTTCTTGTGCTTGTTGACAGTACTTCTTCCCCCAGTTCAGAGGCCACTGCACTGCCTGTGCCTATAGATTATGTCGTTCAGTCAATAAGGAAGCCTTTGCATATGAAATCGGACCAAAGCCTTAATATCTCTGGGGCCTGTTAAGTAGGGCTCCAGTGCTTACTGGAATATCCTACTCCCAAATTCTCTGTGCTCACTTAGTCTATTTTACATGATCCCATTAACTTTTAGCAAATCTTTTCTACAAAGCATAATGAAACAATGTGTTTTCACAAAGGTCAGAAGAAAACAGTCATACATATTGAGAAAGTAATCAATAAATATGTCTTTTCTCTGCAGTAATATTTAGCACTTCAGGGGATGGACGGAATGCTTTAGCATGAAAATAGAAATTAAATTATTTTTCCAAGCATGGTATTTTCATTTTTGCTTACTGTCCAACAGCTTCTCACTGAAAAGCGCCAGTGGCCTAAGCACGCTACTTCATAACTTTTTAAGACTTTCCTTAGTATCATACAACATTTAATGATTGAAAGTAATTTTTAGAGAATGGCTTTATAAACTGTTTTATTTGATGAAAAGAAAGAGGGGTAACATTCCTAATTTCTACCTAAGATAATCAGGATCAAAACTAATTTTCAGCATTCATAATGTTCATAATTCAATATATACAAACTATTTTTGGATTAGTACAATTTTAAAATGCTAATAGGAGATAATTGTGGCTTTGCTAGAGAGTATTATGTTAAAGACGTTCCAGTTCTGATTCTCCATAGCACGTTGAGAACCTACTGGCATGCTTTGCTCTTTTGCATAAGCAGAAAGCCTAGCCTACAGCACTTTTATTTCCTTTTACCATTATCACAAGAGTGTAGCTATAAATATTAACTCTCATGAAGTACATTTGTTGCAGAAACATGACTGAAAAACTTCCCTGTCATCTCATGTTAAATTATTACTTGCTTTCTATACCAGATGTTCTTAACAGCCTGTGAGACACTTCTTGTTTGGGGGAAGAGCCATTTAGGACCCCAAGGAGTCTGATATTAAGGTGATCATAGATAGGAGTGAAATAGTGGGGGGAAAGTATTAAAGACTTTCAAGATAGTCACAGACCAAGAAGAAAAATATTCTTTCTCTTTTTAGAAAGAAGCTTAGATGTTTTATTCTACATATACAACAAA
Source organism: Aviceda cuculoides (assembly GCA_035590195.1). Taxonomy (NCBI): domain Eukaryota; kingdom Metazoa; phylum Chordata; class Aves; order Accipitriformes; family Accipitridae; genus Aviceda; species Aviceda cuculoides. The sequence goes on from JAVJGG010000032.1 coordinate 25,009,404, forward strand.
GCAACTGTGGTAAGTGCAGGGATGATGAATGTTAAATTACAGATAGTAGCTACTGGTTATCTTTTAAATATCACTCAGTTTGTATAAACTTCTTCAAAAGTTTCAAAAGAACATATCTATAGGATCTTCAACTATCTTGCTTGGGGAGACTTTTGCTCTCTTCCGTACAAAGTGCCTGGTTAGGCGTACTTCAGGCAACAGTGACAAGTTAAGTATCATACAACATGTCACAGCTGTGTTGTCTTATATGAGATGATCAAGGAGTGAATGACTGTAGTGTTTCTGGCTAAGACCAAGGTGTATCACCAGAACAGTGTGAGAGCCCAGGCTCAGTACGGCAGAGCAAAGGCAGCGGTGTTTTGGCAGCCCTTTCTCTAGGGAACCAGTTTGGTGCTTGCCAGCTTGTGCGCTTGCGTGCAAGAGCCATCTTCTTCCTGTGGCATCGTAGGAATAGCATAGCATGGAAGAGAATAGGATAGAATAGAACATAATAGAACATAACAGAATAGAATAGACTAGACTAGACTAGACTAGACTAGACTAGAATAGAATAGCCCAAGCTGAGGTAGTACCTTAAAAGCAGTGGAAAGGCCTGAAAATACTGATTCCCGAATCTGAAGGCTTCAGAAAGAAAGGCCAGGGACCTGAATCCTCTTGAGTGCATGAGTTTGACAGGAAGGAAAGGGACAGCCTTTTGGCACAGGGGTTCTTAAGCCCAAAGCTGGGGTAAGAGCCAGCCCTTCAGCCCCACCGCGCTCCGGCCTGGCTCAGCGGCTGGCCAAACCAGCTCCCAAGAAAATGGGTGAGTGCTTAGCAGTCAGGTTTTGACAGGTTTTTGGCAGGCAGGATTTCTTTGGAGCCTTCCTGACTTTCTGTCAGGGCTTTGGTAATGCTGAAAACTCTGGTAAATATTTGATTTTGAAGAATCTACGTTCTCCAATGGAAGATTTTTCAGCTGAAGAACTTCTGTCAGGTTCTGTCAAACTTCTGTACTTGGCGCATTTGACCTTTCAGCAGCTCTCCTACTAGTTCTGACACATATGGCTCAACTCAGTGCCATGAAGTACTTCATTTTCACTAACATGAAATTTGTTCCTTTATGGTGAGAGACGGTAACATGGCATTTGAATTCTCGGTCTCCTCTAACTCACGGTGTACCTCTGTTCAGTTTAAGTGTACATCATTCCATTTTCACCATTACCCACCAGGAGTGGACTGGGGCATCAATCACAATTATTTCATTTTCTCAGATGACAAAAAATAGCCAGACATATTTTCCTGCAAAATATAAATATTATTTGCAAACATTCATATTGTTTGTTAATGTGGTTTGAAAAAACAGCGATGACAACCTGGGACTGAAATAAATTTAATTTTGTTTCTAATTAAGCAGAAACGAGCACCGAAATTCAATAAAACCAAGCAGTAACTAGGGGATTGAGTGAGTTACCTTTTTCTATTATACTATAATCATGTTATATAGAGAGGCTTTCATGACCTTTAGAGCCACTTCAGAATCTAATAAACAGCATCAGGCCCAACTCTGTCAGCAACAAAGATTTTTATCAAGATATTACTGTTACTGCCACTGTACTGGGCTTTTGTGCTTTTATATGTCATTTTTGCCTAATCTAGAATTTTAAAATGTTCTAAAATTTATTTTTATACCATATATTAAGCTGTTGCTTAGTGAAGTAACTGCAACATTCAATATATATATACGGTGCATGGATTTGTGCCACTAACCTCATCTTGTTTCCATGGTTTTCTGTTGTTCTCCACATATCTAGTCCGTTTTTAACTCGTATGTTATACATATCTTTGGGAGGAGGAATTATCAGGCAATCACAAACAGGCACTGAGGGAGCTGGGACCTTAAGATTATATTGCTAGCTGTTTAACTGGGAACAGTCACTCAAAACAAAAGGCTGAGAATCTGGATGCTAGGAGTCTATTTATGCTTCTGTCACCAATGCACTATATCAACTGAGGCAAATCACTTTACCTCATTATAAAATGGCATAGAAAAATTTATCTCAAAAGGCTTCTGCAGAGACACAGGCAAAACCCTATTTTTTCATGCCTATTTCTGATGAAGGTTTTTTTTTTAAATAGAAACTGTTCTTTGAAAATAATTGGTTTTCATTTGTTTAGTAAAAACAAAATCCAAATGGCCTTTAATGCCAAAAGGTTAGCTTGAAACTTAAAAAAATATTGTTTTTTTCCCGGGAAAAAGGACAGTTTTAGGAAGAAAAAAAAAAGTATTGAATGAACCATTTTCTGCTGGGAAAAAATTGCTTTGAAGGAAATTTTTTTTATCAGTTCTGGTACTGTATATCTGAGATATCTTCCCAAAACAGACAGCCTAAAGTAAAATGTGGTCAGGTGGGGGATGGGATGACCCATCCTTCTAAAATGATGTCAGAAGTGAATTTGGCTGCTATTGTCACCTTAGTTCACTGCTTAAGGAAAGAAAAATCTTAGTGGTCCAACTGCTCGTTAAGATTCTCTCTTCTTACTTTCAAAATTGTTATAATATTTATGTCTGGCTTACACAAGCGTGAAAACGACCAACAAGCATTTGTAGACATTGTGTAATAAGAATTCAGATACTTAAATTACTTTGGGGCAAACTATTTTCAAGTATTAGAAAAATGTAAGCCCACAATTAAATCTCTCTTAAATAAGGCTCTCATTGAGAACATGACAAAAAGTCTGCTAAAATAATCAATCAGCTGTTCAGGAGATGTCGTATTCCTTGTATTTTTTATTTAGGTTTACCCACTACACTTGTGCATTTCTGTTTCATTACCTTTGCCTGATATTTCTGGATGTCTTGCATTCCATCAGTGATTGCTACCTGTAATGTCACTGACATAGCTTTTTTTTTTTCCCAGAATTGAAATAATGCAACCATTGACATGTGAAATGAGAAGAAAAAAGTGAAAGAGGCTTAAAGGGAAGAATTTTCATATATTTCTATATCTGAGCCTGTAATCCTGGCCTACACCGTTGGGACAGATATCAGTGCATGACATCTAGTGGTAGATGAAAGAGATCCATCGATCTGTGCTATCAAGGAAAGGTTCTTAAATTATCGTATCTGCATGTACCCAGCATGAAGGAAAATTATTCTTATCTAAAATCAGGTGATTGTATAAGGAGAATTTATTCTTTATACATCCCTGGACAGTACATCCAGACAGACTCGCAGTCTGTTTTCTATTTTAAGGGATAGGCTTTATTTTCATCATTTTCTGTTTCCATTGAAGTAATTCTGATAGGCGTTTGTTTAGACACACTAAAGGTTTTTCAAGCAATAATCATAGAAAGATTCATCAAGAATAACATATAGAAAATAAGTGCTACATGATCATTAGAAAGCCCTTTATTTTTCTGTAAGCGGTAAAATGTTCTGAGGTTTTACAGATAACACAGCAGTCCTGTATTTTCCATGGAGATATCCTGGACTTCCTTGACCTCCTAATACCTACATGATATTCTCCACTGTGAATTATAGTAGGAATTTCAACTGGATTGAGGAAGAATAATGACCAAATAATATTAAAGTATTCCTCCAACTTCAGGTTGAAGTTCATTTGGAAAGATGGACTGGCTGTGTACAAAGTATCTGTTCTGGGGATATTTAAAGTTTTTCACGTATCCAGTTTACCAAACCACAGTTTTAAAAATGGGATAGTTCTTTCCAAGTTTAGAGCATGTTCAGGCACCGTACTGGGTCAGAACCTTCCTAGTTTACCACACTAGAGAATCCATTTCAAGTTGTTGGTAACTGTTCTCAGCAGAGGGAAATGTTTTAGCTTTCCGAATTCCCTTCACTACCTTTTTTTGTTTCTCCCTCCCCTTCACTTTCCTTTTCCCTCCTGGCTGTGTTCCTAAAAATGCTTTGATGTTTCTTCTCAGAACTACTTTTCCTGAAAAAATGACACTTTACCAGGATTTTTTTTCCCCAGATGTAGTTGTGATTTTTCTAAACATAAGACTTCACTTACTTATTAAAAAAAAAAAACAACGACAACAAACAAACTCAAACCGAAAGTTCTTTCTCGAACCTACAGCAAGACACTACAAGTTCAAAGTGGGGGAAGGTGCAATAATGTTTTATCTGGACAAAACAAGATTCATGTTCATAAGGTACTAGATTGTCTTATTTGAAATGAGTTTCCAGATGAGTTCACCTGATAACAGAATGTTTAATGGAAATTCTCATCCCAAATTATTTAAATCAGCAAAAGTATCAACAACTAAAACCAGGATTCTTGTAAAGGAAATTCATAAGCAACTATGACCAGATAGTGCATAACTTCATTGCCAGCCATGCGATGCTAAGTCAGCAAGTATACCTTTTTTTCCATGGTTTTCTCTAATATAAAATGCATTTCAGTTCTTTCAAAGTTAGCACATTTGGAAAATAGTATATCAACAACTGGGGTGGGAATGGTATTTTTTTTTCCTTTGTACATTTGCATGCTAATCCTGCTTTAATCTGACATATTAAACAACCGTAAGATGGAAAAGGTTTGCAAGAGAATGCCCAGCCCTGGAGATGTACTGGCTGCTTTCCATCACGGACAATAAAGCCAAGAGCAAGGCAGGTTTAGTAGGTACAAGAGACGTGTGGCATTGTGGCCCTGTGTAGGAACAAGAGTGGAAAATCAGGGCTGGGATGGGTTGATAAGAGGGAAGCTGTTGGGACTCAGCTGATGTTCAGACAAATATCTACATAAATAGGTATGGGCGTGAATCTGAATCATCATTCTGAACTCTACCTCCTGTACCATATAGCAGTAATAACCATTAACCTTTTCTATGGTCTGAATGCAAAGATCGCTCTTTTAACTTAATGGCAAAGACATCACGGGGACAGAACGCAGCACATAAAGAGCAGAAATGATCTGTGAAAGGACAGTGCAGAAAGGGATTTCTGCTGAGCCTCCTTCAGTAACCTTTGCAGAGTCCTTAGTTTCATTGAGAGTTCATACAGTTGCTAAAGAAATGTTGGGAAATATTTGTTATATAGTGTGAAACAATAGGACAGAATGAGTTACTTTTGGTAAACGGTAATCTCCAATTCAACTGCAATCAGCGTGCCTTTTGATTTACGCTTTTTCTGCTGCCTCTGCAAGACAAGGCACTAAAAACTCCTTATGCTGTCCTGTTTAGAAAGGGGCAAATACAATAAACACAGTCAAAAGATGCCTGACCTTTTGTACGGAGCTACTGCTGGAACTGTTGCCGTTACCCATGTGTATGATGGGGAACTGCAGCAAGACTGGGTGAAGGAGAACCAAGTGGTCACCCCGCAAGAAAAATAGGCCAGAAAATGCTTGTTCCTGAAGTTCGTCCCAATTTTCCTTCCTCGATCCACCCTCTCACACACACGTATATACCCACATGTGCACGCACGGTCTCTCCGGCTGTCTCCACGGTAACGGCAGCATCGGGATTTTGCTGCTGCTGCATGTTTTGGGAGCTACCTTTGCTCAGGGAACGGCTTGCCCAGCTCTGCTTGTGCTTGGACGGCCGCGGCGTCACCCGCCGGAGACTGTTCCTGTGTCCCAAGGGCCACTGCCTGTTGCAGTACCCCACGGGTGCTGCTCTTTTCTTTCGGCCGTGGGTGGTTTATGCTGGCAGGTAGCTAAAGTGCTTTTTACCATTTGTACCTTAGGCAGAGGGGATAAGTGCATGAAGGTTTATTTGTGCAAGGAGCTACCAACTCAGGACAGAAAGTGCATGGTATAAGGGGTCCCTAGAAACAGGAGTGCCCTGTTTTCGAAACTTGGAGAAGAGGTAAATTCCTACTGAAGATGTTGTAGTTTGCAGTGTCTCCGGGTAGGAGTCATACTATTTACTACACTAGTGTAAATCCCCAAAGATACAGAAGTCAACTCTGGGGCATGGTGAAAGTCAAGGGTGCAGAGGATAAGCCAGAATCCTGCCCATTTCAGGCTTTGGATGGAAGCGGAAGGAGCTAAACATGTACAGAGGGGGTGAAAGTCCTCTGTTCCACCAACTCTTATGGAAGGTGATGAGAACTCTTCTTACTATCTACCAGTAAGCACCTTTCTGAGTTGGGAAGTGGAAGCCCGGTGATAAGTGTGTTACAGATGCACGCATAACCAAATCCAACAGGTGTTAAAACTCAGATTTATTCTTCAGTAAAAAGCTAGTTAGAAGTCCAGTAACATTTTGTAGAACCACAGGCTTAATGATATAAAGAGAATTAGTACTACACAGCTGACTCAAGAATCCCCAAGACTTAAAAAAATGATGGCTCCAGAACACGTGTATCACTCACCTAAAAGCTGAGGGCTCTCTCCCACCAGGAGTTACCTCAGGTGGTGCCCCAACCCGAGGGGGGGTCCTCGACTGCAGACCCGCTTCTCCGAGGAGGACTGACTCCGACATGTCCCACTGCGGGACCCCCTTTATACCCCTGTCGAATCTGACCTGTGGTCGTTTAATCCCTATTGACTAGGAGGATCACCTCGGTGTACCTGGCACGTCTCAATTGGCCAGTTCAAATTTCAACCTGTGGCCTCCAGGGTTTAGGGTTTTGGTTTTTTCCTTTCCCTTTTACCTGCCTGGAGAAGTTTTGTTTCCTGCTGGTGGGATGGCGGGGGGAGGAGTGTACTACCACAAAGTGCCACATTTATAAAAAAGATCATGATTAAAGTCCTTCATAGAAGATACATGAAGAAAGAAATCCATTGTGTTCGTCCTTCATAGAAGATACACGAAGAAAGAAATCCATTGTGTTCGATATTTTCAATAACACTGAGCACAAATGTGTACCTGATGTAGGTCAATAATTTTTGTGCTAGGTATTCCTCTTACACAGTGAATTTTTGCTCAGTGGTGATGTATTACCTGTTATGTTATGTTAGCTAAACAACATTACAAAATTAGCATTATATCAATGCTGTTCTATTAGCTTTAGTTAATAATAACTTTATTAATAATTTAGTAATTTAATATTTAATAATTTAATAATAACCTTCTAAAGAGGAGTAAAATTAGAACTGTTGCACAATGGAAAGTTGACCATCTACCTAGAAATAGGAAAGGTTTGAATTTGTTTCCCAGTAGGGTGGTTCAGGCTTGTGACTTTAAGAAGCAGAACAAGAATACGGAATCTCAAACGCTGGATCTTAGAACTTGAGTGATGTTAGCTGGAATTCCAAATTCTGTGTTTATGACATAATAATAGCAACAATAATAACATTTTTCATTCATAACTTCTGTATAACATTTTGTCCTACAGCTGTGTATCCACAGTCATCACTGAAATAAATTTACCTCTGCGATAGATGTTGGCAAACAAACAGCCCACAGAAAATCAGCATGCAGCACAGCAAGAGAGAGGAAGACAAATTTTGGTCAAGGACTCAGGGACAAATCCTGCTGACAGTGAAATTGCCGTAGGCTCTTTAATGTCCATGCAGCACAGAAAGACCTATGCATAGTAAATGTCATGGCATTCCATTTATTTGCTCTTTATATACTGTTTAAATGCTTCCCATAAAACACAGTCTTTCCAATAGTGCTCTTCATTCACCATTCTTGTGCAGAGATTAATTTTTTGTCTGCATGTTAATTGCCCACATCAGTCTTTTGCCTATTTCTTTCACATGTACCTTTAGAATTCTTTTAACTGTTTTCTAATAAAAGACGCTCATGTCCAGTCAGTCAGCAAAGGCCACTAACCAGCCTGTTCACTAACTCCGTTCCTCTTTTTTTCCCCTATTTCTACAATGATACCTATTACTGAAAACAAGTTAGGAAACACTTGTCTGGTGCTTAAAGAGCTATGCCAGTATTGACGTGCGGAAAACAGACTCCACAATCAGTAAGATTGTAAAGTAGGTATGTTCACGGGGCGGGCGGTAGTCCCACCACGCCTGACTTGACAGTTCGCTTTAAATTTATACAGTCAAGTGTTACGTATACATAGAGTTTCACAATACGCCTATACACAGGCATTACCTATCCCCGCTTCATATTAAAATTAGCTCTAGGAAGTCATTTCCATAGTCTCCTCTCAACTGCGCTTGCGCAGTGCCTCCTTATGGT
>JAVJGG010000032.1:25017857-25056449 GCA_035590195.1 Aviceda cuculoides
CCTGCAGCCGTTGAATTTGACTTTCTAATAATGTCAGTCTCAAAGGAGATCAGAGATGGAAATGAGAAAGGGTGCACTTGTGATGCAGTCATTCTTGCTGTCATCGCCTTTATGGCTTTTCAGCAGGCCACAAAAGGCCAATCCACTAGAATATGAATGAAATACAGTCATGGCCCCAGCAAGTAAGTAGGAGGCATCAGACCTCCCTGTTTGGCTCCTAATATCTTTTTCCAGCTCACTAATCTCTCCCTGTAAAGAAAAAATGAGAAAAGACAAACAAAAAATGATCCTCCCTCCCCATAGCCTGTCTCTGCCCACATCCCTTTGATTATTGTTCTGAAGGGCTTCAGAGAACTGGAAGATTTAATAGTCAACAGGGATTTGGTGAAGTAAACCCCTCTTGGAGTGAGTTTTGTTCCCATCAACTAGACTTCTGGATTAAATATGCAATATTTTAATTCAGTTATGCCTGTGGAAAGATCTGACAGATAGGCATGGGGAAAAAAGGGTTAAAGGGTCTGAGAATTTAAACGATGGATGCTTTCTCTGAAATTGCTTAGGAGAAAGCTGAGGTACACATAGTGGAGGTATTTTAGTTGATGCCACCAGTGCATAGAAACTGTATCTACTCTCCCTTTCCTAACAATTATACTAAAGACACCTTTCACTGATTTCGGCTGTGATCTAGACATTTCCAGACCCATATTTAAGATTCTGATACATTGTTCTGCCTCTCTCAGGAGCTGCATGGGTTTCAGCAACAGTAAAGCACAACGACAGGAAATTTCCGAGGACAGAGGGGAGCTTTGCGTTCCTCAGCAGAGCACCGTGCCGGTACCTCACACAGACTCACCCTGGAACCAGTAGTGTGGCCAAGGGCTGAAATAATCTTACTTATGAAGATTATGCTATTTTGATCGAGTTAGAGGAAGTTCTTCCCTTTAAAGTGTGTGTTGTACCATATAAGTTTTCCTGCTGATGGGCTCCTTTCTCCATGGTCTGGTGTAGTATGGAGGTATAGAGTGTTGACTCTGTGGACAACCAGTGTACTAACTCAGGAAGCACGGAAGCAAGCTGTGCTCCAGGTCCCATGCTCCTGTTGACAGTAAGATAACTAATTGCAACATTAGCTAATTAATTCTGCCAGATAAGTAGCCAAATATTACTAGTCCCATTAAGATCAAGGGAAAAGTTGGACAGCATGGTTAGGTAATTGGACCAAGGCCATTTCAGAACGTCAGAGTAACGTTTATAACAGTAAATACTTTGCTGGATCATGTTAGCTCTTAGTCTCTACTGCTGTAGGCCTTACGAACTAATTGGAGGTAGCAGTGGCAGAGCTGCAGACTAGTCTGAATTAAGTGTGTATCCAAAAAACAGCTCTTCATTGAGGTTTGAGATACATGTGATTGAAACATTGCATGTACTTCAATGATATTTATTTCATTACACATAAACTTCGTGCCTGGGAAAGACAGAAACAGCCCTTGACATATGACTTCAGCTAATGTTGTTGGCAGAAAATCAGTTAAGATTTTTTTTTAATACAATTTATTTTGCATTTTTAAATTACTTGAAGTAAGATACTTGAATAAAACTTTTTGGGGGATTTGTTTTACTTGACTGATCAAGAAGATAGTGACGTTGAAAAAAGTGAACCTTTGGCAACATACCATACTCTTGGGTTTGGGCATATTACATATTGTTTGGACAAGGAGGATTAAAGTTGTTTGACAAAATACTTTTTTTGGACAATGTGAATATCGATTAAGGTCATTCCTGCAGGATGAGAGTTGAATCAGTTTAACCTAGTTGTAGGGAAAATACATTGAGGAGACTGATCTATATTTTAATAAAAAGCATTCCGCGGTGTTATTTCTCATGTTCACTGGCTGAAACTAAGAGGACTTACTACTATCCACATGGCTCAACCACAGGCTAAGAAATATGAGGTTTGCATTTAAAATATAGGGCTTCTGTTTAGCCTAAAACCTTGCACAGGACCTATTCACTGTTTAAAATGTGCAAATAAGTTCTTTATCGTACTCTATTTCTGATGGATCAAGTTTTTAGCAGGAAAAGTAGAAGCTTATTGATCTTTCCTGATGCACTCAGTACGAGGCAGACCTGGGAATGGAAGCTACTAATTTCCTCTTTTAATCATAAGTGTCTCACCAACAACATCGAAAGCCATAATCTGATTCTGAAGTCATCTTTAATGAGGTAGTATATATGTATCACTGCGTTCTAGGAAAACATGCTTTGAACCGCTGACTTTGCCTGTCTTTAATACTGTCTGTTTATACTTTCCCTTATTTCTGTTTTCTTTCTTCAGTTTCATCTCCTCATTTCTGATATAAATTAGATAAAAATAATCTATATATCTTTCTTTCTTTCTCTCTCTCCTCCTAGATAGTTAAAGCTATCCATATCCTAGGAAAGAATTACAAGAGTGTTTTCTTGTCCGGAGTTTAGACATGCCAATGCATCACTTTAATCTCTTATCACCCTTAATCGTATTTCAAGGAACTAAACTTGTAAAAGCTGAAAAAGAAGCAATAAAATTGTAAATTATCCTTATTCTAAGTTCATATCTCCCACCCACACCTGTTCTACTTCAACACCTGCCCTCCAGCACTGTCAGGGCAAGACTGAGGCATGGAAAAACAACTAGTAGTATGACAACTACGTGATAAAAACTTCTAAGTTACTTGATTTAGCTCCTAGCAATCTTTCTTACTGAGTTGAAAAGAAGTGACTTCCTCTGTTGCATGACGCCATTCAGAAGTTTCACATACAACGTCAATGTACAGGATACCCATTTTGTGGCAGTAACATCTCATACCTAAACCTATTTGATTTTCTGTCCTTGAGTTGCCATGGAGAACTTACACAGCCCCATCTTTTTGCCTTGCTGAATTGTGCGATTTGCAAGATAGCTGTAGTGCCCATTCTTGATATCCCAATCTATAGAAATTCAGGCAACCTACTAGTACATACATAACACAGTGTATCCTGAAGACAAATGTTATCAGTCCTGGGATCCATAAGAACAAAACTTTGCACCCTCAAATTAGATTCTTAACCCACGAAGGCTTGGCCTTTTGTAGCGATAAATACAGAATATTTCAGAGTGAGGATCAGAAAAAAGAAAGAAGAAATATTAAAATAAATCAAATTTCATAAGAAACAACCTTCAGTACTGAAATCAGTTACTTTGGAGCAGAGTAATCTGGATTTATAGAATGTTTGCACGGTTCAAATGTAGCAGTGGTAATGTATGAGCATATACTTCCAGTACACTTTATGATGAGGTGGAGAAAAATATTTAAAAGCCTGTGTTCATAAAAAACCCTAGGTAAGTTCCAACATAGAGAAATTCAACTCTGCAGTTTGACAAAAGTATTAAGTATGGACAAGTTTGAGATAGACCATGCTTTATACTTAATCAGTTTTATTTTAACAGTAGAGGTACAAATCTTGTGGTGCAATGTAGGGAAAGAACTGCTGAGTGAATACTTCTAAGTAAAACTACGACATTCAGTGATATTCTGTTTCATTGTATAATAATGACTGTTACTGACGAGTGTTTGGATAAGGTCTAGAAAAATACATACAGTGAAACTATAATCTTTGATTTTTTGATTACTCCTTTCACCTGAGAATTTCTCCCTGAAATGTAGTACTTGAGGTTCATCATTCAGTATTTACCTGTTCCAAGTATCCAAAATAAAGATGCATAACCCAAGTAACCAAACATGTTGGAAATGGTGAATACCACGTTGCTTAATGGGTATTCAGCAAAGTATTTCAGAGATTTTTGTGAACAAATTTCAGTCAACTTATTGATTACACACAGATATCTAAGAAATATGGGCAAAACAAGGCTGGTTTTCAAACAATTCATTCATCAAAATAAGGGTGTTAAATTCATAACATTATTCCTTAAGAGTAGTTTGAATAATTTTTTACCTCCTGTTCCTATTAGGCAATCAAACACAGTGCAGAAACCAGAAAAATAAAACAGAGAAGATGGAAATGGTTTGAAAAATTAGTAAGTAGGAAAAGAATATAAAATTAAGGTTTAAGTCTGTCTTTCAATGCATTTTAGTTAGTCTCTGGCCAGTTTTGTATGCTCTAAGAAAGAACAAAACAAATATCCAGATCACAAAGATTTATAGCTTTTGGCTTTAAAAACTAGCAGTGCCTTCAAGTTCGGAGCACTGAAAAAAAAATTTTGAAATGTATTTTAGCCATTTCCCTTATATAACCTATATACGTGTAAGGTACATGGATATGTATACAGGTCACACTGGACCTAGGTATTCTCATTATGGACATAAGAAATGTTTTTTTCTGAAATAAGTAGAAAAATAATTAAATCAATAGTGTCGGTGTGCACCAGCCTGTGCTAATAATTTCAAGAAATGATTTGGTTTAGGATTCAGGATTTCTCTTTCTGTTTGTCTCCCTTACTACATTCCCTTCTTGTCATCTTTAAAATGGCTGGCAAACTTGCAGTTGAAAACCCTGCCCTGTGCTCAGTCTGTTAACTTTCTAAAATTTCATGTTAATTTGGAAAGTAAATGCCTTGTGACAGGTGTAACAGAAATAGATGAAAATGATGCCAGAGAAAGAGCCATACTAACCAATTAGATATATCTGGAAAGTGATTTAAATTTACATCATTTGGATAGTTACGTATACAATTTGTCTTTGCTATTTACCTCGTACTTTTTTCCATTTCTCTGTGTGTGTGTAAAGACTGGAAAATGGTAAAGGAAAGATGTATAATTTACTGATGAGAAAGCCTCAGTGCAATCTCAGTGTCAGTGGAATAAGAAACAGTAAGACTACATCTTTAAATATTTTAAGAAATAAAAGTCCTAAAGCAGCTACAGTGCCTTTGCCACCTGACACTAAAAAAACCCATGGACAGTAATTTAAGAAAAGCACAAATGTCAAATGCATACCTGTTCTGTACCTGAAACAGATATTGGATATTATCCTATGGGAAAGAAGTAGGTATGGAAAATTATCTATAGCAAAGAGCTGGCAACATATATTAAATTTAAAGAATTTCAAATCTGCAGGCGTGAATAATATGTGACTGAAGAGCTAGAATTAACTAGCTGAAAAGCTCTATGAAACTTTAATGTTAATATTTAATAAGTATTGGAAAACTGGAAAAACTAAAAAGAAGTGGAGGACTGCCATTTCCGTTCCATTAACAGTTTACGATATTGGGCAGCTGCAGGGTGGTTAGCCTGGAAAAGTAGTTGGGTAGGTAATTAATTCATGACTCTATTGAGACGTCTGTGCACATTTAACTTTTAGATTTTTTTTTTTTCCCAAACAACTTTTAGGGCATAATGTCACAATTATCAAAACACACTCCACCAGTGGTACAGGCATGCAACGGCATTTCTGTGGAGTTTGAAATCAGGGTACAAGATAAGGTGTTTATTTATGTTTTTTTTGTAGACTTTATCTTGTGCTAAAGAACAAGGTGATGGGTTATGTCTTGATTTACCATAAAGTTGGAATGGATCCAGAATAAAAATAACATCTCTGCCATAAAGTTTTGTTGTTCAAAGTTAACTTTTTTTTTGTCTTTTGTTTTGTTTTGGGTTTTTTTTAGCAAACCTGAATGAGCAGAGCAAGTATATACTGTAATAGTGATTTGCATCGGGGAGCCATGAGCGGTGGCGATGAGCCACGTAGCTATGAGGTAGCAACTACGATGAAATAAATGAAGTCGTATTTATGATACTATTGTATCATGGTGTGAAGCATCAGACACTGGCCTCAGCAAATCAAAAAAGGAAATCAAATGTTATGGTAGACAAGATTTTGCATGTGTTATGAAAATCTCTCTAGAGTGTCTGGTTGATTTACCTTGCTTATATACTCAGGATTATGTTGTTCACTGAATTTAGAGTCAGACAGGAATTTCCTCCTTCATTAGACTGATAAAGTTCTGATGCAGGCTTTGTTTTCAGTTTCTAACCTTTCTGTAAAATATAAAATAAAGTAAACTTCTTATGATCATATGGATATCATCTCTTGAGAATACCTCAGGCTTTTTCCTGCTGATTTTTCCCTCAAGATCAACTAAGAATACAAAAGCAAAAGCCTCTGAGTCATAAATAAGACAGCCAACATTGTGGTAAATGAAAAAACCAGCATGTTGGCATATCTTTCTGACGATAGCTATGTATGTTCTTTAACACAACACCAACCAAACACAGACAGGAGATAGTGTCACAGCTGTTCCAGGTGCTTACTTCAAATTTTGTCTAGTGAGAATCTAGCTTAATTAAAAATTGTAGACTTAATAAATTGCATGACGCACATGAAACGATCACTAATAGTGAAACTAAGTGATCTAATGGTTCCTCCTGGCCTTAAGCACATCTGAATGCAGGATTTAATATGCTTTTTGAATGAGGGAAGAACAGCTCATTTCTCTTTCCACACAGCAGGAGGGTCTGGCTGATAAAGAAATGTCAGATCTGAGACTTATTCTTTAAGCATCCAAGGTCTTTGTTTCTCTGCTGTCTAAATTCAGAATACCTTGTCTAGTTATATCATCAAGAGGTTTATATCTTGATTTGTTTATCAAACTTTCCAGCTCCATCTTCTTCCTTTTTTTCAATCCTTATTTCACTAAAATTGTGTCTCATTTCACGCGGGCAAACTTAAGAACCTGTCTTAAAGAGAAAGCTTTTCTTCTATATGAACGAAGACAGAGTTATCTGCTTCTGGTACATTTTGTTACCACTAAGCTGCCTTGAAGGATCATCGGGGAGGAATATTCACCCAACCCAGCTCTACCCACTTAACTCTGTGGGCTGTGGTGATTGCCTAAAGCCAGCATAGAGGAACACTTGCTGCTGTTCCTCCGAGGTGAGCGGCTGAACGTAAAGCAATACCTGACATTTGATGGGTTCAGTCAGCGGTAGATATTTCATTGTTGCAAAAAAAAAAAAAAGATGTATGTGGTACAGATGAATAGGATTACAAGAATATGTGAAAGCAGAAAGGAATCTGTTGTTAGTCTAGATGCTCAGATCTTCTTTTCTGAATTTCCTGGCAGAAATCTGCTCATTCCCCCACAACCTCTCTAGTCCCACTCTAAATTGTAAGCATAAAAAGGACATTTAAAAAAAATAAGCCTGTACTCCAATTATGCTTTCATACAGTCACATGTTAAATAGGCATCAAACCAGCCGTGATCCTTTTGTCTTTGGCAATTATCAGAGAGTTTGTCTGCAAATTTTGATTATTTTCATTATTTCTGTACAAATTTGGCTATACGGCTGAATTCTGTATGGGTGACTTCCTTATAGCATACATGAAAGACAATAATCTACAATGGAACATTTTGGTACTGTGGCGATACAGCACTTGCAGTAAATACCTGCAAACAAAGCTTAGAAGCCATCCTACAGAAACATAAGAGATCTCTGTAAAAGGTAATACAGATGCTTTTTACTTTCTTTCTGTTATGTACTTTTGTTCATTAAGCCAGGACCAGAAAAGCAGTAGAACTGGACATTACAGGTGGGGCTAGAGTAGGAGGGTTCCCATAAGAAAATGATGAACATGTTAGAGTCCTTTTCTCTCTCTGATCTTTAACCTCTGCACACTCAGGTCTCTTTCAGCAATTCAGCTGTATGCAAAAGAAAGCCCCATGATCCATTTCATCCTTTTTTTAAAAGGTGTAAGAGATGATTTAATGCTGTCATACATGAAGTAAATAATCTGTTTTCTCAAAGGTGATTCTTCATATGAAAATAACATTTCTGTAATATATGGGTATAGATTATTTACACTGAAGAACATTGAATAATTGTATCAATGACAAATTTTAGTTACAAAGTGGCTGAGATGAATTCTTTCTGACTCCTGATCTCTGCCAATAATCTGAAATATAATTTCAATACAAATTTGAAACTCTGTTTCTGATTTGGAGATTAGTTAGAATCCCTGCCCCTGCCTAAGTCAACATTTCTGTATTTTTAGTCCTATTTCTAATACAGCTATCGTCAACTAAAATGAACGAACGATTGACTTGTTCAAAATTGTATTCACAGTTCTACATGTTCCTATAATTTTAAAGTATTTGAAAAATATCATTTAGGGAAAATAGTTTTTCTTGCTCTCTAGTCTATAAACCTCACAGGTATTTGATTTCAGGTCAGATCATAATGTAAACCCCATTCTAATCAAGGTGTATAAACTGAAACTTAATTTTTCATTTATGATGTTTCTATGCCATTGTGAGATTCTGTTGCGGTGGTGGGGTAGTTGGTCTTGGGGGAGTTTTAGAACAACTTCATCGGTATCAGTATCATTATTTTTTTTTAAATAGAAAAGATTAAAAATAATAGATAATTAAGGATTTTAGATGCTTTCTCTTATTTGTATGAGCATATAATTAGAATGAGCATTGCCACTTTTTCAATTGAATAATTATTCCCCAGAGATTCCCCAGAGAAATTTAATATTATGGATGGCTTTCTTCTTCAAAGATAAGCCACAAAGTAATGGAATAAAGCATTGCCGTCCCCTTCATGTGAGGAACACAAGGACTTGTAAAAAGCCGAGAGAACTCATGTACTTTTTTGAAGCCATTAAGTGGCATTTTCCTTCTCTAGTCAAAAGAACAGTGTCTATCTTCAACAGCCTTTTGGAAACAAAATTTCAGCCAGAATATTCCTGGTCACTAGTCTTTATAGTCAATATCTTCTAAATTAACATGCTGTACTTCCTTTTACCCAAACACTAAAACCACAAACTTTTTTTTGGCATGAAAACTAAAGCTAAGCATGGGATAGAAAAGGTGTAAAGAATATGTTTACAGTCCTTATAAATGGAAAGAACCATTTGTAAACTGAAACTTCTAAATTTGTTTTTAAACATTTAAATTCATTTGCCATACATGGGAAATAAATTTTGTCAAGACGGTGCTTATTGTCAAAACCAATAACAATGCAAGTGCTCATTTTCTATTATTTGAAAGAGAAAATTTAAGAGCTACTTTGGGAACCTGAAGTACATAATTTTTGGCTTTTTTATTATTAGTTATTCTATATCAGTTTGATGTGTTGAGAAGTACCTCAAGAGGACCGAATTTCAGTGACGCAGAAGTATTTCACATGACTCAGAGTCATGGTTTGATGGGCTAATAAATTTAGATAGCAAACCTGTGAAGAAATGATGATTACATGTGATTAGGCTTAATATAGACAGAAATAATTCTTACAGTGGATTTTAAAAATACAAAAGAATTTAGTAAAACAATCTCAGCTCCGCTGAGGAGCAAAAGCATGTTGGTTCTTCCAGAGGTGACAGATCTTCTGTGACAGAAATGTCTGTCCACTGATGGACTGCAGTGAATTCTAAGATGAAAGATTTTGTCTGAAATGGAGTACTAGTATGCCTGATGCAGCCCTGTTTTAAAAATATATATACAAGCATACAGGTTTTAAATTATGATTTTTTTTCCCTTCAGTATTGAAAGCTTTAAGTCATTACCATGGAAACTGTTTGCATCAGAATACTACTTTTCTTTCCAGCTATTTCAGTATCATTAAATCCTTGCTAATACTTTATTATTCACTATCTTTTAAGCCCATATGCATTTCAGTATCTAATTTACTTAACAAATTGTGTCTGACAAAAGAAAAAAACTTATAGTACAATAAACAACACTATTAATTACTCTGTTGAGCAGGGAGCCACTATGTTTGTCAGCAACATTACGCCTTCAAAATAATGGCACCCAGTAATTAAGTATGAACATATTCTATTATTAGAGCATATATCCTTTTTCTTACATTTATTTATAATAAAGAAAAGTGAAGTTACATTTATTATAGCTGTGGCCTTTATCCTGCTAAAACAAGGCAAGAGGAGAAGAAAAAGGCATTCAGCCTGGGAACATATAAGAAAAAATATGTCGCTATGGCAACCAAAAATGTCATTTGTTATACTTTACTCATTAGAGCAATGAAGATTACTTTATTAAAAGATAGAAAATGTCCTCTAAATTTAGGAAGGTCATAAATTACAAAATATTTATTTGTGGAAGGCCAGTTTGGGTGGTTACAGTTTAAGGACTGTATCTTAAACCTCTTATTTACATGATCAAGTCCTCGCTGATGGAGGAATTTTCATTCATCTTATGAAGTCTTCCTGCTTAAACAATTCCTACACAGAAGACATGAGGATCAAATTCTGATCTTGGAAATACCAGTTTAAATAAAATGTAACTCAAATGTAATTGTCTTCAACATCACACCAAAGTAATCAAGATTGGATGTTGACCTCCACTGGAGAGAAAGCTGAAATTGGCTTTAAGTTCGCTGTATAGTGAATATTACATGTAATACAAGCAGTGTCAGTTCCTTAACTAGTTTTCTGCAGGCTATGAAATCAACCTCTTTGAAAATGCAACATTGACTTTGGAACCAAGTTGGATTGTGCGTTCTGGGATCTGGCTGTGCAGCTAAAGAAATTGGAAGGAGAGATCCTTGGCAAGAAAAAGAGAAAAAGCACCAAACTGTTCAAATTTGCTTTTGAGAGGCTTCAAAGACCTTGTGAGTTTAATGTGCCAGCTTTATTCTGCTGCAGCATGTACCTGAGCGATGACAGAGTCAAAATGCAGTGACATCGGCCTGGCTCACGTGATTCGTAGCCACGTGATTCACGATGCTGACTTTCCTTTAAATTACTGCCATGGCTCCCATGCAGGTCGGCAGCGTATACTTCAGCTTGTCCTTTCAAACTATGCAGGCAGAGACAAAAACCAGCCTTTTGTGCTTAAATTATAGCTCATAAGATTTTTCTTGTCTGCTTCCTTCAAACCACCCCAAACAGTGAAAAAGAAAGAATAGTTGGTGGCAGTTTCCATACATAAGGGACCTCCCTTTTTAATTTTATTTTGCTCGTAATTATTTTCGCCTATTTAATTCTTTAAGGGCTACCTTGGAACACGTGAATCAAGCAAATATTTATGCTTTGTTAATTTAACTAGTCCTAATGCATATGGGATATACCGTATCGTAAGTGGGTTTTTTAACCAATGAGGCAGTAACCAGCTGGCCAAAATACTTTTGGTGATAACAATACCAGCTTGTCCTTATATCATGTGCCTGAATTTCTTTCTATCAATGTATAAAATGCTCAGCTGCTCACTTCTGCAATGTTTAGAGCCAACCTCCATTATTAGAAGTAAATTTGTGAAGAAATCTGTATGCACTGCTGATCATCATGTGTTACAGAAACATCTGATCACACATTTATGATTCAGTAACTATTCTCCAAATGCTTCTGCTGTAGTGCATACACACTTATGTAATTATTGCTATCATATTGTTTTTCAAGCTTCTCTACTCATCACTATGATAATCTCTATCTTAGGAGTTAGATACTTCACATGTGATATTTTTTTTTCTTCTAGAAAAAGATTATTTTTGCTTTTTTTTCATAGTTAACAAGAATAAAAAGTAAATAAACATTTAGGTTTGTAACATGAGCCCTCATACTGCTGAGATCAATTCTGCTGGCAGTATGACTCAGGCCTCACAAGAGAACCTTCCCCTTTGAACATCCTCCTGCCTTCAGTGAGCCACCTTTAAGAAAGCCGGTTAAGTTGGCTCCAGTGCAAGTCCCTTTTCCTGGATTCTATGGATAGTGTCACTGTCCAGTGTATATCCCAAACCATTTAAGAAAATAAAAAATATCATTAGTGAGCTGTTTCTGTTGTGAACTTGGAATGCAAATATTCCTGAGGTGTGAATCACTTAAGGCAGAATTTTCAAGACGCTGGTTTGCTCTTTTTTTGTGCCTCTGTGGTAAAGTCCTCGTGTTCACTGCCACCTGGCCACCAGTAACCTCAGGGAGCAGAGAGACTGTGCTTAAGTGTATCCATGCAGTTTACATTGCGCTCCTACAGCGTAGAAGGAAAAAAGTCATGAGAAGGAAGCTGACACAAGATAATACGCTTAAGCTGTTATGTACCTTAGTGCTTAGTCACCTCTTACCATAGTTCTAACCACCTAAACATTAAAATGGAAGCAATTTGCTAGAAAGATTAGTGTCCAAAGCTCAGAAACTATGCTGATGCCTCCATGAGAGACCAGTTCAGAGCACTGTAATCTAATTATTGATTTGTTTCTCCTTCAAAGACTAATGTGAGATGTGTAAGCGTGTGTCCTTAAGGGAAAATGCCTTTTTCCAGATCCTAAAGATTTACTTTAAGTACTGTCAATTTTGCCATCTCAATTATTTTAATATTGTCTGATACAAAAGGAATCTTTAAAGTGCTCAGACACTAGTTCACTGAGTACTTTAAAGAATGCCATCTGGTTCCTCTACTGTATTTCAATGCCAAAAGCACTAAGTTGGCCTTGAAGTTGCTGTATCTGGTCCGGATGATTGTCCAAGCTGAACTCCAGTTTATGGTAGCTGCTATTGGTCATGATGACTACAAAGTACAGAGAAAATTGCCTAAGTACCATGTGGTCACCTCTTCACCATCATTTGTACTGCTTCCGATCTCTGTGTTTTGCTTCCAGACTTTGTGCTACTATTTTGGAGGCAGAGGTAGATGCCATTAGAAAAGCGACGGTGCCAGCTCTTTCCATCATTCTTGGGTATGGCAGAGGATAGGGCTGTGCACTTGAAAGTTGGTTTTACTTTCTCCCTTTCATCCTGGGCATCCCTGTATCAGCAGTCTTGCAACAGACTTCGTATTCGAGGAGTTAGTAATCTCGGGCAAGCCACGTCTGCACTACTGGGTCTTGTACTTAAGAGCTTGAAAAGCCCTAATGTTGAAAGTATTGCCATGCTATCCGCACGTAAATCCCTCTGGTCCAATTACTGTTATAGGTAGAAATGGACTTTTAAATAAGGACGCAGTACTTTGATAGCTCAAAGTGCCCATAGGTGGACTTAGACACCAGCACTACTTTTCTGCAGATGCTTTTGAAGACATATAAGCTCTCCCTCCTCCCTGATCAATAATGCTAGCAGACAGACATAAATAGGAGCTCTGTTGTTCAGCAACACATAGCTCACATATTTGTGAGCAGTGCTGGATAAAATTGTCTTGAAAATTCAATGCTATACCAGACACACGCATTGTTCATTCCAAATATCACCCCTGTTTCTGCAGCAGTCTGACACACATATATAAATACTTGGGCTCTATTATGCAAGTATCATGAGGATAATGATATATGAGCAAATAGAATGTTATTTTGAAAGAATGGATTGATCAGCTATAACAGAATGAAGATTTGCAATAACACAATAGCTATAATAAGCACTAGAGTTGGATCACATTTCCATGAGACATTTTTATCAGATCCACATAAAATATGAATTCAGGTTTTTTATCAAATTAGTTTGGCCAGAAAATAAAGCTGTTTTTTAAATTAAACAGCACTTTATTTCAAAATTTACATTTTTTTAACTCTGTCCACACCCTATAAGGTAGGCATTTAAAGTGGGATTCATCGCATTTAACTTTAGCCAAATAAATAAAACTGTTCAGATAAACAATAATATCTGGTCTATCTGTATCTCTAGAAACACTCCTTTTATCTTTAGGCCAGAAGCTACTGAAAAGGAAACAAGAGTGGGAGACTTATCTCTAAATATTTTTCATCTTTATATACATGTTCATAAAAGCTGGATGAACCTTCTTAATAAACCTCTTTCCACTGATTATAGATGGAGCACACGCTCCTCAGTCTAAGCATTTGACTTTTTAGAAGGTTAAAGTTAAACAAGAAGCATTCAGTCTCTGGTTGTATTGTTTGACCTGAAAGCCCTCTCGCACCACCTTTTTTTTTTTTGTTTGGCTTGTTCAGCCAGCAAGCCAGAAAAAAAATCAGCTTTTCCTACAGCTCTACAAATGTTAAATATGCTAATATTCCCATCGCAGTAATACTAGGGGTCACAATCAATTCTAGGCCTGTTGTACAGGGCAATGTACAAATTGGTTGAGAACAATAGTCCATTCTCCAAACTGTTTGTTGACTGTTAGATAGGACATAACTCATGGATAAAATAAAACAAGGAATAGGAAGGAGCTGACTTCAGTAATAACAATGAAGCCTTTTAGTATCAGCAGTAACAGTAATCACAAAAGAAATAAAAGCAAATTGATCAGATCTTTGTTCAACAGAATGCAGAGGGGAAAGAGAAAAAAAAAGCAAAGCAAATAACGCAATACAAATGTAAGATGAATTACAGCACCATGTATAATTAAAAAATATGGGATGCTCATATTGCAGACATGTAAAATTTTTACAACATAAACCTAATCTGAATTCAGTGAATCTATCATTCCACTTAGCCTAATCTAGTCTCTCACCAACACTCATGATTGTAGTAGGCTAGCAATCCTGAAATCCAGAGTTCTGACTTCAAAAAATGCCAGATTTCTTAGCTTTAGAGTATTAGAGCATTAGAGGTGTATTTCAGGTGAATCTGAAACTGAACTTTTGATAACATGAAGACTGAGAAACTAGAATAAAGCATCCTGTGAAAAGCCCCGTAAATCAAACCTCCTTAACTGGACACAGCTTTAGGCACAGGAAAATTTAGGAGGACAATGCAGATGTCGTGAGTTGATCCCACCAATGGCTGTATGGTAGAAGTTATCAAATAAACCAAATGTCAACAGCAAAACAAACAAGAAAGTTCTCATCCACTTATCATAAATGTGTTGAATTTTCTCCTTCTGACAGTTTGAATGGATGATTCTGTCATCCAATTTCACCTCAGGGAAGTATTAAAAACACCACAGCAGTAGATGCCATCTGCGAGAAAAACATGAATGATACTGTGTGAGATTGCCCCTGGGATATTAAGGATATACTAGAATCCTCTGGTGGTATGTTTTTCCCTGGCAACCTTGAAACAGTGCAACATGTAATGAATGAAGCAGTCAAAATACAGTTTTGACACAAAAGCTTGTGTGGAAAGAGGCTTTTTTTTTCCCACCCCACAGTGCTTTTCCATACAGAGGCTACTTCACTGAGGCCATTCTGCTTTCTTTACATTCTATACCCAAGGGAATGTCATGTACAACCACAAAAAAACCCTGATATCCTTGCAGAAAAGATCTTAATCCTTACTGAAGAAGGCTTCTGTCTCAACTCTGTTTGTCTGATCACACAGCTGGCATAATTTCTTCAGGCAACATCTCTATTTTTTCCTGAAAGTAAATAAAGCTCTGAGAACAAGTCTGTATGAACACAGACCTTGCCTCTTGCAACCATGCGCACAGCTAAGTACAGCCACAAAGTCTTGGCCTCCCTTTCTTTGTTGATTCCCAGGGCTGCGGGAAGATTGTGAGAGGTGAGATGTATTGAAAATGGTCTCCTCATGAAAGAGATAACTAAACTGGTTCATAAAAGAGAAGTAGAGAAGGCCTTGATTCTTTTCAAAAATTTTTTTTTTTTTTCGTAGGGAGTAACTCCAGGGAGTTACCAGAAAGGACGATATGCATAAGAAATTATCAGTTTTGCATAGGGTTTGTACCTAGCGGTCCAGATGTTGTCAGCAGTCTTATTGCCAGAAACAGATCCTATCATCGTGCAGACATCACCCTCATAACTTCCTCCTATGCCTGTGCCCTCCGCTTTCCTCTGGACTTACAGAAGTAGGAGCCAGCAGGCTGCAGCACGGTCCTTCTCTCATTTCTGAGTCTGCTCTGATACTCTAATGCTCTCTAGCCTGAGCTAACTTGAGTCAGCTGTGAACTGGAGTCCAATACACCAATGGCTTGTCAAAGTATGTAAACTTCTACGAGCTTTCCAAAGTATGTAAACTTCCACAGGGATAGTTTAAATTACTTGTAATAACTAAAATCAGCCAACTTGCTATACCATAAAGGACTGGGTGCAGAATACATACAAAACTTGAGTTTAGACTTGATTCCATTGTTCCTAATCAGGTAATTTGTATTTGCAGATGAAGAGTATAAGTACTGCCACAGATCACTGAAACCATTTCATGTTTTTGAGTTAGTGCTACAAAGGAAAAAAGTCACCTGGTGAGTCAGATGATGGATTGGTGCTTGAGATCTCCTGGAAAGGATAGGGAGTAAGGAAGTAAAGTGGCTTAGCATTTGCTTTATTATTTATTAGCATTTTGTATTGTGATGCAGATTATCAAACATCCAATATGGAGAAGTAGAGGTTATTATCTCTGCAAAAGAGGAGAAGGACAGTTCTTGTTCTACTATTTCTGACTTGTGGCCAGCCAAACAGCACACAACTCAAATAAACTGGTCAACTTTACTCAGCTTATGGTTGTCAAACATAATTGATACCTCCTGTTGAGTCATAACCCAATTCATCCCAACTTTTCCACTCCCTTATAATCCTGAAACATTCATGAGGGACAGTTGTACCAACTTCATACAAGCTACTGCTCACAGTCTACAGCTACCAATGTAAAGTCTTTGTGATGCTCTGTTATCAGACTGCATGTCCTTATATTCAGTGGGATCTGGCTCCAAGGAAATATGAAAATAAATTAGCTATTAACTTTATTAATTAAAACAGTCATTCTGGTGGAAAATAGGAGGCTCTAATTTTAAGCTCTTAATTTCATGAGTCTATATTAGCCTGTTAAGTTCTGTAGGTTCCCTCTGCAGCCAAGAGAAAGTCAGGTCCCTCCAGAAACTGATTTAGTTACTTTGAATCTTAGTGCAGAAGAGTTTCTCCCTTTTACTACAGAGATTACCTACGTAGATTAATGTCCTGGTTTAGGTACCTAAATGATATGTTTAACATAAGAATACCCCACAGCATGATTTGTACCTGTAGCCACACTATAAAACCAAGATCTGTTATGCGATCAGGACCAACCTGCAGATCCAGAGACAAAAATAATACGCTTCTGCATCAAATATATGTGTAAAGGGCACTGGAGTCCTAAACTATATTTCAGTCCTGACTGAAACACTGAGTTGCTGATGAAAAAATCATAATGCTCCCTGGGCTTCTCTTTTCAGCCTTGGTCTTTCTTCTGAGACTACCAGTTGCAAGATGTTGGCAAATTCGAGGGTTTTTTTGTGAAGTGGATACCTGCCAGTTAACATCTAGGTTGAAATGCAAATAGTTTTATACAGTTGATCTGGTGGTCATCTGGTAACATCTACGCTTAGTCACCAGTAGCTGGCTTACATTAGAACTGATGACCTAGTGTGACCATTCTACGCTTTGTTAGCCATCCAGTCTGACATGGTCATACTTTCCAACATTAAAAAACAATGTAAAGCTCTCTGCTTTTAAAACTATACTTCACAATTGGTCTCCTCAGGGAATGAATCAATTATATGAAATAACTGTACTCCCTGGGGTGAAAACCCAAGCACACCAGATGCTGTATTAATACAACACAGAAAATGATTGGCTTTCACATTTTGGTGAAAACACCTTATTTTTCACCTGTGGAAATTTAACTCCCTATTGGTATATATGTGTTCTAAAGCATGTATTACTAGGCTTTGCCAAGAAAATTTTCAGCCTAAAAGACAAAAAGAAGCAAAATGTGAGCATGCTGAGACATTTGTCAACTTGGAGTTGAAAATTAAGAATTCTCTTTCTTATTTCTCTTATATGTAGAAAACTTCTGTTTGACATAGAGTTTGGGTCTCTGTGGG
Organism: Aviceda cuculoides; assembly: GCA_035590195.1. Lineage (NCBI taxonomy): Eukaryota > Metazoa > Chordata > Aves > Accipitriformes > Accipitridae > Aviceda > Aviceda cuculoides. Next base: position 25,035,553 of record JAVJGG010000032.1, read on the forward strand.
AAGACTGGATTTTGTTAATTGTTTTTTACACATGGGACTGCACAGCAGAAAGCATGAAAGTGAGAACAGGAGAATAAAATTAAGAAGTACTGACACCAGTAGCCACAGCAGCACAAACAAATGAGGAGGGATGTAGTGAGATCTGAGATATAAGGTCACATAATGTTCTGCAGAGCTCTGGAGGTGAGAATGAGAACTTTAATATGATGGCAAAGAAGGAAATGAAGAAAGGAATTACAAGAATGAATTTATAGATTACGATTGATAGGTGAAGAAGATATTATTACAAATGCCAAGAACAGAAGTTTTATTTTAAAATATTTGCCTCCTATTTTGAGCATACAGTTTTGTATTGCAAGCATGTGTACTTATTTTGCAGTATTTTTCACATGCAGATTGTTAGAATGATGACCAATATGGAAAAAGGTCATATAAAGTGATCAGATTTGTGCATTCAAAGAGTGTTACTTAACTTTGCACACAGATGTGACAGAAAACAATAGCTTTTAAACACCTGTGAAGGGAGTGGTTTGAAACAAGTAAAAAAAAAAAAAAACAAAGACCTACACCCTTCATGAATGAAAGACTGTCTGGTTTGTACTGTAACAGTTTGTTTTGAACCTTTTTAATATGTTTAGCACAAATGACCTGTCATGTATGTGGGCTGGAATTGTGAACAGTCTTGTAGATGGTCTGACATTGTGCTTCTGCTCTTGTCCTGTTTTACCCCAGTAATGTTAAGCTCCAAGACAAGAACAGTTGTAAGTTCTGGACTATGGGTTCCAGTTTGAATCAAGTAATATCAGTCACGGGTGTCCTGCACAAGTTTTAGTCATGAAAAAATGCCACCACGTTTCTTTAATTGCACCAGATCTCTCTTAGTGTACCTGGGCAAGGCAAAATAGCCACAGTGTGCAAGTGAGTCTAATTTCTGTGACTTTGGAAAACTGCAGTTTTACTTCAGTCATATCTTTTAATATTTTGTAGATGTGGTAAAACATAAGCAGGTAAAGTTCACTGAAAGGCTTAGTCGTATCGTTGTGATTTCCACACTCACGCACACAGGAATCAGAAGTTATTATATATGTTCCTTAAAGTAGTAGTAGCATCTTTCCATGTATTAGCACATTATTTGCAACAGTGAATTCTCCAAATACCACTATTTAACCAAATGACTGTCATTTTTTTCCCACCCAAGTCTACATGATCATTCTGACTCAAACACCTACATCTGTTGTAATGGACATAGTTTAAAAATGAGGACAGTACAAAATACTGGTGTGATAGGGTCAGCATGAAAACTTCATCAGCACCTTGGCTTAATGGCTGAGAACTGCTGGTGACCTGATTCCAGTTGGAGGTTAGCAAAAAGCTTCTGCTTTGAAATAGAGGAAAAAATGCAATTTGAAAACTTCGATGAAGCTGTCAGGCTCTGAAAGTCAGAGAGAACCCTGGGGACAAAGATAATATTACTGAGTAGAACAAGCCCTCTTTGGTAAAGAAAGATTCATTCTCTTAGGGGTGTAGGAGGAGGATAAAAAGTCTTTTAAGTGATTTTGTGATGGATTATGTTGGCAGAGGTTTTGTCTTTCTGGCTTTTAAAATATACACGGAACAAGGACATCATCAATATGACAATTTCATAATGAACTTTTCAACTGTGTCTTGTTCTCAGCTGAAGAAGGGCAAAATCCTGTTACTTAACTTAAGTTCAAATCCACTTTAACTTGAATGGTTGGTATTTTAATTGTTATTTGAATAGACTAATTTTTCTTCTTTGGAGTGTCCAAGGGTATAAAAAAAGAAGACATGTAGAACGGTTACAGAGAGGCGTTAGATAAACAGGTCAGAAAGAAAACTTTAAAGTAGATCAGTCACAGAAAATAACTCTAGAAGAAACTTTAGTAGATCATCTAGTTCAATTCATATTTGTACCTCTAAACTTGACAGATAGGCAGTCTAACATATGAAGGACAACATTACCTATGCTTTGATGGTGAGAGGTAGTATTTCCTTTCTTCCTTTCCCTTTTCCTCAAATGCACGAGCTGTCACATAACCAAATCTTCATCTGTGATACCTGTCATTTCATGAATATTTTTAATCTTGACACTTAGAGTACTTATCTGAAATTCATCTAGATTCTAACTGTTGTAAGAAATAAACCAAAATCAGAATCTTCTTCTCAGTTCCCCAGACTGCGGTGGCTTAGATAAACTGAGGCAACATATAAAATTTTCCTAGACTGAATACATTTGTGTGATGTTAGAGTTGCTCAGCCTGATAGGACAGATACTTGTTGCTATAGAAATACTGAAGAACAGGATTTAGCAAATTCCTTGCCAAAAGATTTAGTAAAAACAAGTGAAGTTTCAGGCTTACTAAAATATACTTTTTGATGGCTTGACTGTATTTTTTCTTAAAAAATGGAAAGGAAAATCAAAACCCATATTCTTGTGATTAATAGGTGGTTAACACTGATTTTTCCATTGTCTGGTATCCCCTTTGTATACCAGAAGAGATCTGAGACTACGAAAACCAAACATTTATCAAATATATTTGTCGATTATATTTAAAAATATTAGCAGGATCATACCTAGTGTCAAGATTTACAGATGAAAACTGAAAAAGAGTATCACAAACAAAACCACAGAACTTTCAAATTACAGTAACAGTCTTCCTCAAATAGGCTTCAAAAGATGGTTATCTGAAAAACAAGCTATCATTCATTTCTTAACACCCAGTGGTATGCACATTTCATTGCTCTATGCCTAACTTATCCAAAACCTGGAACTAGAGCAGGCACTCAGTATCTGCATGCCAAATATCTATTCTTACCAGTGGGGCAGACCCTGTAATCCTTTCATTTTTTAACTAAATATTTTTACAGGGGCCCCTTGCTCCCCTCTGAAGTTCAAGCAGGACTTCTGCCTGGTATATTGTGGATTATGAGAAGTAAAATTTGACATAAATTCAATAAAGAGACTCATGCTGAAGCTTATCTGCAGACCAAGTTCACAGAGAGTGTTGTATGCTAACGAGACACCACCATGGTAAGAGCTATACCATGGTACTGTATGGATTTTAGAAACAGTGATTCAGAAATGTAATACGTGTCAGTGGTTTGGGACCTGAATGAGGCCTAGATTTCCAACACCTCTCAAAGAGCATGCCAGTTCTTATTTTTATAGAAAGTAGCTGGGTTATTTTAGAACCGTTGACTAGGTAAGATAGCCAACAGTTGCTGTGAAGCTGTGATAAGGTAGCTTGGGTTTTTGGTTTTGGGGTTTTGGGGGGGCTTTTTGTTTGTCTTTGTTTCTTTTTGTCTTTGTTTTTTTTTTTTTACTTTGCATAGGATGCTCAGTTGTTCAATATACACTAACGGTAAATCTGTTTATTACTCTTGATGTAGTACTGGAGAGAGAATAATGTCTTTATATTAAAACTGATATGTAAAGAGCCTTGGCTAGAAATTAAAATTATATATTTAAAAGATTCTACAACAGACTCCTGTGGTTTGAGCAACTTTTGTTGCCACAGTAACTGTATGTAATATTTTCATTAAGTTTTTTGTTTCTTTTGTTTTGGGTTTTTATACATGAGAAAATGAAATCAGTAAGAACATTTACTTAATGACTAAATAGCAAAGAACTTTTTATTTTATGTTTTGTTCTGTTCAGATGTTAAAATTTAAATGTAAGCTTAAAGTCTTTACTTTGATTCAATATGTCATACAATTAAATTAGCAGAAAGCTTAATTAACTGTTTCAATCTGGCTGCTAATCACACAATTTGGTAACCACTTTCACAGTTAAAATAAACTGAACTAGTGATATAAGGGTGTAGACAGCACTGGTTTTACCTCTACTATATTAATTTGTTGCATTCCAATTGTATTGGACCTAACATATTAGCCAAATTATGTAGGTACCAAAGAAATGTTTGTAAACCAATAAAACTTTTTATATCTTGTTCAAGTGAAGACTAAGGTCTTTTCCATGAACAAATTGCAGCAAGAAAACATATAACTACCAGAATATGAAACCGAAAAAAGACTGTGACTTGTTTTCCCTCTGAAAGGTGACATAAAGCACACTGTTCTGAGTCACTTAAATTCTGTTTAAGAACATTAACTGTCTTTGGATTAGTTCAATACACATATACATTTGATAATATATACTAGCTAAGAAGACATTATGAGCTCTTGTCAGTTCAAGAAACATGAGATGGTTGCTCCCATCAGCTCTCACAAGAACTGTGAATTTGATATTTTCATGAGAAACTACATAGAACATAACAGACTCCTCATCTGAAACATCTGGAGAAAAGACAAAGGAAGAGCCACGAAATGGATCATGTTCTGGTCAGAAACAAGCAACTTTTTATCATTTTTGCTTCTCATACTTCTTCATGAGCTCTGAGTATAAAAATCTGGTTAAAGACTTGACCTGTACCTAGTTATCCTCTTTTATAATCTGAATTTGTCCATATCACCACTTTGGTCTACTGCCTGTAGGCCAATCTCTTCTCAATCCTATCCATGCCATCCTTTTTCATGGAATATCTTCCTACTTAAATAGGAGCCAAGAAACTCTGCATTAAACTTCCTAAGCTCTGAGGAAGAAGTTAACTTCTATTACAATGTCCATTAGGCATTCTCAGCACCTAAAAGGTAAGCAGGTAGCAGGGAGAGATAGCTGATCTCTCCAGTTTAATTCAGACCCCTTTAGCTGCATACTTAGTTAGTTATAATCTTCCAGTGCCTTCCAAGTATTTGTCATAGTGACTGTCCCAAATTTATTTGCAGCCGGATTAAGGCAGGAACCCGGACTGGAATCAGCAGGTTCTACAACAGTAGGTGCACAATCTAATATGAAAGTAAACTACTTGACTTTTCATACGTTGTCCACTTCTGCTACATAATACCATTATTTCTCAGCATTGGACACTACCGTTGTTTTCTAAATACAATGAATATTCATGTGACTGACAAGTAGGCCATTAGTAATTTGGCAGTTGGCACTTCAGACACTGAATTTAAATGAAACAGGATTTATACACTTCAACCCACCACGTTCATTCCACCATACACTTTTGCCCTGAACAAAAAGACAAGGTTGAATCTGTACTTGTCAGCTCTGTGTGCATAGTGTTCATGTTGCTGGCTCATTTCAATGCAGATAAAAAGACATATTTGACAGCATGCATTGCAATGACAATAAGAAATTGTGAAAAATTCTAATGCAATTAGAATATTTTAAAACTGCCTTCGGGACTTTCAAGTTGGTCACATATTTTAACCACAGAATTTGAAGCAGTCTTGGTAATTGTGCAGACCTAAGGCATATGTTTCAGTCATTATTAATTCCTGAAAAGTCATAGGAAACATACTTAAATAATGCTGATAAGAAATTAAGAACTTTTAATTGGTAATTAAATATGATTTTGATTTTGTTTAGCTGGAATCGATGTAACCCTTATCTGAGTTTAAACAATTCATACCGAAGCAAAAATAAAAATATGTGACCTGAAAAACAAAAAGAAAAAAGAAACCCAAATCTTCGTGAGAGTTTCAGAGAGAAGACTTAGGAGGACAAAACAAAATACGCCTAGAAGAACAGGGATGAAAGGAAGTAGAGCCTGCCCTTTGGTTTTTGGCTTCCCTCCTGTTTATTAGATCGGGGTGTCCCGAGAAGCTGCCCGCGGACGTGCTGTGTGCTGGGTGCTCTCAAAGCCTTCTGCCATTCCTCCTTCTGCTTTTATGCCCTGCAATTCTAATTTGTTCTCTGTTCAGACTGTCTCTAGTGCTTACACAACAAATCTCTATGCCGATATGAGCTAAAAGGTTAAAATTCGTATCAAGGTGAAGAATGAACACCTTGCTGTCCTAAAGAGGCTCTTATCGCCCTGGAAGGTAGGGAAAAGTCACTACACTTACTCACCAAATGCCTGCTAAGTTCTGTACAATTCACAAACCGGGTTCAGCGGAGACTCTCATGCACTGAGGAATTGCTGTCAGAAAAAGTAAAACAGAACAGAAACTCAAACATGTCAAACTGTTGCAAAGAAATGAAGAATTCTGTCCTGTTTGAAACCACAAGCAGCGTAATAAGAAATGGCAGCTTGTAATACCTTCCCGGAGTAGTACCTGAAAATCCCTCACTTGCTCTCACCTAAGAAAGCATTCATGTTATAATCTGAAAGGCCTGTAGCCAGACAGAGAAAGAAGAGAGAAAATGTTTAAATAACTGAAGTTTTACCATCACCCCAGGAGAGGAAAATTAGAAAATACTCGCTTTTCTTTCTGATAAGCTATGCTGATAGCTGAATGTAATATGAAATGTGCTATAATCTAGAATTCTTCAGGTTTTCTAATGCAGTAGTTGAACTACAGAACTGCATTATAGGGTAATAGAACCTACAGGTTTTTCTTATTCAAGTTTTAAAATAGTAATAGCATAAAAAGGAAAACAGTAATAACAGTAAAACAGTAATGGCATAAATTCTTTCACCCTGATACATCCTGAATCATCTGTCCTAGGCTACGTTGGATACTAATTAATATATTATTTTTGTCATCCACTGTGCAAAGTTAGCAACATTTTATGATACTCATTTGGTGAGAAAGATCCCCTGTGCAACCTTTTCTAAACATTTTGGTTTCTCAGACATACCAATAGCAGTAGTAACAGTGGCACTGGAAAGACAACAAATGAATCAAACTATTTCAGTCTCTGCATTAGTGTGAAATTCGAATCAGTTTGATAGTAATTCCCCTTTTACCAAACTAGTTGTCTGTACCTTCCATAAGGGTTAATTATGGATCCACTTTATAAGCCCTAAAAAAGCAGTTTTGTTCATCTGCTTCTTGCAATAGCATAGCATGTGATTTATTCAATGCAAAAATGAAAATTGAGCATTAGTACATGTCAAATGATAGAGAATGATATAACGCATATTCTAATTTTATATATACTTTGGTTTGCTCTGGAAAGGGTTGAAAACCTTATAAATTCCCTTTTATGGATGGTTCTGTCCTTTTTTACCAAATTTAGGTAATTTTTTTTTTTTTTTCCAGTGGAAGTGGTAGTTATTTATGATGAGGCCCACCTACTTCAGACATCTATTTTAGGAAGAGATGAATCATTTCTTGTTGTGCCTCTCTGTTGACTATGGATGAAGCATAAAGGAGTAGTTATCTAAAAATAAGACATCTAAACTAAGCTAAAGTTAGGCTAGAGGAATCCTAGGATAGCTAGCTAAATATATAGTATCCTTCAGTGCTTAAAAAAAGAAGCCATATTGGAAAATCTGAGCACAAGACATGTTTTTAAAATACGTATGTCAGCAGATATTAGACATCTAAATACCTTTTGAAATGAAAAGGCATCAGGAATGCATCCAAAGCTAAGACTTGTGACACCTATAAATTTTAAGAGCATTAGGTAGGATGCAATTGGTATTAGTGAGCCTTGAACCCAAATATAAGTGTACGTTGCTAATAACTCTATATAGGTATTTTAAAGCACTGTGATGGCATAGCCAGGTGCAATCTATAAGCAATTTACCTAACTGTGAGAAATGTGACCACCAAAAGGGCAAAGAGAGGTGTATTTGCAGGCAGAAGGCATACAAGTGACAAAAGTTGCCAAACAAAGGAAAAGATAATACCAATGGACGGCAAATTGGTGGGACATGTAACTGAAGAAACAACGATGCTAAGCGATACGTGGAGAAGAGGAGACCCCATGTCGTGGGAGCAGAGAGCAAACAGCATAAAAACATCAGGCATAAGTAAAGAAAATCAAAAGAGAAAGAACAAATTGCCTACCACTCTTCTAATTAGATGTACTTTTTTTTTTTTTTAACATTGTGAACTTAGAAAGCAAACATAAATTGTGCTCCAAAACATAGATTAATGCATATTGCATAACAAACTTACTCAGCAGAGCCTAAGCTTAAAGTGTCAGTAAACTGTGGGCATAAGGAAGCACGTGGTAAAATGTGTTTGACGAGACGGTCATTCTGCTCAGTAGCAGGTAATGAGATACACGAAGGCACACACGTATTTGGTAGGAAGACAAAGAGGCACAAAACATAGTGCATTCCAGTTTTATACAGCCTTCCAACAACTCTTCTAAGGCGATTGATGACTTAGTTAAGAAGCTGAACATACAACCTCCCACTATGCTCAGTGATTTGGACCTTTGCTGTTGAGTTGTGCCTTAAAATACTAATCAGTTTAAAAATGTGTGAGGCTTTATTAAACACATTTTTCAAGCAGTTGCAGCTGCAGAGGGAGAGCATTCCACATCCCTAGTGTTTACAAAATAGCCACTTTCCTATTTATTGGCCTTCATGCTTTGTGATCATTCATGGCTGCTAACACAGAGAGGCAAGAAACAGTAATCTTCCTTACCACGTACAGTTGTCACTAACAGGAATAAAAGCTCTTCATTTCTTCAAAGGTAGCCTTTCTTAAAGAAATCTGCCAGCAACTCTATCCTGACCTAGACAATCTGTGACTGAAGAGTTCCTAGTTAATTTTTCTATCTTTCCTATTATCGTCATCACACTGCAGGATAGAAAAGAGACTACAATTTTAATTGCACTTTTCTGCCTTTAGTAGAACCTATTATTTTAGTCAACCATGTTACTGAGAGGGAAGGAAACATCCATTTGCTGTCCCTGAAGAGGAATGCCCGTAATGATGAGATGGGGAGGCCAGGCCAAAAAGAACAACTCTAGGTTGTGTTCACATTAATGGCCTAGTGTGAAAATAGGGATAACTGATTAATGTAGTTAAGTGGCTTAAACAGAAAGCAGGAAAAAAAAAGGTCTCTTGGCATTCTTGTTGCAAGCAAATATAAGTTAGGTAATGTACGTATCAGGGAATTAGATATCACTGTGATGGAAGCGTGAAGGACTGACACATCACATGGGTGTTATAATTTAAAACAAAATTTACTGAATTCATTCATTACAAACCATTTAAATGCTAAATTAGTTGTGAGTATAGAATACTATATGACCCGATATGTGGTCCTTGATGATTCACACTTTGACGGTGTGAATTGCTCATACGCTTACTTAAAACATTTATCCATTGTGTCTGGCTCTGTTATAACAGTCTTACGAAGTACTCGCATACTGTTGTTAGTAACACTTATACTTTAGTATGCTTATATTTAGGTTCAAGGCACATTAATATTAATTATGCACTGCTTAGTGAACTTAAAATTGATAGATGTCACAGGCCTCTGCTTTGGCTACCCTGCCATTTAAACAGTGCAGATAAAACCCCCACATTTTTGAGGTACAACAGCAGTTCAGCTGACTCCTCGAAACTGTATTTTCTGGTAGTAGCAAGGACTTGCTTTGTTGGTTGCTGTTGTAAGTTCTGAAGATTTAATGCTGATGATATTTTTGCCCTGGGGCTAGCTGCTGCCTGGATATGGTAAATGTAAAACGGCGTGTTTCATTGCCTTGCACTAGCAGTCCTACATTCTTGATCAGTGCTATAATCACAGAAAATATATATAATGGTATTAATTTAACTCATATGTTACCAGAATCAATCTTCTGTTATTTTTTTATTCCAACACGTATGTAGGAATTATGGTCTGCACGGCAAGCAAGGTCTCTCTGTAATTAATTTTTTGTACAGATACTGCTTCACTGTTCTGAGCTCAGCTCACTGAACCCTATAGAAAAGCAGTTTCCTGAACCACGGGTTGGAGACTACTGCAAATTCTCAGGTTATAGGCTCCTTTCTAGTGGATGGTACTAACAGAAATTTGGTCATGTGTTAAATCTTTCAGTCTCTTAGGGTTGTCCTCAGAAGCTTTGTAGGAATGGAGCAGATTGGCTGCAGGATACTGCTTAGAAATGTAAGTCTCTAGGCCTGGGATAAACATCTTGTTTCGTATTTGATAGCCTGTTTGTTAGAGAACATGTCTAGATATGACTAGAGTATAATTCTTCAGCCTTTCTAAAAATCAGTTGCCCCCATGCAAGAAGGCCAGTAAGTCCTGAGTCAACAAACCTGCCTAAGAAAGCTGTATGGAGGCCCATCCCGTCACATATAGACTCCCATCATTGACTACGTCTGAGTACTGGAGTTTTTCATTAGGCACGCACCAGCAAGCATTCTGGAAGAAAAAGAGAAGATTGAGGAAGAGAAGTAAAACCCAATTCTGTTCCGAGCTCTACAGGTCCATTACTGTTGATTTTGATCTTCCAATTCTAGAGCTGCATTTCCATTTTTATTTTGGTTTATTTTCAAGCTTTGCTGCCCGCAGGATTCTCCTATAAGACTAGCACTTTGTGACATTGTAATGTATAAAAGTATCTACACGCCTTCGCAAGGTATTTGTAGCAGTAAACCTGGGAAGCTGATGTGCCTGGAGCAATTCCACAGCTTGATAAGAGACACATTTGTGGTGTTCCCGAAGTTTTAAGAACTCGCTAAGTGCCTCCACTCTGTCTGAAGTGTATTCTGACCTGATTAATGAAAGACTTGGCACCCAGACTGCTTTCCCCTTATTCTTGCCACCACTCACTTTATTTATGTCAAACACATACACCCCTCTACCCGCTTTTCAAGACGCTGGTATGGCTATGGATTGGAGTAAAAGCCAACTGTGCTTCTGAAAACTTACATTAATATTTTAAGAAACAGTAATCATAAAATCAATCCTACAGTACAAATAGGTCACGCCTCAGTCAGAATTTGCTCAAGCTCAGTTTGGCTCTGCCAGGGTCCACTGATCCAGCAGCAGGACTGAGATCAGAGTTTTTTCACAGCATTCAGTAGTAATGCTTACAGGACTCACTGTCTGAAATATAAATTTGTTGGAGAACACATCCCTGCCATAATACAGAAAACAAACAACTCCTCCAACCCAAAATTTTATTCAAAACATTCTAAAATTAAATTGGTTTACATTCAAAATACCAGAAAACATTATACTTTCTTCCTACAATCAATAATTCTGCTTGTCCCAATAAATCAAACTGAGTTGAAATGGGACACTTGATTACCCCAGTACAACATGGCAAATTTAAAGAATGGGTGTGCCAAGCAATTATTCATAAAACCTTTTTCTGTGCAGTCCAGATAGGAAACATCTCTACATCAAAGAAGAGAGAATGCCAGAGGCTCATAAGGTCAGTGACTTCTAAATAAATAAATAAATAAATAAATAAATAAAAGAAAAAAAGACATTCTCTTATATATAAAGCTTGCTAGTTTGGCAGTGATACAACGTGTGCTCTTATGATATAGGGAGGAAATCTACCTATTTGTCTCAGTGTTTATATTTATATAGTCACTGCTCAGCCCTAAAGCTGTTCTTTAGATCTCCAGCTAAAATAAATGTCACACACTGCTGAATTATTATAAAAATAATTCTGTTATTTACAAATATGACAACAAGCTGGTAATTTACGGAGATTCTCCAACAGATTTTCAATCTTTACAGACATACATTCCAGCCAGCATATTTCCACTCTCCCTGAACATCACCTTCAAAATTCAGCTGTTAACCACTTGCCAATAGATGGGTCCAGTTTTAGTAGCTATGTATTATGATGGTTATAAAGGACATTATCAAATATTGGGAAAAGACTCTTTATGAAAGACAAAATTGCTCTCTCCCTTTTCACTTTTTATGACTGTATTTGGCAGCAACTTTTATCCCATCTTCCTGAGTGCAGTGGGATTTAAACAGGATGAGGAAATGAGAATAAAAATTGAGAATGAGATTTAAAATTAAGTAGTATATGTTGATAATGTAATATGATGGCAATGTAATGCAGGATATTTTTGCTTAGTGGTACTATTTTTATTATGCAGGATATATTTTTTGCATGTGTAACAAAGAAGATCCCTCTCCCAACACACACGCACACACACATTTTCCATTTCAAAATCCACAAAACCAGCAAAATGTTTATCAGATCTACTATCAATACACAAATAAATGCAAAAGCGCTCTATTCTGTTGAAAACAAATCTATTCTGTATTCCTCATGGCAGTTTTTTCTTACTGATATTAATTACTCAAAAGAGATCATGAGACTGGAAAAAAATCTAATGAGTAAATTATTGATTGCCTAAACATTTTTGAATATTCAGTATGGCTTTGACTACAGATGGCCTGTTCTGAAATAATTTCAGCCAGTGAAATAATTTCATAAAATATTTCCTTGTGGTGATCCCAAGCAATACATGGATAAAGCTAGACCGAATAATTTTAACGTATCAGCCATTATTGATAGATCTCTTCTGCAATAACTGGAATATAATATGTGTATTTATAAACAGGCAAAGTAAGGGGCTGAGAGAGTAAGGTAAGTGAAAAAGAAGGGGGAGAACATACTTCTGCCAGCTTGCTTTCCTGTTTTTTCTAGCCAGAAAATACAGCTTTTGTAAATTATCAACACATGAACATTGTCCGAAATATATATGGACTGTTATTAAGTGTGAGGCTAATTAAACCTAAATAAAGGAGATGATAGTAATAATCTACATACATAATCTTTATGTTAAGCAAAGGCATATTTACAAAAGCTTTATCCAGTGTCAGTCACTATACATATATAATCAAATTCTTCAAAAGATAGAACTTATCAAGGGATTAGAAAATCTATTCAGTTTGAAATCTCTTCAGGAGCTCAAAACATCTGGCCTTAAAGAAAGTGCAGGTAGCTGATTATGGAGTATATATATTCAAGAAGAGACACAGAATGCATTTAAGTTTTCTTTCCCTTTACGGCAAGATGGCAAAAGGCATAAATTATGTTCTCAAATATATAATGACGGCATTTCAGTGGGTATCAAGGAGGGTGTTTTCCTCCAAAAGCACTATTAGTATTCAGAAGTCACAGAGGAAAAGTGACTACATCGCACTGAGTATTCTTATTTAGAATAAGGAACCAGGAACTATTTAAAAAGGTGAGGAATGCATATGTAACATCAGTCACACGTCCAGCTCTTTATAGTGTTATGAATAAGGACTTTTTATCACAATAATATTAGTAAAGCTGTTTGATGAAAAATAGAGATTTCTACCTAATGTCAAGGGATGTTAGTAGAGTGGATAATAGTTTCTCCTCTCCTTTTCTCTTTAATGAACTCATCATGACGATACCCGATAGCCATATTGAAAAACACAGAAGCCAGAAATGACAAAAATCCTGCAGTCAGATAAGTATCCCTTCAGTTTCTGCCTCCAGCACTGTCAGATGGCTTGAAAAGTGCAGTGCACAAGAATATCGTGGATTGATAAGGATTTGCTACTTTTAATAATGAATAGCAGCCTATCTTTTAGTCTATTGAAGGAAAACTTCTGCAGACAGGCCAGAGTCGAGTGGAAGAGAAGAGGAAGGTGTGGGACCACCGCCAGCAGGAGAGGAGGGATGGAGAACATCCATCTCTGTCCCCAGTCCCCTGGCAAGAGGCCAGTACAGAGCGGGGATGTGACCAGCCAGCAGGCACAAGGCAGGGGATAAGCCCAGCAGTTTGGGTCTTGGCACCCAGCAGCTGTACAGGTTTTGGTAATTTCTGCAGACAGAATTGTTGCATTCTGTTTTCCAAACTTAGGGGATGGCTACAGATGCCAGCTGCATAAATTAACAAGCGCCTCTTTTCTGTTCGTAACGCAACCCTACCAGTGCAAGTGTGGAATTGTTGAAACAGCTTGTTAATCTTCTAAGTGTTGAAACACGATATAAGAAAGCATTCCCTGCAGAATTCAGACAAGTATTGATGAATTTCTGTGAGATGTAGTTAGGAATAAACTAAAGAATAATGCTAGTTATTAAACTGAACTCTGGGCTGGAGGAGGCAGGGAAAGAGATACCATATGCATTTTTTAACTAGATCCCATCTTATCAAATATTTAAACAGTCCAACAACACAATTACACTCCAGTCTGACTAAACAAACCAAAAGCTTCTTTCTAGGCGGGGAGAATTTTCTCTTTTAAGAGGAATTCAACACCCAAATTGAATATCTTTGGCCTCATTTAGGTCAGCATTTTAACTCTCTTGCCAAGGAGCTTTGAGTGCTTTGTCCAGATTACAGTCTTCTAGTAAATTTATGTCTAAACTGTATGATGACAACTGATACTCGGTACTCCATTAAAAATGAAAGACGACAATGTGTCATGAACGTATTTTTCTCTCCAGAAATGGAAACCTGAGGGTAGCAGTAACTCAGAGTTGCTATTTCGCCATATAAAAAGGCCACAGTTTTCTGTAGTTTGGTAAATAATAACATCTAAAATAAAATACTTAATATATGAGAAAGGACAATGCATTTAATTTCCTTCAAAATTTCATTTTTCAGAGAATGACAGAACAACTTTATTCTTCTGTGGTATAGGTTCTTGTGCAGAGAAAGGAGAAAGAAGCCTTTTAACTATACTAGAGTACAGAAAGTCCGTATACACTTTTAAATCAAGAAGACAGTATTTCCTGGCTGCCAGAGGTACCAGTGGAAAGCAGATGCCCTGGGATCTGCCCACGCACCAGCAAAACCATCAGGTTTTCAAACACATTAAATTACTGATGTTAGAGTAGCTTGGAGGGGGAAAAAACCCAAACAATATCACTTATCTGTACTTGTAAGGTTCAAGCTGGATTTTTTAAGGTGGCAGAAAAAGTCATCAGCACAATGAGGCAGAGTCAGAAACTGCAAGGATAAGTGCTTGTTGCAAAGTCTCATTAAAAGAAGTTTGAAGGCTATACATATCTCCTAGTTAGGCCAACTTTTCAGCTCTGTGGATGAAATCTTTGATGCTATACAAGAGATCAGACTACCTAACTGTTGGGCTGTAAATGTATGAAATATAACCTCTAGAAGTGCTCAGACCTATGTTAACAAGGAAGGCAAGAGATATAAAAGATGGTAAAGCATTTATTTTTATAACAACTGAAGTCAATTGCCATCTTGGTTGTATTAACTGAAGAAAAAGGAATCAACTAGGATGACATTTTAGTTTTTCTTATGATGTCTTTATAAAATTTAAAACCTTTTTAAACAATTCTGTAACATAGCAATCATGTGAGAGACATGAGAAAAAGCTATAGTTCATCTGATTTCTGTATCTGCACCTGCCATTCATCAACTAAATTTAGAACACAAACAGTAGAAACTAAAAATTATGCACAAGTTTTAATCATAGATTTATATAAAGAAATCCTTGGATGGAATTCAGATACAATCTATTGACAGAGAAGCAGTAATTCACGCCAAAGCTGCAAAAAATTTGTTGGGTTTATTTTTTTATTTGACTTTCTAAACCTCCAAACTTTTTACAGCTGAGGACTTCTTTTATGTCTTTACAGATGACCCCAATAGGAATTTGCAAATACGTATGAGAATTTCAAGGCCAAAATTAAAAATTTCATTTCAGAGCTGGCGGAGCCCATAGATACAGAAATCCATAGGCTTGTCTGTACTCTCTGAACTTTTCTTATATAATTCTGGGTAAAGAACCCAGTGCAGCAGATTTACGATTCTCTAAGCCGCAGAACAGGCTTTGGTTTTACAGTTAAGGAGTCGGACTGATGCTCCTACAAGTGACTACAGTAGTTCCTTTTAATTGAATCAGACCCTGCTGAAAAGAGAAACACAGGTTGGAGCGGTGCGAGGTAATCAGAAGCTTCCAGAAATACAGGCTTTTTGAAGAGATTCACTGTTATTGCCTCAACTACTTTAAAAATAAACAAGTGTACAAAGAATTAACATATGTAAAATCCTTCATTAAAGTGAGATTGACTCATTTAGAAGCAGTAATACAGCAGGAAAGCAGCCTGCAGCCAACAAAAGGGCTGCACAGTGGGAGGCTTATCCCAGCAAACAACGATTCACACCTGTTAATTACTCTGAATAGGCTTGCACACAATGCTAGGCATGGCATTTATCCCTTGTTTAGAAGCAATACTAATGTAATTTCTGACGTTATTGTTACAAGTGAAATGAAAACTTAACATGAATCATTGCCTTCCAAATCATCAATTAACTCATCATAGCATTTGCCAGAGGACCCATAAAGATCCAGCGTATCCTCAAGCTATGTAAATAATGAGTACTTCAGCTTCGCTGACAATTATGGTAAGGTTGATGGTGGGATTACACAAACTCAGTATTTCAGGGAAATTTCTATTTAAACCATCGTTTGTTATTTAAAATCTAAAATACTCGTTTGTATCAAGAATAATTCCCCCCCTCCAAAATATCTCACAGAAGTTGCACTTACAATTCCAACACTTTCTAATTAGAAAGCATGTCAATCAAATTTGAAGGTTTTAAAACAATATTTAAGTAATTTGAACACCAGTCAAAATCTAACCATTTAACTTGACACACTTGAAAGACTTAAGGCCTTTACAATTTCATTCTGCTTTTTCACATTAGTGCTTGGATGAACACAAACTGAAGGCATGAAATATTTTGATATTTGACTAAATTATTTGACTAAAAATACTTTTCGTACCTACGCCCATCTATGTACCTAAAACATTTATTTGAGCAGCATTACAAGTCCTGTCCCTAATCTTAAATGCTAGCATGCTCAGTCTGATAGCAACTTTGAAGGGAGATTTCAGTTCTGAAGGATTATAAAATATTGTCCTACTGGTATTTGTGTACTCAGAGTTCAGCCAGGCATTTTGCACATTAAAAATAGAAGACTATATAATTATATTGAGAAATTTGTTTAGGACAAAATGGAAGTCATAAAGGAGAAAACACTCTCATAGCGGTTTGATAAAAAAATTGGTTCTTACACAGATCCTGAGTATGAACAGGATTGTCCTGATTGTTTTTAATACTTAAAAGGCAAACAACAACAATTAAAAAAAACAGCAAAGCCCAGGAATTTTGGAGGGAAAAGGTAGGAAGAGAGGACAGACATATCATCTGCCGTCTAAAATAATTAATTTTTTAAGATGATGTAGTTTAAACTGGTCTTTTCTGCTTCCGGAGCAAGCAGAGATCAATGCCTCTGGAGGCTTATTTATTCTCTATTTCCCTCCCCATCTAAATTAGTATTAATTTCCTTTTAAAAGCAATTCACCACTGATTTTTGAGAGTCTCAATGACCCATTTAGACAAGGTCCTTAACTTTTAGGCTGGGAACAGGAATCCTTCCTGAAATGTTTGTACTTATTAATCTGTTTCAGGTGTCCACATGAAAATCAAGGGATCCTAGGCGATGTACTCACAAATATACTCACAGTTGATTTGGTTTTGCCCTTCTCTTGGAGAGCTACGGGGTAAGCCTGGTAGTCGGAGTTCACAGCCAATATGCTTTCTGTTGCTGAATTATTACTACTTTTCAGTTCTGTAACTAACGATGAAAAGGCCACGATTTGTTATTAATCACAGGACGGTTGAGGTTGGAAAGGACCTTTTCAGTTCGTCTTGTCCAGCCCCCTGCTCAAGCAGGGTCAGGTACAGCAGGTTGCCAAAGACTGTGTCCAGTCAAGTTTTGAATATCGGATTAAGACTCCACAACCTCCCTGGACAAACTTTTCCAGTGCTCAACCAGCCTTACAGTAAAAATGTTTTTTTCTTGCATTCAGATGTATTTTCCTGTGGTTTTATTTGTGCTAATAATGATTGTGAGCAACAGGTGGTAACTCAACTGATGATCAAGTTTGTTCAGGGACAAATTATATTCAGAAAATCATAAGCGATTCTTATTCCAAGCAGTTTTCTGCAATGATGATGAATTGGGCTTGTTCTTAGCTGTATTTATAAAATGTTCAACTGTACTAATTGAAATTCCCAATGCTAACGATGTCTCATAGTGCAACTACATGTATTAAGTAGGTTTTTCTGTACTAATATCTTCTTGATAAACCAATATATAAATAGATAAATTCTCTGTACACATTTAAATAGACCAGTGGTATGGCTAATGGTGTTTTTTGCCTGTGGCAGGTACATTTAATAAGAAGACAAAATCTCTAGATACATAGATATGCATGTAGTCTCCATCAGATCTCTTATGGGTCCAAGTAGAACCAGTATTTCATTTCTGACATAGAGGTTGTCAGTGACCTAAAACTTTTTTTTCCAAACTTTTGATTCTGGTTCTACATCTCAACCAGGTTTCAGTCCCACTCCAGGAGAAAAATAAAAGTGTGTTTGTGTGCCTTCTCCTTTTACTGTTTTTTCATCCACTCTTATTTTCACAGGAGTACAATACCAGGCACACTCATCATGGGAGTATGCAGGGCTACAAATCACAGTAAGCATATATCTGTCTCCAAATTTCAGGGATTTCTTGCTTCATTTTTAAGAGACCTCATCGAGATCCTTCTTAAGCTACTATAAGATTTGAGCTATCATCTAGTCCCTACCATAAGGGGGTTTAATTTGATACCCTTCAGGAAACCTTTTCTTCCACGCACCACAGCTGATGAAACAGTAAGAATTCAATTTTCATTAGAACTTTCCAAAATTAGTTTCAGGCAAAGCTGGGCAAATGAACACTCTAGTTTGTTCCGCCCTACCCAATCAAGATGACCTCTGCTCTTCCAAACAAAAAGGCAAAGGAAGTTTGAGAATGTGGTTCAAAGATACAGTGAATCCAAACTTAGGGATACTAACTCCAGAATAAGAATGTTCACCACCGGTGCAGAACTAGTGTATGTTTTCTTTGCTAATTCAGATTTGTTAAAAAGCCCAGCATATTTTGTGTTACACGTTCTCTTATGTAAACATAAAGTTAGTTTAAAAGCATAATGTCAGCAGGAAATCCTTATTATGTGCCTCGGCTAATTAAACATAAGTGCAGCCATATCTCTCCCTCCGATACGGATCCTGCTGGGCAATACAGCATGTAGCAAACTAGTATTAATAACTGTAGAACCATAGCTTGAAAGGATGCATGTAGGAAAGAACTTGCCAAACATATAAGATGCTTTTGCCGCAAGCATCTTCTGTCTAATTTTGAAGAAAAGAATATTGGAGACATTTATAATGCAACAGAATAAAGAAAGAATGATAATGGAAAAAATCTGTTCTACTGCCAAGCACTTTCCAGAGCCACCTCCATCAGAACACGAGTATAGTAACATCATCCCTAGAGTCTGTTGGTTAAATCATTCCGAGTTCAAATGTGATCCACCTAGCCTCACTAATATTACTGGGATTTTTTTCAGTCGTCCCTTGGTCTTCTGCTTCCATTTCCTTTGCTAAGGTGCCTAGGACAGAGGCCCTACAGCTTTCAGGGCTTGGTTCCATGTAGGGCCTGAGAAAGTATCATGCCATCTTAAAAAGCTGTGCTTGGTGAACGCTGGGATGGATGAATTCTCAAAGAATGCAGGGTGCTCAGTATCACTTGCATGTCAATAACCAGAATGCCCTCGCAGCTTTTTTTTTACCGGCAGTTCTGGTACCTTTGTCCTTGGGGCATAATGGAGCGGCTGCACTTGTGTGAGGGCACCGAGACCTTTATGCCAAAGAGCACTGCATGAAAAAGCACAAAATCTGCCTACACATCACCAAAGAAACCTAAGAGGCTCTTGGGCTTCCTGAGGTTAAACCAGTTTAAATTAGTTTTGAGTGTTTTGCAGATTGTCACTTGTTCATCTCAATAGGGTGCAGCTAGAGCTGGCTGGCCATCTGTCCCTTGTTTCAGCTGCCAGCAATCAGCCACTTGGCAGGGCTAAAGCAAAGAACATCTCCATTAGATTTAAAGACATACTGGACATTTTGCCGTCAGATTCCTGCCAGCAGTTCTGTATTTAGGAAGCATCTGAGTAGAAGGAAGATGCAAAACTGAAAGTAGGCGGAGAGCTTCAGACTCAACTATGAGTCTGAAGAATAGCTTGAAATAAACATTGAAGCCTTTCAGGGATTTTAAAAAGTTAGTAAATATATTTACAATGTTTTTTTGTCCTTGCATTTTACAAGTCAAGCCAAATGGATAATTAGATTATTATGAAGTGAGGCGGTTCTCCCACCGCATCCTCCAAACAGATTGAACTGAAATGTAGTGACATATATCTTTAGGTATCTTCATCTTCTGACTCAGCAAACCTCCTTTCCAGAACAAAGCGAGGCTAAGCCTGAACTGGATCAAACACTAACCAAACAGTACAACTGATATTCATTTTTCAGCTTTGTTTCCAAACCCGCAAAAGAAGTAAACGACAAACCTCCCCCACCACAAAAAAAAATCCTCAAAATACCGCTGAATATTGCTGAAACTTCAGATAACTACTTGACCATCAGCAACGTTTGCCTGTATCTCCTGTCGGAATTAAAGAGAAAAGTATTCCTCGCTGCCCCTCTGAGTTTCAAAACCAAAAAAAAAAAAAGGATAATTATGCATTAGTGAAAAATACAAAACTTTATGGTAGCTGGCAAAAAACAGAGAGCAAACACAGAGGAGACTCACCATCCAGTGAACATTCACCAGCAGAAGTTTTAAGGGACAACTGTGTTGGAATTAAGTCACCCTGGTCTGAGTAAACTTCAACAGCATTTTCCATGGCTCATCCAAAGCATTTCTTAGACAAATGCTGCCTGTGACTCATTTTAAAAACGGCCCATCCAAGAGTTGCTCTTTCCACAATAGTCCAACAATTTAAGAACATTTCCCATAAAGTTTCAATCTAGTTTAAAATTCTTACCCCAGGCTGATGAGCATAATACGCTCCATTATATTACTGCAAAAAATATTTCTCTTTAGAAGAAAAACACACACGTAGCTTAAATTTCCTTACTATTCCTGGATGTTTCTGAGAATTTTCTTAAAAGTTCTCCTGAACATCTCTTTGCTCCTGGAAACTGCCAGTTTCTCAATCTGGTCTGATCAAGTTTGCAGAAAAAAGTCTTTTTTTTTTTTTTTTTTTTTTTTTTATTGTTTATAT
>JAVJGG010000032.1:25085695-25098029 GCA_035590195.1 Aviceda cuculoides
AAGGGCTTTTCTGCTCCTCAGCCCACCCCACCAGCGAGGAGGCTGGGGGGGCACAAGGAGTTGGGAGGGGACACAGCTGACCCCGACTGACCCAAGGGATATTCCAGACCACAGGATGTCATGCTCAGCGTATAAACCTGGGGGAATAAGAAGGAAGGGGGGGACGTTGGGAGTGATGGTGTTTGTCTTCCCAAGTCCCTGTTATACATTGATGGAGCCCGGCTGTCCTGGAGATGGCTGGACACCTGCCTGCCCCTGGGAAGTGGGGAATGGATTCCTTGTCTTGCTTTGCTTGTGTGTGGCTTTTGCTTTTCCTATTAAACTGTCTTTATCTCAGCCCATGAGTTTTCTCACTTTTTACCCTTCCCACTGGCGGGCAGTGAGCGAGCGGCTGCGTGGGGCTGAGCTGCCGGCTGGGGTTAGACCATGAGAACATTGTCCTCAGCTCCACGTGCTCAGGGACAGGGTGACGCAAGCTCTCAGGGCTGTCTGGCCAGTTACTGCTCGGGGGCTGCAGATTATGAGAATGCTGGGGATTATGTTGATCGGTTTTGTCAGACTGACATAGTGAAGAAGCCAGAGGAATTTCCGAAAGAAACTCTTCATTCCTGTCAAAAAAACCAACAAAACCCAAACCCCAAAACAAAACAAACCAGCACATTCTCACAAGTATTTTGATTTTTTGCAAATCAGCATTTTTCAGTACAAACTGTCTTCCATATGAAAACCACATTAGGTCAGCTAAGCAATAAATAAGGGCTATAGACTCAGTTCCACCATCAAAACAGATTTTTTTGACAAATGTAATGTAGTAGGACATTTCTTTTTCAACTGCACTAGCATTCTGTTTTGTTGTGCATTCAACGTAATAAAATACTCAGCCTTGTGATGAAAAGACAGATTACAACACTCAGAAAACACACGGACCAAACAAACACTTGTGCTCCAGCAAGGCTTTACTCGAATGAATAGTCCCATCCCATACATCTAGAGTAGTATGCACATAAAGATATCTTTCACAGGTACATGTGCATATGAGAAGATTTGAGAATCTCAGATAATATGAGCTTGTCCATTTTCACTTCATGTTTTAAAAAGGTAATTCCATTTAGGACTGGTAAAAAAAGTGATCAGTAAAACATTTAGTGAGGAAGTGAAAAATATTCATAAAAAACATCTGCAGATATGACATTTTTCTGTTAGTTTCAGCAAAACCTTCCTTTCTTTTTATTTTCCGTTTCCCTCCATCTTATTTGTTTACCAACAAAGTAAAGCAATTCAAGCAATTAAATTTAATTTAAGCAATAAAAAATATAGATTTTTTTTCCCACACTTTTTTATTTTCTTCTAAAAATGAGATGGCAGACAAGAGTTCATCTGGTCTGAGCAGTCTGTAAGGTAACAGTTACATTTTTCTGTGTTGTTCAGTAATTACTCTGAAAAAAGAGACACAGCTGATATTTACTTAATTCAGTAAGTGCACTGGAAGGATCAACACTGCACAGTATGACACAAAGGTTCCCACTGGCTCATGGCCAAGCTTGTTAAATGTTCCCCACGTTTCTTTCCAACTTCAAATGGTATTTCTCAGACTGCAGGAAAATTGTAAATGAAATGAAACTTTTACTGAAACAGAAGTGAAACTAAATGAGTGATGAAATGAAGTGTGTTGAAAATTTGGGTTGATGACAGGTATTGATAAACGTTGGAGTTCTGGCAGCTCATCCGAAATTTATTTAGACTATGTAAACAACCACAACTAAACCAGCAGAAATGATGTGTTGAATTTTCATTAATTTTCAAAATGTCAGAGGAGCTGAAGCTTAAATGCTTTCCCTTTCAGCTGGCACCATTAAGGTAATAGGTGCTTCTCTATTTAATAAAAAAATGCAAATATACAAACAAACTAGCTAAGACTCAGCCAGACTTTTCCAAACCCCAACAAAATTTGTCTGCATGGTGATTGTTCCTTCCTGCTTTCACACTCTCAGGCTATGTAATTTCCGAGAAGGTTTAACCTTGAGTTTCTATACAATTGCACTATCTTAAGTTAGTAAGTTCCCGAACTTCAGAATTGTTTTCAAAAGGTTGAAAAATCTTTGAAGGCAACATGAAAAACAGAGATAAAAGCACCTTGTATAGCACTCCTGAAATGAGCATTTCATTATAGCCTTTCCAATCAAAAAGAAAAATAACATCTTCATGTAGTGCCATTTAAACATTGGTTATATTACATGAAAATTATTTCTGTGGAAATTAGTTTACTGTCACATATAAATTAAACTAGCATCAGAATAAGCTAGTTACCTGTAATGATGTCTCTTCTTTTGAGAGACTAAAAGATATAAAAAATTGAATGAAGATTATCTTAAGGAAAATAAAAGAACATTTTAACTGAGTTTATCAAGCCTAAGGCTCAGTAACTCTGTGGCTATCAGCTTTTTGTAAACCAAACTTGATGCAATGGACTCAGAATAAAACAACATATTAGAAAGCTTTATTTTGTCACTATATTATACTGTTGATTTCTCAAGTTCTTCTTTATACAGCTGCTAAACTGAAACAATTGTCATGCACATTTTCAATTTTTAATCAAGCAGAGGGCAAACTGACATATGAAAAGCTAAGGGTTAAAGAAGAATCAGGCCTGCAATTTTGAAACAATCAAGTCAGATACATTCAGGTTTAAAGTTCAGTAGATGTTCATCAGGTGGTAAGGTTCAGGTCCTGCTGGATCATCTGGAATGAAATTCAAGTGCAGCTTTTACTTCAGTTCTTCTGTCATCTTCTGATGAGAAAACTATTTTATCTTACCAAAACCTTGTCTCCAAAACAGGAGTAATATTGTTTATTTTTTTGTTCCTTTGTTTTTATTGACTATTTATACCGTGAGTTTCTTGAGGTAGATATTGGTATTCTTTACAGGTGTACTTGTTTTTAATAGAATTATGGTATTGTATTTTAACCCTTGATGTAAGAAAAAAGACATCTTACAAGACATTACACAGTCTTTACAACACTTGAAATCAGATATTTTTCTAAATCTCTGTTAGTCTTTTCTCGTGAAGGAAGAGTGTATTGGTGTCAGAAACTGGCTTGAAATGTCTTGACTCAAGATCAATCATTTTCCGTTTCTATAGAAGTATGAAAAGAAGGTAAAAATCCAATCTCAAAGGGTAAGCAGAAAAAAATGTATGCATTCCCTTCAGTATTCTGTTGCCAAATTATTCATGCTGTCAAATACGTCATATGCACCTACAAACGTAATTTAATTAAATTATGAAGAAGAAGAAAGAAAGCAATGAACAGAAACAGAAGCTGTACAAGAATCATTTTGAAGCAGTAGGAAGAAGAGATGGTTAAAGTAAGCAAGCTTGAAAAAAGAGCTGTGGAGTAAGCACTTGGATTCCATGAGTGTGAACATGTGTTCTTAGTTAGGGATGTCTATCTCTAGTTAAAGAAAAAACGAAAGTGCAATATAATAAAAATATTTAAATAGAATGTCAGCTAGAGTATTATGAAGCACATGAAGTGGGCAAGCCTAAAAATGTAACAGTAACTCTTCACCCAAAAATGACCATGAAAATGATTTAGAAAATTATGCACACTTTTAAGAACTATTTACTTTCCATATATATAGAAACGGGCTCTGTTCATCCAGTGATAATTTCTAGAGAGAGATGGTGCTGACTGAGAAACTTTAATTGACCCATTTCTATTGTTAACATCTAACAAGCCTTCAGGGCAGCAAAAAAAAGTGTTGAAGTTTAAACTCAGGTGATCTTTTCATAAATTCAAGCAAACCGAGTCAAAAATACAGACCTACTTTTTTTCTGCTATAATAAATTAACTAAAAAATCTCTACCTTTCCTAAATTATTTACCAAATGTTAATGCTCTAAATCATTTAGGAAGAAATGGACAGAAGAGACTTTTTTACTGCTCAGTCTCTTTCAGTGACATGTTCACCTCCACTTCTGAAGAACACTCAATACCCCCTTGTTAGACAATTTCCATAATAATGATAAAAGCTGGCTGAATTTTCCCATAATAATAATGAGAACTAAATATTTGCCAAATCTTGGATTTCTGAAGTGCTAAGTAGAAGTGACTTCCTTCTCTGACAGTCTAGATCTTTGCTGTTTGCCTGTATTGAATGTACCAAAACCAAATGTTTTATTTTGGGTTAATTTAACTACTCACATTCTATAAAATGTTTATTTTTCTGGGAAAAAGAAATTCTGTTAAACCTGAACTGATTTTTTTTAACTTTTTTTTTTTTTAACAAGAAAACTGAAAAACTCGTTATTTGCAAAGTCACAGTGATCAAGTTATTAAATCTTGATCCAGGCATCCTGATGTCATTGTGAAAAATATCGCTTTTCTTCAGTATAGCGTAGTTTTGAAGTTGGACTTTACATGAATAGGAGGTGAAGCAACATTTTTATGGTAATTCTATTTACTAGAGTTAAACATCCTAGTCATTTGAAGCCTCTTAGAATTGTGGAACATTAGTAGTAGTCGAAGTGAAGACAGATTAGAGGACAGACTGTTAGTGATGTGATAAAGGCAAATGACAAATGTGGTTTGGCATTTGCCTCTTGAATTCCTTACATGCCTAACACCACTGCATCTGTATTACTCCTATAGACAGTCAGAAAATCTTTCTTACAGATTCCTACCAGCATTACATTTCTAGTGAGTATTGTTATGTGCACAAAGACCAAAATAAGCAGGCAAGAGTTTCAAACTACGCTAGCTTTGATGGAAAAGCCATTTTAAAGCACTAAACTTCTCTCAACCATTTGAATGTCAAGACATGTTGCAGATTTCTGTTTGCAATTGTACCCAGACTACTTTTCATGGGACTGTAACTAAGCTGGATCTGTGAAAAGATCTGGGTAAAAATAACTTCTGAAAAAAATAAAAGGAAGAGGACAAGTATTTTATTATGTAATTGATGTGGCTACAGCACATTGCCATAAATCACTGTATCGTAACAGCTGGAGAACTGGACAACGCGGAACTGAAATGTTAGGAGAAATGAATAGCCTGGAGTGGGAACTCTGGAACTGAGGTTTACCAATAAAGACTATGTACTTTGAAACCTTATTCTACAACATTTAAGTTCAAAAGCATGGGGAAAAGTGAAAAAAAAACTCCAAACCAACACCATGACAAAATCCAACCGACCAAAAAACCCCCAAACAAACCCTCAAACTTTGCAGCCTAGCTAACCTCAGCAGCATAGTATTCCCCAAGACATTGTTATTTGCAGGCAGTATTAGATTAGGCTGAAGTAGTTTAAGAACATCACATAGGTAAGACTTTCATTAATCCTCCAAAATAAAATTATTAGTGTAGTACATTTGCTGCCTTGTTCAGTTTTAAAGATCAGCAGAACCTTTGAATTACACTTTGTGGAACAACTCTACATATCAAAATCTCTTTTCACTCCTGTTTAAGATAAAAATTAATGATCTCAGTTTAACAGTGCAGGTAAAAAGGAAACTCCACAGACATCTACTTCCAGGGCTTCATTTCATGTGGGCTGTCTGCCCTACAGAGATGATAGAGATTTGGAAAGTAAAACGGTAGCTCCGTATCTATGTAGTGATCAAATTTATGCTTAGTGGCTTTTATTTATAAAGTGGTCAATGGCAGAGCCATTTAGAAAGAGTCCTACTTCCCAGGCTTTGCCATTCACAGAACCCCGCTGCCTTAGGGGTGCTCACACAAGCGGATCAGAGGTGGTGCTTTGAGCACAGGACCTTCGTAAACCAGCATCGGTGCACTGGGGAACACTGGCCTGAAGAGAGGTAGAGTCCAGCTGACAAATTGCTAACAAAACAGCCATTAGACAGCACAACAGGGCTCTTTGCTTTGGACAACCTTTCTGAAAGACAAAATGAATTCTCTGCTGAAGTTTTAGTCAAATATTTGTTCATTTACTCTTGAAAAGCCTCCAATAAGACACAGTTTCACTGTGAGATGAACTCCCTCGCTGTCGCATTTTTCATTTTTTATTCCCTATAACAGTGATATCTATCTTAATATTGTGATTTTTTTTTTTGGTGCAGACAGGATTTTTTTTCCCTGATAACACAGCTGGCTAATGGATCCTTCAAGAGAAATGTGTATAAAATGTCAGCAATAGATAAATACTGGAAATATTCAAAGAGACAGTTTCATCAGAGTCCTGATCTGTTAATATCTATCTATCTCACTCTCCATATGAAATGCCATTACTTTTAGGAAAACAAGTTGTATGTATATGTTCCATTGAAAACACTGCCCTAGCAGCTTGGTTCTTGCTGTGAACAAGTTTTAATTTGACCCACTGCAAGTGTGAACTCTGACTCTGAAGGAGACTGAGTTCGATGTTTTCACTGCAGTCTACAGTTCATCTTGTGGGACCATCTATGTGCTAGTTGTCTGCACATCATGCGGGCCTCCGGGGTAGAGAGAAAAAAAAAAAAGCTGACAAATTGGTTTGGTAGTAAATAGGAATTGCTTCTTCTCAGAACTATGACCCATGCCTACTGGAAAAGAATTTATCTATATATATTCATTGATCCACCTGGATTATATATTGCTGCTCATGTGTGGATAATTTTTATTTGTTTTAAGTGGGTTGCCTGACCTAGAATAGAAAGAGGGGGGAAAAGCTTTAGGTGGAATAAATAAATAAATAAATAAATAACCATTTCTACCCACATCTTCTATTTATGAGCTCCCCAGGTCTGTCTTTTTATTTATTTACCTGTAATAATGTTTACAACATATTAACTTTTATTTCTGAGGCAGCCAATTGTTTTTCACTGATCAGTTTGAAAAGCAGAACTGTGTTGGAAGTCAGTACTAAAGAGCTTTGTTGCAGTAGCACGAAGGCTGCCAAGACTGGAGTAACACAAGATTATCACTTTTATAAGGAAAAGACAAAAGAGTAGTTTTAAAGGTTTGGCCAAAAAGACATCAGTGCCCCTATGACTAGTAGCTTTATAAATATTTTGTGATGAGCTGTCAGTATGTGCTCAGCTTTAAAAGTTTCTCTAGATTGATTCATGCATCTTTCCCTATCAAATATCACTATAATTCTTGCATAATAAGGATACAAAACCAGTGCCTACCAAACTTAACAAAGGTACAACTTTGTTGTCTTGTAGCAAACATACTTTCCACCAAAGCAGTTCAGCGGACTGAGTTGACAGTAACACGAGACAGCATAACATGACAAAAAAGGGTGGAAATGTTACATATGTTAACTGCATTATTCTTACTTTTCTAACTGGTTTATTAATTATTTGAATTCTAAGATTTCAATTATACTAATAATAAATTCTTGACTTTAATTATACATTGAGCATGCTTCCTCTTTGTCCATAAACAAGATTGAGTGTAACAAAGTCCAGAGTATTTGTTGAACACAAATAATACTGGTATCTTTGAAGTGGTGAGCTGTGGTTTTATGAGTTCAGTGACATGTCCTTTGTGCTGTCTGCACTCTTACTATCCAAAGATTGAGAAAATGGAGTGCAATGCTTTGTTCAAGTAGTCAGCTGGGGAAAAATGTGCCTTTTTTTAAATTTTTAAATCTACCTTGTTCTCTTGCTTGTTACAATGTTTTTGATAGAGGCAATTAAGTTTATTTCATGTTTCTGCAATCAAACTGCAGGGTAGTAAATACTAACGCCTTACTGCTTTGAATTAGAGGAGAAATTCCTCTGGCTCAGCTGAGCTGAGGCCAGAGCAAACCATTAACGTTCTGATTTTGCAGAGATCAGAAGGGGGGTATTTTAGGATTCACAGAGTAGCACTGACACTTACGCACCTTTTGCTTCTGGGGGAGAGCTTCTCTGAAGAAGACAGCAGCTCGAAGGTGTCTGCCTGGCTTGTTTCTACTGCATGCAGTGCCGCGAAATTACTGCTTCTGCCCCCCTGCGCGCCACTGCCGGAGGGTTTGTGCAGGCCCATCCACGCCGCCGCCATCTTGGGGCAGGCCGCGACTGCGCGGCCATGTTGGGAATCGCAGTCTGGCGGGGCTGCCCAGCGTTAAAGTCAAATTTGCCGTCACCCAGGCAGACGAGTTATCACAGCTCCTGGCTCTTCAGCTTCTTGAGAGACTCCCAGTGACAGACAACTGCTTCTGAGCTCCCGTCAGGAGGTGCCTTGTAAATAAAGGGACTGTTAAATGCAAATGGTGCCTGAAGAAGAGGAGAAATGGGTTAGGAGGATTTCAAAGACTCGTAGTTACCTTAGAGAACCAACAAAGACTGTGATTTTAGAGACACTGTAAGTAGGTTTCTTTCAGATTCCAAGGAATGAAAATAGTGGAGACAACCTTCTCCACTTGGCTGACTAGAGCCTAGAAATTCCAGAAAGGGAGGTATTTAATGGTGATCTTGGAAAGGAAAGAAATAGGTACTAAATATCCTGAATTTAGATTATGCTGTAAGTCACTTTACAAAAAGGAAAGAGAAAACCAAGAAAAATCTAGGAAATTTTCTTATCAGCTTAGCTAATATTACTAAAAATTACATTTACTTAATAAAAATACTAAACCTGGTTACATGTATAAAACTATAATGGAGTCGTTTTCATTTAGCTTCAGCCAAAATGCCCAGATCCTCAGGTGTCAATAGATATTGAAATTCCCAGGCATGACCAAGAGGCATATAGGCACTGCTGCTTGAAGAGAGTCAGGACTTATTAGTCTATGTCCTGTTTCACATCAAATATTGGCGCTTCAGATATTTTGGCTCTTATAAACTTTGGGTTTAATTTATTTAGAAATAAATAATATATATAACAATGCTGGAAGGAAATAAAATTCTGGTCATGCTATTTATTCAAGTTTTAGTGACTACAAAGTCAGTAAATTTGTAGAAAATTTGTTTCCTTGAGAATTTCTAGTTCCTCTCTGAGCTTGTGATGTAGGGAACAAAAGTGAATTTGGAACAGCAGTAGGATTTTGAGTAGCAATGTTGCAAATCTTTAACAAATGTTGTACTAGGAATATGGTGACTTCAGCTTCAAGAAGGCTAGAGTGTTGTCAGAATTTCACCAGTGATTCCATTTAGACTATGAATGGGGCAATGCAAGCGTCATGTGATATAAAACAAGAAAGATTCTCTTCCAAAATAGCTGGAAGAAATTCCTGAATCACCTGCTGGAGACTCTCCTACTACACAAATCAATATGTTTGCACATAACTGTCCTTAACACTGAAACTTCTAGAAAAGCATCTGGGCTTGAGAAGACTTGAAAAGATGCTGAATCCAATATTTATCTTTGTAGATATTCCAAAATTTAATTGCCACCATTGTGAAAAGCGCACGCACTATTTTTGATTAGAATTAGTCTGTCTTAAGCATCGGAACTATTGGTTGCTATAGTGCCTTTCTTTTCTAAACAAACACTGGTGCATGCCAGCATAGAGACAGCGTGACTGAATGAATGAGCATATCCTGAGGGAAAGATGATTATTATTCATCAGTACTCAGAGCTGCTGATTAATGTTTCATGGGTATCACTCAGACTACAGAAATGAAGAAAGAGTCAGTGATGCTAACATGACCCATATGAGAAATATGGGTCAATAAACCCAGGACAATAATAATAACAATAATAATAACAATAACAACAACAACAACAACAACGACAACTTATTATTATTAATATTATTTGTCTCATGCTACTTAGGACTGCTCAGAGAGCAGTTCTTTCTTTGTATAGCCACAATCAGATAAAAATATGGCTGTCACATGTTTACAGGCAGAAGAGAGTGAAAAAGCCCCCAGGAAGACAAACAATAGTTTAAAAAAAATAACAGAAAGATTTTGCAGCAGATTTCCACCTCTTACTGTGACTCAGACAAATTAAAATGAGATATAACCTTAGTATGAAAGCTGTATGCTTTTTATACAATGCTTTAGTAGCATTCTATTTCTTTGTACTTTTTTTTGCTAGCACTCTAAACTACTCCACAAATCTTTTTTCCAAGTTGCTGTTTTCTTTTTACTGTTAAAGTTGATATAAGTTTTCTCAAGTTAACTCATGCAAAATTTCTTGCACAAAATAATTTGGAAAATACACTTGTGTGCATTTTTTTAACACATTATGTATTGTTTGTTCCATTTTGCAAGTATTTGATGAAAACTAAACCTAGGAAATAGGTGGGTTTGGTACTCTTCTTACCAAGTATTGTCTTTCAAAAAATTGAATACTTTTCACTTTTAGAAGTGAGATAAGGCTGAAGAAGGCAGAGAGAGAGTGAGAGAACAGAACATCATACAAGGAAGTCTTAGAATTTTTTTCTTAATTTATGCTCACCTGTCTAATATTCATGTCTTTCCCAATATATTACTTTTCAAGAAAAAGAAACAGCTATATCAAGATTAGCTGGTGGGATTTGTTATTTTCACACATTTTCAAAAGAATGTGTCCATTTATCTGAAGTTTTAGCCACAATATGTTGAGAGCAGGGCAAAGTTCACTTAAAAACCTGTTTACTGGGCTTGATCAAATTCTTTGTTACCTTTCTCTAAACAGCAATATGCAGGAGTTAACTGGATTATTTTTGTCCTTTGAAAGCATCTGAATGCTGGCTGAAAAGTTAAAAAATTGATGACTTCAATTTTGGCATGTCACTGTAAGCCTTGACAGAGCTGTACTTTGTACATCTCAGACTCCCATTTGTCTCTGCAGTCCTGGCACCTTAGTTTATTTGCACTGACAGTAGTATACCAGGTTCCCTTCTTGGAAGTCTTAATTTCATGGTCAGCACCTCCTATATAGCTCTGCCGTACCATGGCAGATGAAATCTGGAAGGGGATCTTATCCCTTTAGACTAAATGGAAAGTCTTAATAAGAAGGGGTAAAAAGAAACAAATTTGCTTGAATAGACACACAGATAATACATTTTTTGACCCTCCAAAGAGAAAACTTTGGATGTCAGTCACTCGTTGGGGTGGGGGGCTCTTTCATTTTAAGAAGAAAAAGTAAATGACAAGTGACATTTTAGGTGCACAAACACACACCATTCAGTTCAAAGTCAGCAGTTTAAGTTTGGATTTTTTTGCTTGTGGCTGTTTTTAATTTTTTCCAAAAGGACATTAAAATTATTTCCAGTTCGTAATTAATTTTTGCTGTGATTTCTCTAAGAAATTACAACTATTTGAGTTGTAATGAAAAGCAAACAGCTGGGCTTCAAGAACTGTTGTGTTCTATACTGTGTAAAACTTGAACTAGTACTTGCATTAAATGTATATGAGTATTAGCCTAGTTATATCAAACATACATTATAGACAAATCTCAGCAGGAACGTTTGGACACAACCATACAAGCTTTGCTGGAGCAACAGCATCCCATAGCAGCTAAATTTGGGGCCACACCTTAGCCACCCATTTCCAAAGGAAGCTCTAACACAAAATTTGTTTTACTTCACCTCTGGTTCAGTATTTCTTTTATTGGAATTGGGTTACTAAAACTTTGATTTCAGGACTGCATTCCAAACACAGAAGGAAATGGTGTACACCTTGTTTTAAAAACAAATCACATATCTTTTGAGGTTTGCCTGGGAGAGATTTTGTTCTTGACTAACAGAATAAATATACAAATGAACCTTTTAATTCAAGCCCTGAAACTGAGTAATTCTTCACAGCCCCGAGGACACTGTACCTTAAATACCAATTAAAAACCAAAAACCAGCACAAATTCTGTCAAAATTGTGTAAAGAGACTCCCCCCCTGCAAAGAGATCCTGAGGGACTGGAGTCAAATTCTTAAGGTGGATGAATCGAAGGAGCACAACAGCCAAATACCCAGTTCTGTTCAATTTTTGATTACGTGACCAAAACTCAGTCCTGAATAAAAGTTAACACTAAAAGATGGAAAGTTAAATAAACATCAAAATTATTAAGGGATATTACATATGAAGGATTGAATTCTTACACAAAATATTTATGACAATAAATGAAGTTTGAGAGAACCTGTTTTACTAGAGAAACTTGTCCTAGTTTGTGGAACACTAAGGTGGGCATCTAAAGAATATGCAAAACATTAACATATTTTAGAGTAGCAGATTTTCATTGATAAAAAACCTAAGGTCTAGCAGAACCAGATGTCATGGGTAAAGTTTCCTTTGCTTTCAATTCTTTACTTTTGCTTTTGTTTGAAACAAAAAAAAATATGCCAAATCCTTGCAGATCAGTGATATTATAGAGAGAATTTATTTCCAAATGAAATACTATCAGTCACTAAGATATGTAAAACATTTTGGGATTTGGGTTTTGGGTCTTGGTTGTTTTCTTTTTTTTTTTTTTTTTTTTTTTTTGA
>JAVJGG010000032.1:25104360-25121555 GCA_035590195.1 Aviceda cuculoides
ACTTTTTTTTCTCCGATTCTCTCCCCCATCCCACTGGGTAGGGGGGGAGTGAGTGAGCGGCTGTGTGGTGATTAGTTGCTGGCTGGGGTTAAAACATGACAAAGACATAGAAATTTGGGGTTGAAAATCTACAGGTCTGTTAAGGACATAATACCAGGTGATCATAAAAATCATGGTCTTAAAGACCTACAAAGACTGATTCCTCCTGGTAAGGAATCTATAAGTGTAGCACTTTGGTTAATAATGAGCTGGTGTCAGTTTGGTTCAGTTTTGAGAAAAATAATTCATGTTACCTCATGAGCACCATAGTCAAACTATTAATGGTGTGTAATTTTGCCTTGGTCAATTTTCTTCCATGCCTTACTTTCAAGTTTGATCACTCACCTCTTTGTGTTGGCATTCCTACTTTGTCTAGTGTATGCTTATGAAAGTATCAGTTTTTATTTGCTATTGCAGTATACTAACCCATCTGTATGCCTCCACCGACAGTCCTGCAAGAACAGCCCCGTGAGCCAAATCAGCAATTACCACTTCACATCAAAGTTCAGGTGTGGATCACAGGTCGACAGTACGCAAGAGCTGCTGACCTGAACAATCCAAACCAGTGTGACTGCCAATGTAATGATTACCTCGGTTCAGGTATTAATGGAACAAACAAGCTAAGAATAATGGCTAAGACTATAATGCCTTGAGGAACAACTGTGTCAAGCTAAAGAATCAAGATGAACATCAGGATACAAGACAGTTGTGATTTTGGAAATACCAGCTATGGAGAGACTCTGCAGTTCATTATTCTTGAAATTTTAGTCAGGAGGATTTACATTTGTGTAGGCCACATGTTTGAAAAATGGAATATTTGAAGAAGATTCAGAGGACACAAATTACCAAATGAACAAATTTGTGTCTAATTTTATAGGGAAAAATGAACCAAGTATAATAGAAGCAAATAACAGAATTTTTTTTTCTGCTTTTTACATTTTAAAATGTAGAAGCTTTCGACTTCTATAAAACTCTCTTTATTTTGTCAACATTCATACAAAAATAAACAAACCCTGACTAGACTGGAATTTGAAAACTATGCTTTCACAAATAGCGATGAATACATACTATGTTATTATCTGCATAAAATGTTGGTTTTGTGAATCTCTTAATCAAGCTGCAAAATTATTTCTTTAAAAAGGTGGAATGAAAATAAAGAGTTTAAAGTTTTTGCCTAGTCAAACTTCTTGTTATTTTAGCTATACCTTACTCCTTTTCTTTTTAGTGCACTAACATAAATTATGCCATAATATCTTGACAACTAATTCAGTACCTGGAATTGTTCTCCCATAATTCTAGGCTGATGCCTAATGCTGAAAGAGGGAAATATCCATCCCTCTGTCTCCCCCTTGGCCCCAATTATGTCAAAATAAAATGAAACACCAGGACTATATCTTTCAAGATATCTATCATGAGAGGAGAGGTATGTACATTTTTCAGCTCTTGCATTGGTCTGCCTATATCCAGAAGCACAAGATTTTATTATCTTGATCTGATCATGCATAAAATACATTTCGTATTAGACCTGGAATTGTCCAATCCTATAAAAATTATTTTGTGAAAAAATACGAGTGTCAGTTACTGAATCCTTCCAGCAAAGAATTCCACAGATTATGATTAGATGCTGCATACTTTTCCCTTCTTCCTAATTACAAAAAAAAATATGCCTACTGTTATTTACTAATCTGCTTGCATTCTATGAAATTTCTTTCTTGGCTCAGAAAACACAACCACAAATACAGGAAGGCACATGCATCTACAAACTGCTTGCTGACTGACTCTAGATGGCCTATGTGCTAAGGCACGTGTCACTGACCTTTCTCAGTCGCCATCAGGGTTTTTTTTCACAGGATAAAGTCCACCATTGATTCTGTACTGTTAAGAATAAAAGTTTGAATTTGATTCTACAACACACACGGTAAAGTCTATACAACGGCATGTTTATAAATAAATTAATTCTTAGGTGCTTGCCATAATTCTTTAGATGCACATATATATAAGTTCTTAAAAACTAATTATAAAAATTGTATTAGTTCTCATGGCAAAACAAATACAACCATCTCGAACTTAATCATATACAATAAAGGAAGATGCTTAATTTTGTTTGCCTTTATAGAGACACTCCTGGTTAATTTTCTTTATTAAGTTTCAGTTCTGACTTCTACTAGAATATCTCATTTTAATGGAAGCACAACACCATCAAATATGTGAAAAACCACGATGTATCAAACTATCACAATTTAAAATTCCACCAGGGAGACAAATGGGCTGTAGATAGCAGAACATAAGTGTTATTTTGAGATCTCCAATTAACTGGAAAATGACAAGTTACACTAGGCAACAGGCATGACTAATTGGCAAATTCACTTCCTATTGAATAATACACCTGACTTGAACATGACCCTCTCCAATCTGGTTCAGCCTTTCTAATGCTTTTTGCAGTATTCATGCCTTTGAGCATATTCCATTTACGCACATGGGCCATGTGCCAGTTGTAGATATTTTTCCTGTCATAACCAAAAAAATCCTCTAAAGCTAAAGTTTGCATTAACCATTCTAGTCATTCTAGTTCTATTTGAACCAAAGCCTAGAGCCCACAACGAAGCTAACCCAGCGAGCCATGCAGACCCTAGAATTCACAAACTGAACTCCACTTTCCAGTTAGGAGCCAGCTATTGGTCTCTTCAGTTAAGCAAGTTTACTCTTATAATAACTTACATAGAAAATTCTACTAAAAATTGTTTTAAAATGAACAATTTATGTGAGAAAGTCAGGATCATTCATTAAATCAAGCGCACTTTAGTGCAGTAGAGCCCACGTGACTATCATGAACTTAAATAAAACCCACTATTGGTCCAGATAACTCATTTATCTAGGAAGCGGGATTTTGTTTGTTTGGGTTTTGTTTGTTTGTCTTTAAAATAGCAATTTATTCTTCTTGGATCAAACTAAACTTTGCAAGTACTGCTTATTTACAGTCCGTTTTTTTTCTTACAATTGAGTAAAAATTTCATGTTTAAAAGAATTTGGGGACAGAAGTTAGCCAAGCATATCTGATTTGTCATACAAATTTACCCACAATTTAGGCAGAAATCACTCAAAGGAAGTGGTAGATCAAGACTCAGACTCAGTTTAGTTCTTACTTCCCTAGAGAAACACCAAAATGAGCACATTCTAGATATTAGGTCTCTTTACCAAGGCAAGCCACAGTTTTCAAGAATGGCTGCCGTTCTTCCTCTACTTCTCCAACCTATTAAACAGAGAAATCAGGAACAAGAATATTGCTGCTTGTGAATTAAATGAAGCGCAACTATTTAACATCTCTGTAGAGTACTGTTTATCTGGCTTCAAATTCAGGAAGTATAAAGACAAATTTATGCTGCTAAATGCAGATTTTTATATCAGATTGTCTTGTGGACTTTGACTTGATTGACAAGAAAATCAGAATCTGATCCTTCCCTTTAAGCTTTGTGTCAGGCTAGCTCTCCACAGGTCCTAATCTCTGCTTGTTTCCTTCTAGAGGGTGGCTTTTAGTGTCCTGTCTTTTAGTGTGAGTCCAGCTTTTAGTTTGAGAAAGGAAAATTTGAGGAAAATTATCAGGGGAAAGGACCATGCCTGGGACATACAAGGTCTTTTGTAGAACTAACTTGATTCAAATTATTTTTGTTTTGAAGCGTGACAACCTTTCCATATTATGTTGTTTTTCCAAAATGAGGGTCAAAATATTGGTTTATTGGGAAATTTGATGCTGAGATCTTGTTTATCCAGTGATGTGAATTTGTTTACGCTTTTCGGCATATACAGTTACTAACTGCAGGTTTGAAACACAAATTGTCAAGCAACTATCTAAGGGTAATCGAGGGACAGTGTGGTCAGCCTCCACAAAACAATATACTAAATAAATCTTAGATTAGCACGGAAGTAGTTTCTTCCTTGGCTAAAGGATAATTATGTTGACAGTACTGCCCACTTGGAAGATAGAACAAAATGTATCAGCAAACAGATGTCATCACGGAGGGCATTTCAGTACACTCCATAATTACTCCTTTGGACAAACCATGCTTCTCTTAAAAGCCTACCTTATTTATCGCAGAGGTTATGCTAATGGATGCCTAATAATATTACAGATTTCCGACTTGATAGGGTGGACATTATCATGAGTTTAATACCTCTGGACAGCGGACTGTATATTGCACCTGCCCTTCCATCTGTGATGTTTCCTAGGACTTCTGACAGGCTGGCTTCTCTTAATTGTTGCTTGAAACACCTGGAGAAGTGCTGTCATAGTCCTTAGACCCTATTACTTGGATCTTGGGAACATGAGCTAAACTACGAAGAACAAATAAAATAAGTTTAGTTAAGTGACAATAACTTGCCCTTCCCTTATCCACCAACACCGTAACCCCAACGTAGAAGGCCACCAAATTCGTTCAGGCACGAATTGCCCTTAGTGAAGCCATGTTGGCTGTCACCAATCACCTCCCTCCTTACTTTCCATGTGCCCTAGCACAGTTTCCAGGAGGATCCGCTCCATGATCTTGCCTGTCACAGAGGTGAGACTGACTGGCCTGTAGTTCCCTGGGTTTTCCTTTTTTCCCTTTCTGAAAATGGGGGTCATTTTTTGCCCTTTTCCAGTCAGTGGGAACTTCCCTGGACTGCCACGACTACTCAAATATGACGGATAGTGGCTTAGCCACTTCATCTGCCAGTTCCTTCAGGACTCACAGATGCATCTCATCAGGTTCCATGGACTTGTGCACCTTCAGGTTTAGTTTTGTAAAATTAAATTAAAAGACCAAAACAAAAGCAAAATACATGAATTGTTTAGGGATATTTAAAAAAAAAAATAAAGCAAAACCAAAATAAAAGAAGGTTTCCATATAGTTTGAACTCTTTCATGATATAAAAGTTATTTATTGAAGTTCTGTGTCTGGCATAGCTGAGAATAGTCAGAAACAACACCCTAGTGACCCTCCCTCCCCAATAAAAAGATAGCACCATGGGCATTTACTTGATATTGGGGATAACCTTACTTATTTTTTTAAATGTAGTTGTAGAAAATAAATGTACTTGTTATTAACCAAAGGGGGCCTTTGTCAAGCTGCTTTCACAGAATTTAAAGCAAGTTATTTCAGCTACAAGTGATTTGATGCATATATTACAACTGTAATATCTAAATACAGATGTTGAAAGTATGTGCTTTTTCTTTTTTAACAGTATCACTGAGGATAAAGGGAGAATTCCCACTCACAAATGAAAGTGGATTAACCTTATATTCTTTGTCTGTCCACTGAGATTTCCATGTCAGTCAGGAGGACTGCTAAATTGAAGCGAACTTGTGAGTCACTTCACGGTTGAATAGTTAAAGTAGAAATAAGTATAATGTTGCTGAACAAATAATTTTCTGCTATGAGGCACAGGACAGTTTAGTGGTATTACAGGATACTCAGTCACTCTGTGGCAAGAAAGGAGAATTATGTAAGCTGCATTTATAAAATGATTTATCTACTGGACCAAAATTAATTTAATAGTACCCAACTTCATAAAATATAGTCAGGTTACTAGCGAAGATTGGAATAAGTGCTGAGTAAGAATTTTATTTGGTTGCACTTTAGCAATATTGCGACAAAACATAGATTATTGATAAATAAATAAAAACTGTATCATAGAAAAGCACAAAATACCCATAAGGAAAAATCACTCTTAGCCACTGAGAGTCTCCATTATGCTCATCACTAGAGTAAATTTTCAAAAGTGAACTTAGGTATAATATTTTCTCTCAGTTTATTGCATAATTTAACTGGATGGTGTTTTGCACACCATATTTTCCTATCAATAAATGTACTTGCATTAAACTGTCAGAGAATTAATCTTTTTTTTTTTTTTTTTAATTTTCAGCTATGTCCTTCCTTTTTCTCTAAATCCAAATCCATAGATTAGAAAGGTTACATTGTAGCTGAGCTACGCATATCCATGACAGTGATTATTTGAACTGTTTTGTAGTGGCTTGTGGAAGCCATTGTAGATTACCGAAGCAATAAAAAGAAGGTGAGACAATATTGTGTTTTTACCACAAATGGTAAATGGACAATATATTTTGTAATACTAAAAGAAGACTCTTGCAAACATTATCTTCTTAGAACAACTGTTATGTATAACGTTGGTGTAATACAACAGTCACGTGGAACTATATAAGCACTTCATTACAAGGCAAATAACTCATATGTATGCCCAAACACAGTCCCACCTCGTGCAGTATTCTACCATCCATGGATCTGTTAATGGATCAGTTCCCACATTTCAAAGCCTGATAAGCTGTGCAGTACTTTATGTTCCTGTGAATAATTCACTGCAGTACTCCACATCTGTGCACAAGATACCTCTACCTACATATTACATCTCTGCATGTCTCTCCCTAACTTTGTATCATGACATTCTTCTGGTCATTCTCCATGGCTCAGCCCTGCTGACTTTCCTCTGCATCCTAGGAAATTTTATTTTATTGTATTTTTTTCCCATCTCACTCCATAGCTTATCTGTCCTTAAGTGGTTAAGCTGATACATAACCATCCTTCCTTTTGCAGTCTGTGCCTGGATACTTGTGCTGGTTTTTCAACCGTTACGGTAGAGTTTATTTCAGTTTGGTTTCCCTTAAGCTTAAATGCTTCTATGCCCTGCTTTGTAAACCTCATTGAAAAGTTCAGTCCAGGGTAGAAACCTCTGATAGTGTTCTTATCTTTGGATCAAAACCTAGTTCTTGATTCAATCTGAACAACGGTATTGGAATATAACTAAATAATGGAAAGAAGAATTTCTTTTTGAAGCCTGATGGGCAATTCCATTTACCAGTTAAAAAGTATGAAATCTGTAGTTCTTACAAACTGAAAGTGCAGTTAAGAAAATGATAAGAGGTATATTTGTCCTCCAGTACATGAACAAACATGAGCCCAGCATACTAGAGGAGATGGCATGTCCACACCTTTATGTAATAGTAAGAAAAAAAGATATATTATGGAGTTACACTTTTCTACGAAGAATTCCAGATTTGCTACAACTGCAGATAAAATGTAGGATGGTAAATACATGGCCTCTTCTGTATTTCTATAAAGGATCCAAGATGTACATGTGAAAATGAGAGCTATGAATGGTGATTTTAGTGCCCAGACTCATTCAACCTAAGATCCTAATTAAATTTTGAAAGTGTCTCTCTCCTTAGATTTAAGTTCTCAACAATTCTTAATAGAGGCACACAACTGAAATTTGCTGCCACAATGAACTATTTTGTAGCTTTCAGTTTCCTCCTATAATGTGATCTGTCCATTTCTTCCTTTTGAGTTTTGGTATTTTCATGTTTGTAGCCAATCACACCACATTTACATATAGCCTAACCTGCATTAATGCATTTCTTAAGTTTTTTATAAGAGTAGCAGGGACTGGAGTCTTTGCAAAAAAAAGTCTTTGTGCAATGAAAGACTGCCAGAAGAATGTCTCTGATAAACATAGGGAGCCAAATGCAATCAAATCCAGTACTTGATTGCAAAGATTAAGCCCCATCTCTTCTTCACTGAATCATAGCATAAATTTTACAGGTTTCTTTTAATTTAGCCAGTTGTTAGGACTAGAAAGGATCAGACTTGTAGGATCAGTGTATCCATTTCTCTTTTATGTGGCAGAAAGATCTTAGCTTATGGACATGATCAGCCACATTCTAAAACATTCAAATTTGTATGTTCTGTTACGTTAGCTACTTTTACCATGCGTACTTTGATACTGCCCTTCCACAAATTTCTAGCTTCAGATAATGAAAAAGATCTAGAATGTGTTTTAATTTCAGCTCTTGTATTTAATTGATATTTCCAAACCATAATAACTTATGACTGATGCATTGGGATGAAGCACCACAATAGCAGGTTTTCTTGTGGAAACAGTCATTGCTAGAGAAAATCAATGTCTTCCTAACTACAGGAATACTGTAAATAGAGTCTGTCTGGAACAACTGTTATGTATAAAATTAGCATAGTTTAAAATTCACATACGGATACAGAAGCATAAGTCTATTTATTTTTTCTGGTTTACTTCTTGAGGGGGTATGTTTCCTTCAAATCTAAGCAACAATAACAGATGATGGCCTGGCCACATTTTACTCATCTTTTGGCTTTACAAACAACTGTTTGATGTGCAAAAGAAATCACAGCCTCCAAGATTTAAGACAGACAGGAGCATATGCAGGTCTCTTTGCTGTCATTCTTAACTGCAGTACTAGTAGAAGAGCTCTTCAGACTGAAGAATTTAAAAGCTGAGGGGTAAGACGCACATGTAAAATCCTTAGTCTACAAAAGGGGTTTGTGCAAATTCTCTTTTTCTCAAAAGGTGAAAGAGAGCACAAAATATCAGCTGCAGCTTTTTCTAGCTGATACATGCAATGAATAGCCTAGCTGTCTACAAAGAAAGGTTGAAAATAGAA
The DNA here is from genome assembly GCA_035590195.1 of Aviceda cuculoides. Lineage (NCBI taxonomy): Eukaryota > Metazoa > Chordata > Aves > Accipitriformes > Accipitridae > Aviceda > Aviceda cuculoides. The sequence continues at coordinate 25,112,864 of JAVJGG010000032.1, forward strand.
GCAAACCCTACAAGCAAAGTCCTCTCTCATTTGTTTCCTTACTCATTACTGGATGTCCTTAGTACTGAAGGACTTACAGAAAAGGACTCTCCTTCACAGAAAAGGACTTTTCAAATTCTTCAGAAAATTATCTGACCACTTTTCTTCCATTAAGAAAGGCTCATGGTTTTCTTCACTTTCAATATGGGTTTACATTGTATGCCACAGATCTCTTAGAATCTCTACAAAGTGCTATCAGCATCTGCTATAAGAAAAATGGGATATAACAAAGCTTCCTCTCTGACGTGATGGCTACAAGGGATCTTCCAAATATACTGATTCCCAGCTAAAAGGCTGAGAAGAGAATGAAAAGAAGCACTGCCTCCATGCTTAGGTACTGTCTGTACATTGCCCAGGCATTTCAGTTCTCCTTGGATGAACGAATCCTTGGATATTTGAAGCACGCACTACTAGATTAAAAGAAATGAGTTGAAAAATGCGTGGAGATAGACAACTCTTTCAAGTGGAGTTATATTAATGGAATTTCCCACATACTCATGAGGCATGCTCACCTCTCCAGAAAATATAGTATAAGGCACATGAAATTTATAGCTAATACTCTTTGTCTGATAAAATGTCAGTATAGATCTGTGTCCTATTCTGGACTGTTATACTGTTGAAGGCAAAATGACTGAATAGATGAAAAAAAAAAACATAGAAAGTGTCATACCCAAGTAAATACTTGGGTATACTCTTCCATTAATCAGTGACTAGAACTTCCTTAACTGGGATTGCATCCATAGTGTTTTGTGTTGTAGCGATCAATATTTGTGTCTTCCATAGCTTTGTCTAAGCCTTCTGTGTGTCTGTTTGTCTAAGACATAAACAAACAAGAGCACTTTTTTTTTTTTAACCATAGGACATTACTGAGTAACTTATATTTCTTGCAATATGAAAGTAAATCCTTTATTTACCATCTTCATATTATTCATTGTAAGGATTTCTAAAATATCTCCCCTATTTTATGTCTTTTCTGGGAAGAAGAAACCTAGTCTGCTTTGTCTTCATCCCTTCCATTCTTTTTCATATGTTTCCTAGTTCTACTGCACCTTCCTAGGAAAACACCTAGGATTTTATTCTATAGGTGTTTATATGCTAGGGGAGATCTTGTCAAGCACTTATAGGGATTCTTATAATTTAAAATCTCCTCCAGTCTCCACTCTTAAGAAGGGTAAAAAAAAAATCTCAATTCTTTTTCTTTTACCATTCTCTCTACTGTTTTCATTTAATTTTTTTTTTTGGTACCAGCATAGAGGTCTGTAAATTTGCAACCAGAGATGCATTGATTCTGAAACTGCACAGTGTATTACTTTCTTGCAAAAACATATTTTCAGAGTTATTTCGGTCTTTCAAGAAGTGTGCACTCTCCTTCATTCAGCAACTTTGGTCTGAAAGACTAGAATAGTTCCTGTTCCTGTTAGACCTAATGGTAAAATGCCAAGTCTCCCTCTCTAAGAAATAAATAAGAATTAAATTTTTTTGTGCTTACGATAGAGCAAACTATTAAAGAGATACTTTATAAATCATATTCTAAAGAACTGGTGTTTTCAGTTCATGACATATCTAGTTAGATTTCTTTCACGTTACATACTTTTCACTGAAATATTTTTAGCATTACTTATGAAAAACAATTCTATTTTAAAAGAATTTTTTCTTAGGTTAAAAGTAAAATCTCTCTTTCATAAATTAAAAAAAAAAAGTAGGTTAAAATTAATGTTTCTTTTCACTTTTTTTCCTCCAAACCCAACTCTTTGTCTTTCCCACTGTCTCCCAGTCCCTAAATTGTGATGACACGAATCTCCAAAAGGAGAACTGTCCCAAATTAACTTGTATAGACAGAATCTGGCTTGTCCTGGAATAGCCATCACTCTTCAGGGACAGATAGCACAGGCTCTATGAAAGCTTGCCACTCCATGCAAAGGCATGTGGGAACCTCAATATCAGTTTGAACCCAAACCCTCAGTAAATCCATTTCCTCAGATAGACTGGGCAGCTAGGCTACCACTCTTTGTGACAATGACAGGGAGTTTCTTAAATATGAGGACTTGGAGCTCAAAATGAGCTTATCCCTCATGAAAAGTCTACCATGACTATGACTTTTTCCTACTACTTATGTCCTATTTCAGGTCTTGCTTCCTTTTTAATATTCGTAGGATCTCTTGTCTTCATCCTTCATCAGTGACAGCTCTTTTTACAAATTAATGGCTACTTTTAAAAGAGAAAGAAGGCAAAAGTGTAGTCCTTTCCAGCTCATGAATAAAGCACCAAGAGAAATCAATCACTCAGTCCCTAGATGAAGAATATTGTGCTTCCATAAAATGAAAAGTTTTGTTTTGGGAATCTTAACAAATTTTACCATAAATTTGCAACAGTACTTTTGCAGTGGAAAGCTAAGTACGAAAAAGAAAATGGCAAAGACTGCTCTGAAATTTTACTTTACATAGACAGCACCAGAATTTGCAATGAATATAAAAAAGGCAGTCTCTGGATGTATTCTGTTCCTACTAACTGTGGCACTGGAGGAATTAGTATTAGAGTAAAATTGAGATTGAGAGAAAGCTGGTAGTGTTGGGACCTTTTAATATACTACTTTGCCAATAGGTATCTAGGTTTACTCTAAAACAGATTACCCGTAATAAATGGTTCTACATGGTGCTACAGAAAAAAACCCTACCATCTTGGTTTCAGTGAGGAAGACCTAGGCTGGTATAATGGTCTTAAACATCCTACATCATAATCTCTCTAACATTGGGTCAGAGTGACTGAAACGTGCGTGTTTCTGCTAAATTTATTTTGTAATAAAGCAAGAACTGTATCTTCAGTTTGGTCTAGCTGGCATATTTCAAAACCAGCAATATCATGTTTAGGGACAAAAGGGAAAGGAGAGGAGTATTTTTAAATAGGGATGCTAGCATAAACAACTTGCTACAGTTTTGGTTATGAACTTTTGTTTAAATGTTTATGACATTTAAAGGTTCCTAAAACTGTTTCTCTCTTCCTCCTCCTGAAGCATTCCAGTCTGTGAATATTATCACTTCTTGTACAGCAATACCAGTACAACTGCTTTTGTCTTTTCCTGTGGTCACAATTAAAAACATTTTAGTTAAACTCTAGGGAAGGAAATGATTAAAGGAATCCTGATGTTGTTAGTTATCTGATACCTGCACACAGCTGAATTTTCCAAGACGAAATCAAGATAAGAATTATGTTAATAAGTGGTTCAAGAGGAAAATTAAATTCTTACACCAAAACATTGTAGTAGTCTGAACAAAGGAAAGAGAAGAAGTCTGGTGCAGGATTTGGATCTAAGACTAGCTCCCCACTGAACACCCTAGAAGGATTCCAGACCGAAGAGGAACTGCAGCAAGCGTGATGGAAGTTAATGTACAAACCAGAGCTGGCCGTTTTCCTTCCTTGACCAGGGGCAGACCAGTTATGAGAAGACCATTGAGTTTTTCGCAGTGCGTCAAACGCAGGATCAAAGCTTGTTCCCTTGCAAAACATTGTTGAGGTTTCATGCTAGTATGACACCTCTAATAAAAGTGGTAAATGCATCTCTGGCATAAGAATTATGTAAATTAAAAAAAACCCAACGAAACCCAACCAACCAAACCTCCACACTTGTCAATATTTATCTTATTTATTATGGTTCCACTGGTATTTGCACTACTCCTATGCCGAGAAAGCCCAACTAAGTTTGCTTTCTCACAAATGGGATTCCAATATATATGGGGATGAGATATAGAAGAACAAAGCAGAAACAAAACTAAAGCAGGAGAAACTAGGAATTGCAAACCAGCTTACACTATTTTGTCTCATATGTTATTTCGTTTCTTCATTCCTCTCCAACTATAACAAGTTTTATTCAGAAAACTCTGAAAAACGCAGTCTTTTCTTTTACATAATTTTAATACTGATGCATTTTATTTCCAATTAAGATTAAAAAATTTCACTGATAATCTGTAGTGCAAGAGAAGTTGTAAATGAAGTCTAGATTGAGGCCAAATGCTCTCATAGAGGTCATACTATGTTCAATATACTATTTTCTTTGCTTTGGACAACCTCAAATTAATTTGATATTCTATCAAAACCGCAAATTAATTTGATATTCTATCAATACAATTTTTTTTTACAACTTTTGTCAACAACTTTGTTTCCATATCCGTATGTATACTGTCATATGAAGTCCATCTTGATGCTTTGTGCATCTAATGCAACTAGATCTCTCTTCTTTCTCCTCCTTTAACTTTTTTTCTTATTCTTTGGGAAAAAAAATCTCTGAAGCATCCTCTGGCTGATTGTTAATTGACATGAATCTTTACATCTGTGTCTTTCAATGAGAGAAATTAGTATGACAGAGCATGCAAACAAAAAGCATTAGAGTAACTGCATAGATTTTTTTTTTTTGGTTTCTTCAAACAGAACTCTTCACCATAGTAGAAAAAAGGATATTGAATTTCTTTGATCTTTATGTCTTTATATTAATAAGTAAATGATTGCTAATATTAAAGTAATCTGATTTCCCTGATGTGTGAAATCTGTAAAATATGAGAAAATGAGGAAAATACACCAGAAAAGGTGAAACAAACTCCTTTAATTCATTGCCTAAAAAATACAACTTCATTAATGTTCCTATTTGGTAGATTTAACACCTTTGCCTAACTGTCCAGTGAACGTTAATTATAGCATGTTAAATCTATTTAAACCTTTTTATCCTGAAGGAATATAAAATGCTTTACACTTTGTATATAAATTTTGATATATGTGCATGTGACAGTAAAGCAATTATTGAACTCATGTTGGATTCCTGACATAGAGCTCAAGATGGACAGCACATAGTGTGCAGAGCAGAGGAAATCTTTCAGTGAAGCTAATATTTTGTTTACCACTACAATAATATAAACTTAATCCTGTTCTATGCCATAAAAGAGACAAAATACCTACATCTTTAACTTATATCGCCACATCTGAAGTTGTGTTTCGTTGTGGTCTCACTGTGATTCTCAGAAAAAACTGTGAACTGTAAAAGTGGCCAAGAGTTATAGAGAGTAAACGTCTACTGCCTGAGATAACAGTACTTCACAGTGTGTGGATTTAGTGGCTGTCATTCGACTGAACATTGAATGAGACATGACTCCTTTGTATTTCACCATTTATTTTGAGGATGATCTCATGAACTTCCAGGGCTGAGGCACATGCTGCTCATGATGGGCTCTGTTTTGCACTACATCAGTCAGAAGAGTACCCACGCACGCTTACACGAGAACAGCTTTTCTACTACGTAATTTTTCTGTGTGTGTATTTGCACATGCATTTCTGGTTTATGTATGTTTTTTATATAAATGCAAAACATATAATGTTGTTTTTTAAGACCTAACCTCTCCTGGACAAAGCAAAGCTCTTTACAGTATTCAGTTCTTACTCATTTACTTTGCTGGCCACCTACAATATGTAAATCTGAACATTATTCTCTGTGACCTCTGATGAGTCCATGCAACCCTCTGCTCTCAAGAAGGGGCAGAATAACAGAATTCACAGAAGGGCTAGAGAGGTGAATTCTGAAAAAACCAATTAAATTAAAATAAATTAAGGAAAAAATAAATAAGAATTAACTATTTTTGTTCTACAGTAAATTGTGAATCTTACATATGTTTATGTGTATAACCACCACACAAAACCAAACAGATGCACTACTGTTCCCATTTTACAGTCTACCGTTTCACCTCCTTCAAAACTCCAGATCTCCTAACTTTCTCACGGCACACAGCATGCTTTACAGAATTACTGCTGTCATTTTTCAACACACCACTTCAGGCTTACAGAAGGCTGAAATAAATGTGTGTTGGTGGCATGTTTACTCTTATATGACCCTTAATTATAATTAATTGTTAGTGCTCATAAATGTTAGCTATATATTTCTAGATGCTTTTAAAAGTTCCGTTTTTATTTGCTTTAAGTGAAAGAGTCACTACTGCAGTTATTATCTCTGATTACTTTATTATGTGACACTAATAAAATTAAATGGCTTGAGTTTTTTTGGCATAAATTCCTAGTTTTATGTAATAATTACATAGGCCAAAAGAAATACCCAAATAATTTGTTGGATAACTGTAGAATTTGAATAAGATTTCAAATTGCTAAGTGAGATCACTAACAGGTTCATCATTTTTGTAAGTGCATTTCAGAATTTATGATACACAAATAAATTAATATTGTTTTTTTTGAGAATATGTACTCTTGGCTTGGAACTGATTAGAAACCGTTACCGTCTGATGGCTTTGGGGGACAAAAGTCTTTGAATATCTGATTCATTACTGTAGATTTGAAACTTTGTCCTACCACAGTGGTATGTTATGGTCAGAGCGACTCTTTGGCATCTAAGTTCTAGAGCCTCAGGTTCTGCTCAGTCCTACGTTACTGCCAACGATATAGTCCCACTGCAGATCACTGGTTTGAGAAGTACAGAAAGAGCAAAGGGTTCTTAGCCATTGGCATGATGTCTGGATATCCACTTGCTATAAACAACACTTTATGTCACAGACAATTGTCACAAATTAAAGTAATATATGGCCTACTCTGATTTATATTGAAAAATACACCAACAATTCGCTAGTTTGAAGCTCAGTGGAACCCATATATAGTCAATACTATACTGACTGCCTCCTGAGTCTTAAAATATCCAGATGCTGGCATTTCTGCAAAATATATTAACGTAGGTAGACTGACAAGAAAATAAACAATGTGGATGAAGTATTCTCCATATCAGCAATGAAATACATTTAGGGGCAGGAATAATGGCCTATTAAAATAAAAAAAATAATTTAAAATTAATTAATTTGTGTCTTTCAAGAAGCTATTTCATGATCTTGTGTGTATATTCATAAACTCACAGATAGCATAAACAATTATGAAATCTAATAATTAAAGAAGAAAGGGTTCTCACTCATCTTTCCTTCTCCCTTCCATCTCTGCTTTCCCATTTCATGAAGCTTTCAGCTGCATAAACTTTCTTCCTGTATAATTTCCTAATTAAAGACTCAGTAAGGGAGCAGAGCAAATAATTTAGCTGGCTTATTTTTAGAGAATTATGACGGAAGCTTGTACTTCTGCTAGTGATGTAGCCTCTGTAGATAAAGACATAAGTCAATTTCCAAGGCTGTCAACACTTTTCCTGAGTGTTAAATTCATTTTTAGAGTACTGTTAAATTATGAAATACTCATTTAAAAAGGAAATATGCTTCCTGTGTTTTGGATAATTATTGTAACTGTCTATTTCACATAGACTAGTGTGAATACATGTGACTATAAGCAATTGATAGGGGGTGAAGTTCCAGGAGAGAGCTTTATTGTTCATGAGTAATTAAGTAGTTTATCTAGTATTTAGTTTATCTAGTCTTATTATCCGCAATGTGAGGACACAGAGTCGGTACCAATGTCAAATGCCAAACCTAATTTGTGACTCTTGTCTCTTCTTTCATCACAGAAGGAATAATTGTTCAACTTGAGGGGAACAAGAAGGGGCGATGAAGGACTAGGGTTTTAAAACAAATGTAGCTCATAGCTATGGACGACAGGCTAAGAAGCGAGAGCTAGAATTCACCTGCTCGGAGGAGGTTCTGGCTCTCTTCATCCCTGGCGCTCAGCACAAATAACTGGGAGCCATTCATTTTCAAACACATCTACACTGAAGAGATCCAGCTAAATCCAGACTTTTATAGTGACTGCCAGGGCCATGGGTACATCCTCGTTCTCCTGAAGGTTTGGCTGCCGAGACTCAGGGTGGCCAGCTGGGAACGGGAGCGGGTGGTCCTGGGAAGGCAGCACTGCAGGAACCTCTGCCAGAACTGACCCTCCTTCCCCTCAACGGAGGGAACGGAGGACCTACAGAGGTCCTCACCCTGCCCTTGCCCTCGTCCTCGCTGGGTGATGGATGTCACTGGCGCAGACCCTGACACAGATCTGCAGGCAAGTGCTTATTATGTAGAGAAGGACAAGAAGAACATTTCGTCAGAAGAAAAGATTTTTCTGAAACAAAGGCTCAGTTTTTCAAAAAGGTATTACAGAAAAGCAAGCAAGTGAATAGCATATGCATTTAATCAAAGCCTAGAGACAGTTCAGAGCAGAAGTTTAGGCATTGAGCTCATAATTCTGAGCCGCAAGGCAGCACAACTATCTGTCTTATTACTCCCATGTCTCTCTTCTCTTGAGCTCATAACTCCAGTGTTAATTAATGATCAACTTGGAATGAGGTAAATTAATATCTAGACCTTCTGGTAGAGAAAAAAGAAGAAAGAACACTCATATGATTTTCTAAATTCTCTGGATAAAGCAAAGGAGAGAAAGAATATAATATCCAAGGACTTCCTTGCAAAAAAAAAAAAAAAAAGAAAAGAAAAGAAAAAGGCATTATTCCACAGTTCTGCTAGCTATAAAAATCAGTCTGTTACAGTGAATTTAGGCAACACTTTTCATTTCCCAAAACAAGTTCTTGAAGCATTTTACATATGTAAAATCATAGAACCATAGAAAGGTTCAGATTGGAAGGGACACTCAAAGACCACCTAGTCCAACCCCCCGCCATGGGCAGGGACACCTTCCACCAGAGCAGGTTGCTCCAAGCCCCATCCAACCTGGCCTTGAACACTGCCAGGGA
>JAVJGG010000032.1:25121655-25132809 GCA_035590195.1 Aviceda cuculoides
CCCCCCCCCCCCCCCCCCCCCCCCCCCCCCCCCGCCCCCCCCCCCCCCCCCCCCCACCCCCCCCCCCCCCCCCCCCCCCCCCCCCCCCCCCCCCAACAAACAAACAAACAAAAACACAAAACCAGAACCAAACAAACAAACAAGCAAAACCAAACAAAAACCAAAACAAAACAAAAAAAATGCAGAAGTCAGCAGAGAAGAAATAAATCATTATTTTACAGTCAGGGCACAGAGTTCTGCAATTTTTGAGTGATTTTCAAGGACCGCCCCAGACCTAATGCATTAAGGTCCTCTGTGGCAAAGGTCATGATAAATAAAATGACGAGGTCCACATCAAGAACAAGTAGTTACAGGTAAGTATAAATGAGAAAAAGCAGTTTCTGGACTCTGGGCAGATCAAGAACAAACACCTACAAACACCTGATGAGGAGCAAAGTTTTTAGTAGCAGGAATCAAGCATACAGATCAGACTACTTTTTCTAATGAAATTTTCAGCCGTCTGATTTTTCTCTACATACCAATTGCACAGGGAAAATGAGCTGCTTTGTGTCATTGGTGCGCTGATGACTGCCAGCTTAAATCCCTCTACCTGCTGACGTGTCCGTCCATAGAAAGTAATTTTACAGAATGCTGCAGGAGACCTTTACCAAACTCATATTTACCAAAGGAGGAACCGCATGTCATCATCTAGCATTTCAGAGCACGGGAAACCATTTCAGAGCTATTATGTCTCCCATGTCCCCAGAAGTCATCAGTGTTAAGGGAGGCCTCATACTTCTTTAGAGAGAAAAAAAAAGTCATTTTTGGCTATCTGTTGTATATTTCCAGAAGCTGTGAACTACTGAAAGCTCTGTACTACACCTTGACCTGAACTAGACCAAGACGGATTAAAGGGACCTGAATACTCCAGATTCTATCTGTTTACAACTTTCTCAGTAATGTGTCACAGGAGGGAGAAACGAGCTATAAGGCAAGAAAGAAATTATTAGGGTCTGCCAAATATTTTCTGTGAACTTTTTTGGACAGAAAATTGTGTTTTCATTAAACACATGCCTACAGTGTCTGCTCTCCTCAAACTTTCAATTTCTGTCAGATAACGAAAGCTTCAGGATTTTCATCAAAAAGGCAATTTTCCACAGGAAAGAATTCTGTTGTTTGACTGTATCTAGAAATTACCAATTTCAAAAGATAATTTGTTAAGCTGAGTCACAATGAATATGATTATTTACAATCAACACTGGTCCTCACTGTGGCATCTGAGCAGTCTTTACTAAAAGCAGAACTGATGAGTACATGCAAGCCACAAAGTGAACAAATCCAACACACCTTAGCATCTTGTAACAGCATGCGGTCCTGTGTGAAATTCCCATTTCTCCTATTGCAGTATCCACCCTTTTCCCCCCTCCTCACTAGTGCTTGAAATGCATTCTCCTCCTCTGACATCAGTATTCAATCAAAACTCTTTTGCAAATGAAAAAGAGAAGTTGAACCAGACAGTCTAATTTGAATAATAATCAAACCTTTGAAGTTAATTGTAATGAAAAGGCCGTTTAGTTTTGCTTTAATTCTAAAATTTTAGTGCACATTAACCTCTTAATTGGCCATCTTGTTGGGAAGGAATACATCCCATAAGGCTTTGTACATTTGCATCCCTATAAGATGCACACACAAGAGGGATATCAAGGCATGGACAATCTCTGTTTGCCTTCAAGTTTCATTTTAATCTTAATTGATTTGATATCGCTAGCTTTTCTGCTTGGCTGGAGGCAGAACTGGAACCTTGTAAAGCAGGCACTTTTTTCATTTCTTCTGTGTTTTAACTGTAATAAAAGAACCTTCCCAATTTCCTTATAATCTGCTTCATGTCAATTCCCTCAGGTTGCTAGCTTCATTCTAATTCTATTTTTAAGCAAAGGTAGTTGGTTCTTGTTCTTCTTAGCTACCCTTTGCTTAACCTCTAATTTGAATCTGCCAGTCTTTCCTGTTTGTCACTTAGAAGAAATGCACTAGTAAGTAAGAAACAAGGTCTTTGTACAGAGGAACAAAAGTCTATTTTTCCTTTATTGTCTTGTCCTATGCATTTTGCTGAATATTTCACTTTGCTTTTGTATAGTATCCTGCAATAAATCCATCAAAACCCCCAAAATGCAAAAATTGAGGTTGCAGGTGTAATAATACAGTGAACGGTAGCACATACCAGAGTGAAATTTAGCTCTTGTATAAATCAGTGGCAAGGCTGTCATTTCCTTCACTAGGCCAGGACTTCATTTGGGTCTTTATAGGAAATAGGACCATAAGTGATCTTTTTTTCTCAAATTAGACATCATTGTACACTGCAAATTCAAAATGTTAATTAAAAAGAAAAAGTACACACACTCTCCTCAGAAGCTGCAGTAACTTACATCATTACTTTATGACCATGACCTAAGCCATTCTTTTTACTTTTAAGACTTTAAGGATCATTTAAGACAGATATTTCAAGTAGTTTGCCTGTATTATACAGCTGAATATGGAAGCTGAGATTACTCGTCTCTTGCAGTCAGGGCTGTGAGTAAAACAGCAGGTATTTCAAGATTCACTGTAACTCATGAGAGAAAGCACCCACTACTATGCTTGGATAGCTAATAATTGGAGTCAGGAAGAGGACAGGCATATAATAATGAATTGTAACCAAAAGAGATTGGAATAACCTGCAGGCAAAGAGTCTCTACAAAGTGTATATACCATGCACCTTATATGTGCTCTTAGCAAAGAAGTAAACTTCTTACTCTTATCTTACGTGGGACAGCAATTTTTATTTTACTATGAAGAAGTAGTAGCTGCTCTTTTTTTTTTTTTTAACATTACAGTTATTGAAATGAAATGTTTTATGCCATTACTAGTGTCCTAACATATTCTAAACTCTTTTTTAACTCTTTGCCAATAGATTTTACCTGGAGCCCATCACAGTCAATAGAAATTGCTGCCCTGCTGTACTGTAAGTGTTTGTTTCCCCTTCTTCCAAATTCCCATAGAGTTTTTTAGCACTGACTTAACTAGGAGTAGTCCCTGGTTTTAAATTCATATTCTTGATTGCAAATACAAATACATATTTCATAAAAAGAGCTGTTTGATGATAATAAATATTCTCATGCTGGAGGACACACAGTGAAGTGATTATATTCCAGGCGACTGAAATTCAAGTGTTTTGCTAAGAAGAAACTTCATACTTGTGTTCAAAACAAATCAGGAAAATAATAAAACCCTATAAATTAGGTGATGGTGATTCTCATCTATCAGCATTTTAGAAGTATAGTCAAAGGGGTTAAAAACATGATACTAGAAATGGTGCAAACTTTTCAAATAAGAATGTGTTGTCTAGATATGACCTCTGTAGAAAGAGTGAAAGAAATTGCAGCTATTTAAGCTGAACAAACCGAGATGAGAGATGGAGATATTTGATTTAAAATATAAGGAGAATAATTCTGCAAAGAGGATGGGCAGAAACCAGTCTTCCATGTTCATGATGGATGCAACACACAAATAAAAAGTTAGACTTCACCAGGATAAAAAAATCTAGTTCAGACAATAGGAAAAATTTCCTGTCAGGGTGATGAAGTACTAGAATACATTATTTAACCTCTTCTGAAAGACTTCTAAGAGGAAAAAAGGAGTTAAAGTGCCATGGTATAGCTGATCCCATTAAAGGGCAGATGGCTGGATGAACTTGGTGTTTTCTGGCTTCTCAGAGCCTGTTTTCCTCTGATAAGAAAACGTTTTCCTTTTATAAATAACATTTATAGAAACTGCCTTTGTTGAAAGTGAAATGTTTTGCGGGAATGTGCTACAATGGGTAGAGGTCTGTTTGGATTTTGATTTATGTGATTTTGAATTGACTTTTTCAGTTGTTATTCTCAAATGATAACTTCAATACGCAAAAAGAAAATCCAGAACAAAACGAAAAGGCTTAAAATGATTCCTGTTGGTTTTTTTGGGGGGAAGGGGGGCGATTTTTTTTTTCTTTACTTAAATCTACAGATCATTCAAATGCAATAATAAATTCAGCTTTGGAAAGTAATCAAGTTTTGTAATGCCAGTATTTCCTGCAGATTTTGTTTCTAAATCTATTACTATATTAGAAACTTATATGTTTTCAATACTTCACTTTTCCAAAGGAATATATTTGCTGGTGTTGATTTTTAATTAAAGATCCTTTAGAGTTTAATAGTATGTGAATTTTGTAGTATTTGGGGAATATTAGCTATGTACAATCTACAAGTTCCACTGAACTTTAAGGAAGTCTTGTGTTATGTCAGCCAGGAGCCAGAAAAGTTTCACTCTTTCTGGAAGAAGCAACGGTGTATGTAAGTGATACTGCCTAATAAACTCTGACTTCATCTCTTTTCTGTAAAAGGTTCCACTAAAACTGTCTGTTCTTTAACTAACAATGTGTGTGTGGGGGTTCTGTAGTGTATCCTTCTGTGTGCTACCAGCGGAGAAAGTAAGATCTTCTGGATCAGACTTGTCTCTGTGTATACCAGCTAACCAATGGAGAAAAATTTTATTTGTTTATAGAATCATAGAATAGAATCATAGAATGGTTTGGATTGGAAGGGACCTTAAAGATCATCTAGTTCCAACCCCCCTGCCATGGGCAGGGACACCTTCCACCAGACCAGGTTGCTCCAAGCCCCATCCAACCTGGCCTTGAACACTGCCAGGGATGGGGCAGCCACAGCCTCTCTGGGCAACCTCTTCCAGTGTCTTACCATTCTCATTAAAAGTATCTTCCTTATATACAGTCGAAATCTACCCTTCTTCAGTTTAATCTAATTAGTTTAAAATATCTGAAGGAGTTGCTGCAGCCATCCTAGAAAGGGCGCTTGCAGTTTGGAACACAAGTGGCCATGACTCTTGAAAGTACTGAAAAGAATGCAATTTTCTGCAGTACCAAGAAAGAAACAAGCAAACCTTACAGAATATTATCAGATAAAAAGCTGTCAGAATTTCAGATGTAAATCCCAAACTGCAGCACAATCTCACTCAGCAGCTTTCTGAGGCTATGCTTTTTTAGTTCCTTAAGATTTTAAGGTTTTTGATTTAGGTGTTTATTTATTCCTTTGGAATTTTTCAGTCAGCCCAGCTCTAGTTTCAAAATCCGTTTTGAAGGATTTTGGTATTTCTTTTTTATTCTCCTAAATACAAATATGCAAATCCTTTACCCCTTATTTTGCCATTATGACATGAATGTTAATAGACAATTGAAAACAGAGGCAAGAAATTCATGCAAGCTTCCAGCAGTTTTTAGAACTCACGTATTTGTAGAACTTCTTCCTCTTCTATTCCTGACTCTATTAAGGCACATATCTGCATGAATACAAGGGCTCATGACTTCCTTAAATTGGAAATCTAAAATTGACTATATCAAAATGTCACCTAATCAAATAGAGGTGTTTGTATAGAGGAAAAATTAACTTTTTTTTTTCCCCAGAAGTTTCCTCTACAGCAATGAAGTCTCATTACTAATTGCTGACCTTTCTATATGTCTATTTTATGTGAAGTAATTCAGCAATATCACAGTTACATTTAGGGATTGCATTTGTATCACTAAATTCAATAATTTTTTTTTGCCATTGGCTTACTAATATTGGCTTAACATGATAGGCTTTTTTACTGCTTAAATTTTTTTCCCATTGACTTTACACAGTAGGCATTTTCCCAGAAATGAAAGGAGAAACAAATAACTCCTGTAAATACTGGAAGCAGGCACTGCTTATGTGGAAGTCCATGGGGTGGATGCTTAGGGAACAAGGTATAAATATAATAAAAAAAAAAAAAAAAAAAAAAAAAGTAACAAGCTCTAATTGCATTACTGTTAAGATGTAGAAGTGCCAGAGTATGACAGATAGATTTGCTGGGATAATTTGCTGAAAGCAATAGAAAGAACACTCAGAAAATAGTTTGTTCGTAAAAAAAAATTTGAATAATTGAACAGTTTCACAGCCATAATGAAAGTGATTTCTAAAACTCCTAATCTATTGTTATATAACAACAGAGAAGGTTAAAATCATGTAGCATGATTCATGTAATTGCTAATATTACAGCCGAGCTATTTAAGAACAGAAATGCCATGTGAGAGAGAAAGGAAAAATAACCATACATTATGCATTGTTCTCCCCCTCACACACATACACATTTCCTTTGCCTCCGTTCCTACACAGCTACTATTTGTAAAAACTAGACATGGGAGAGCTTGCACATATTCATGAAAAAAGACCATTTTGCGATTCACTTAACTGTCCAATATCTCAGCCACACTGTGGCCATGATGAGTAATTTTAATGGAAGATGAGATAGGGATTTCGCACTGATTCAGGTTTCACCAGTGCGAAGGTCAGTTCCTCAGGGGAGCGGTGCAGGGACACCCATCATCCTTCATACTGAGTAGTGGCCTTATTCTCCTACGAGAACCTCCAGTTCTGTGGACTCTGTGACTTGAAGGCTAGCAGAAAGTCAAAAGACCGAAAACAGCTGGCTTAATCCCAGTGCTTCATGTATTAATATATTTCCCGAAAGGCAGCAAGATGAAAAACAAAGGGAAAAAGTCCACACAATGGGAGTTCTTATCATCAAAATTCAAGTGATACAAACATACCAGCTTTTCTCTATGAAAGAGAAAAATTAGAGCTGAACAACTTCTCATTAATTAATAATAGTGTTGTGATCATCACGAGAATCTAAGAACAGAAGATTTGTAAAAAGCAGTAATATTTTTATTAATTTTGTCTCTTTGAAATAGACTTTCAAATTATTTCCCCAAACTCTCTTCTTCATAATAGAATACTCTGCCTCCCTATGCCTTTCCTAAGCTGTTCTCAGGAATGTGCATATGCATGTGATAATTTATTTCAAATGAAGTCCAACATATGTGAATAATCAGGAAGACAAAGTGCCTCTGTCAGAAGAAGGTGCATATCTGCTTTGCCATACCAACAAGTGCATGATCCTTGAAACAATGGGCAGTAGCAAAGCAGGTTCTGTGCTCTCTTAAATGCAGTAATTACAATCAATAGCCAGAATCTGCTCCAAGGGAATGTAGAAGAAAATTCTCCTTTTATTCTCCTTATCATTTCTGTAGCATTACAATGTACGTCTTCAGCTCGCCTCCCATAGCAGAATTTTAAAGTGTCATCAAAAGTTTGGATGATCATACACCTACAATTTCCTCCTACTGGAAAATCCAGGAGAAGATATTAGCTGGTAACTAATGCAGAAAGAACCTCTAATGTATTTTTACAGGCTCTATTACTCCCCAGCCCCCAAATTCCCTCAAAAGGCTTTACAGCACTAGAATGTGTTCTTTTTTTGTAATTAGTCTTTATAAATGTTATTAAAAATATTTATTAACTCTTATTTATGAAAAAACTTTCAAAAATTAATTACCTCTGAACTAATTTAATTTTAAACTGTAGGGTAAAGATTCTTTGCTTTGGCCAAATTGAAAAATGTAGAAATGTAGTCCATGACAAAGTCATTGCAGTTGTTCATGAAGGAGCCTCATGAAAAATTAATTGGTAAACGCACCAACAAAATAAAACTTATGTGATTAGTATATTCATTGTAAAACTCAAACACGACCGTCATTAAATTATAAAATATGAATCACATTGCTCACCTTGGCTAGTTTTCTTCCTGCACAAATGAAAAAGTTAAACATTGTATTTTGGGCTGATAAAATGTTTGACTTGAAAAAAATTACTTAGCTAGAAATATTTAGGCAATAGTGCACAGAAAAGTCTCACTACTCAGTGCTTGAAATAAAAGGCAAAGAAACAATGAGCTAATATCTCAAAACTGCCAGACTGTTTTAATGTGAACAAAACCAAAAAAGTTTAGATAGATATTAATGAAAGTGTACTTGCAAAAGCATTATGTATGTAAAACACAAACTCATACTTCATATACATTATTTAACATAGAAAGATATAATTATGTGTACACATATCTCTGTATAACTTACTATTCCTTCTGAGTTATCAGGGTAAATAATCATGAAATTGTAATGGGCTCCATGACTGTAGCAGAAGCCCTGAAAGTAGAGCACAGGTTGATACCAGAGGCCCCACAGATAAAAACGCAGATGGCTTTAGAGGTTTTAAAGCATGACAAAAGTAATTCTTGTAACAAGGGGATATCCACGACTCAGCCGCTCTAATGAAGCCTTTAGTTATGTATTAGAAAGCTGCAGACCTACAGATGTTGAAAAGAAAAAGGACCTTGTATTGGTGGGAAGCCTTCTGTTGTACAGGGCTCACGTAATTTGATTTTGTTTAGAATTGTGTAACAACGTGCCAAAGCTACCCATATCTAATAGCATAGGCCAAGCTGTCTTTAGACATATATAAATTGGCAACAAAATCTAGTAGTTGGGCAAGCACCTTCATTCAAAACTGGATACGCACTGGTGTCGCATACACATGTAATTATTAGCTTATCGTTAAAAAAGGGCAACACACCTACGTTGTTTGGATCCGGTCTAGCGGTCTACTGCTTGTGTTCGGTACGGTACCCCTCTCATGGGCCGTGGGTGTAATTTTGACGCAAGAAGGCAAAAAGAACTGCTGCACAAGTATGACAAGTCAAAGCCCACTAATGCTGAGGAACAGGAGAGTTGAACCAAAATCACATTTATTCAGTGTGAGCACCTTATCACTGCATATTAGAATCATTACTTTTCTTAGATTACTTCTGAAACCTAATGAATATTTTAAGCACTATATACATTTTTATATTGTGGAATGATACCTACTTTGGAGAAGGACAACTTGCAAACCCCTCTAGGGATATCCAATAAATATCCGTTGTGTCTTCAGCCATTTTTATTGAGCATTCAAGTTCTATTGAATTAAGTGCATTAGGTTCTATTCGTCCCTAAAATTTGTGATATAACTACTCATTTCTTTGACTTTTGAGAAATGATCTGAAACAAAAGGGTAGTAAATAACAAGTAATTTTGCAACATGCTCATTTTTTCAATGTTGCTTTTATAGTTATGCAGGGTTTTTTTAGGCTGAAATTATTTGGCAAATTCAGCTTAATTCTGTGAATAGTTTCACCTGTACTTCAAAATTCTATTGTTACGGTGAATAAAATGCTTCAAACTTTTTTAAACCTAACAGTTTACTGAAATTCAAATGCTGGATGACATCATTAGTGATATGGTCCAGAATGCAAACTGTACAAAAAGATCATGACATTCTATATCTAAGCTCCAGATCCCTATTCAGTATCCATTCCTTTTACTGGGCTTTGATCTTTTTTTCTAAATTTTTTTTTTTTTAATGTGTCAAACGTTAATGAGCAAACAATTTCAGGATTTCAGTGACATTTACTTTCACGTGGAGAGCTTGCTTAGGATACATGTATTTGTCTGAATAATTAATAACTTTGTAAAGAGAGGCAAGATTTTAATGTAATCTCTGAGTTAAACAAGGAAAAGAAATAATAGCACCCAGACACCCAATAAACACACTACAGATATTAAAGTTGTCAGAGGCATAGCCAAAGAAAATTATTCACAGACTACTTCTCTGCAGTTAGTTCATTCAGCTCATAGGAACAGCTCTGTACAAAATATTTGTTAATCGCTGTGTTTAATAGGAGATGAAATAA
The DNA here is from genome assembly GCA_035590195.1 of Aviceda cuculoides. NCBI lineage: Eukaryota > Metazoa > Chordata > Aves > Accipitriformes > Accipitridae > Aviceda > Aviceda cuculoides. The sequence goes on from JAVJGG010000032.1 coordinate 25,131,307, forward strand.
TGAAGTCTTTCCCAGGTACTACAAGGGAAGCAAAAGTCTAAATGTATCAAATCAGTTGTGTGCTGATTTGTGGTTTGCACAGTTTTAACAGAAAGCAGGAGTCCTGTGTCTCAGATCTCCCTTGTCTAACCATTAGACTGTAATGCTTTAGCTAATCACAATGAAAATTTTATATATACATATATATATATATATACACACTTCACCCAGGAAAGTCCATTGTGATATTATCCACACAACTTAAGTACTTGTATTGCCCAGGGATGTACCGTAATGTAATACGGATAATGATAAAAACAAAATTATACATAATTATCTCATTTGTCTTTTTATTTCCAAGAAGAAAGAATACTAGATAAAAGAAAATAAAATTTACGTGAAACATGCTGGAAGTCATCAACGCAACAAGAGAAAACTCTTGGCATGAGGAAGGCTAACAAGATTATACTGTGCCTCTAGTGAATTGTGTATGACCAGAACATAGGAAACAAAATTAGTCTTTCCTATTACTAAGTTTCCTGTCACAGCTAAGAGTCATTTAAAAGACATAAACAAAAGCTATGTTACAGCTTATGATATGATTATTCATAAGCAGAAAACCAGATATATTTCAGATACCCACTATCTATCTATTATACTGCTTTACATGAATGCTCTTATATACCATGGAAGAGAGAGAGGAGCGTTTCTAGTGTTGATGATTTCATGGGAGATCGTATGTTAGTCCCCAAGATTCTTAACTCCACAAACCCACCTTTTGACTAAAAGGAATTTTCACAGGAATACAGGCTTTAATGGAGCAACAGTAATTTGCAGGAAGAAATGAATCTTGCAAGACTTCAGTATTCCCAGCTGACTGATTTTGGAGGACTTTTTTTTAAGCTCTTATTACTTGTTAGGTTTCACAATGTGGACATTTGCCAGTTGAGATCAAGGGAGAGATATCATCAGTGTATATTTAAAGGAAAATTATCTCATGAAATGTTTCACTTCGACACTCTCTCAGACCTCTGGAAATCCCAAAAGAGCTCTTGTTCACTGGTGTAGATCAGACCATAAGGATTCAGACCTAACTTAGCAATCTAAGAATACGGTTGGTATTTTTAAACTGGTACATGATACTCAAACAAAATTCTGATGTTATTTTGTTTTCTTTCAGATTTACTATTAAAATTCAGTTCCTGAAAGATATTTAATGACACAGATCTCTTAGAATCATGTGGCATTTTTGCAATAAGCCAGTAAGTCAGATTTTAATAAACGGCCTATGTTAATGACTATCATGAACCCTTCCACCCTTCTCGTCTTGGTGGTTTTTTTCCATTCCAGATAAACCTGAAATTCAGTTCCTTTTCTGCAAAAGCCTGGTACAGGAGATAGTGGTGACAGCTGGTTGTCCTGGTTTCAGCTGGGATAGAATTAATTTTCTTCCCAGTAGCTGGTACGGTGCTGTGTTTTGAGTTCAGTATGGGAAGAATGTTGATAACACCCTGATGTTTTCAG
>JAVJGG010000032.1:25132909-25180722 GCA_035590195.1 Aviceda cuculoides
CAACCCACGAGTTTTACTTCTTTTCCTGATTTCCTCCCCCATCCCACTGGGGGCGGGGGGAGTGAGTGAGCGGCTGCATGGTGCTGAGTTGCTGGCTGGTGTTAAACCACGACACTGGTTCAACTTCATCATTGGAGGTTTTCAAGACTAGACCAGATAAATCCCTGAGTAACATGGGTCAGCCTCACAGTCCATCAGGTTTTGAGCAAGAGGTTGGACTAGAGACCTTGGAAGGTCCCTTCCGAATTGAATTGTCCTGGGATCCTGCGATACAAGTGGTACAGTGAAGCTCTGTGCAAATGTGTCAGATTAATGTGAGCATAGGTGTCCGAGGACTGAAGATCGGGGCATATTAGCTTGGATAAATCACCGCCCTGTAATTAGGAACATTCATTAGCTCCTTGTTTGGCCCCTGGAATACACACTCAATCTGCCTGCCTTTCCTACTTCATTTGTTGGCCAGGAGACAGGTCAACACAGAGCTAGTTTGAATGTTTCTGCACTGCTAGGCAAATGCCCATTTATTTCTGGCTCCAGTAAGGACTACTATTTTTCTCAAAACTTCCTTATGATATAATTCTGAAGGACTTACTCTGTCTTCAGTTTTTATTCAAGAACACCTCAAAAGAGAGAAAAAATAAAAGAAGAGTTGCTTTAGGAGAGAGAAAGACTAGGCTAATCTTGAAAAGTGTAATTCTAATTATTTTTACTTATTCTGCTAATTATGACCATTTCTCATCTTAGGAAGCAAACTGTATACTTTTCCATCCTGCCAGATAATTTCTGTAAGTAATTTGCACTGTAAGCAGCTTGCAGAAAATATTCAGTAATCACATTTTGAAAATTATTCTGTTTCAGTTGAAGTAATAGATAACAGTTTTCACAGTGCCTAGAAGTGTTCTTTTCATACCATGACTGGAATAATGCTATGTAATTTTCACCTGTGAAAACTTACTATAAGAATTTAGAAATAATATTTTGTGAATGGTCTAGCAAGTTAACTTATACACTGTTCTTTCCCTTCCCCCCCCCCCCCCCAATGAACTAAAATATTGAGATAGATGAACTTTGAAAGATACGTTTCAACCATCAGAATAAGTGCTTTGTTAAATTCTGCTTTGGGAATATGTAAAAGATTATGTGGTGCTCAATCTCAGCAGCTGAACTGCAACTACAAAATATTGACTGGGAAATTTGGGAAAATATTCAAAACATTATTTTGTGTAAGTTACTGAATATAAATATAGAAAGTGCAATATTAAAATGTGAAGTACATTGAACACATGTGGGATTTTCTCTGTATGTAAATGTAAACAGAAATTTTCAAATCTTGTGTCTATATTATTAGCGTCAACTGTAAACCAATAGTAATTTCAATACTCTGGAAGTGTGAAAATTGTTTTTAAATAATTCTTAAATTATTGGGTCCAATGCTACTATCTTCACTGCAGTTGAGAACAGAGTTAAAATCCAGGTGCTATGAAGACAAGGAAGAACAATTTTTTACATATCTTTTCAATAGTCTGGAGAAATATAAATGACAGACTGAACTGTAGCTTGACTGCTTAATATATCACCCAGGATATTCAATCTTATACTTACATTTGAAAATAAATGGTTAAAAAGAAACAAAAAAAAATTAAAAAAACCCACCTCCCTGCAGTTTACCATCTATTTCTGACTATGGGGAGACTTTGAACAGAAGACAAAGATATGGAAATGTCATGTTTAAAGCTAAAATGGAATGGAGAGATGCATGAATCTGATGTAGTCAGAGACAGCAGAGATCTGAAATGGAAAATGGCGCTCCAAAATGAAATTCCATGACTCACAGTACACTAATGACAATAATCTTTGCTGAAAGATAGCCTTGCTGTTTGTCGAGGTGTGACAGGGGAGCAAGGGGAGAGACAGTCAAATGAAACTGAATTGCAGTTCTTTAAAAAAGCACAATCTATCGGCCTTACGTCTGGGCAACCACCTAAGCTAAGGATAACAAGTGTGTCCATCCCACCGGGAGCGAGGGGAGAGCTTGGGAGGATGAGGTGTACAAACCAGCACTTGTTTCTCCTCCCCTTGCCCGAGCCCAAAGGCGCTGCTGGCTCTCCGCACCCTGCCTTACCCTTAGTCCTCCAGCAGAACCACCAGCCCCCGGCATCCCTTTGTAATTACCAATTCACGCGCTCCCTTCCCGAGGATAAAAGAAGTTTCGGCTCTTCCTGCTTTGAACAAGGATTAGTTTTAATTGATACGTCATCACTCTGAAATTAATAAACCTGTCGTAGCAAAAGTTTAGTCAAACCTGCTTGTTTATGAACACTTGGAAACACGAATCTGACTGCTCTCTGCTAGGCTATATTAGTAGATTGATAAATGGAAAAACACTTTTGGGATGTTGGTTGTACAAACTGTAGTGCTTTTTTAAAATTTTTTTTTTTTTTTTTTTACTTTTTTATTCTCCTGCTCTATGATTTTCATTCCAGGAAGTAGGAGAAATGAGTGTTTTGGTCCTAACGTTTTCTGTTCAACGCTGATCATGCTCTGCTTACTTTTCTGATGATCCACTGAAATGTATTTGAGGGATTAATATAAAATGCCTTTTACTAGGCTGAATTTACTGTTATAGAGAAGATTTGATGAGTAGTTTGGAAAAGCTCACTGTTTCTATTTCGATTATCTAATCCTGCATTCTAGCTCAAAACACAATCACTTAAATGCACACCATGCTTCAAGTATGGGTTTGAGCAAACTTTATCTAGAGCACTGCTTTGAATCAGATGTATATTGGTAGTGATACTAGAACAGGTTCGTAAGTTAAAACATGTGGAGAAGTGTTCATTCAAAATAATTGCTCAGTGAAAAACATACTTATTAAAACCAAAATGATTCATAAGAACTTTCATATTTTTTTAAATGGTTTTCATTTTCACTAGAACCAATACAAGGATTATTAACAGAACTCAGAAATAAATTTTATTTTTCTAAAAGCTCTATAATACTTCATTAATTGTAAAAATCATAGATACAAAGACTACTTTAGAAAATATATGAATGTATTGAATACAATAATAGTTTTATTACAAAAAAATGAAAAAAGTTCTGATTGGCTTCAAGGGGCAAGTACTTCAATCATTAGTTTGACTGGCAACAAATTACAGTAAATTGCTAAAAAAATAAAATAAACCACTGAATTTCAGATTTTAATTTAATTATACAGATGTTACTCAAGTATTTTGCTAGCAGATGATTATACAGCGTTATTCCAACATATTGTCTATTATCTTCTGTCTTGTATTGTTAACTGATTATTTTTCTTTCCATTAAGATGTAGCTATACAAAAATAATTTTGAGATGGCACAACTCAAGCAGTTGTCCAACAGATGCTTTCACAGAGAATGAGCATAAGAATAATGCTAGTACAGCAAGAAAAGTGCTTAAAAGCTCTAACAGAAATATGCCAGTTAAGCAGGGAATTTTTCTTAGGAGATGGCCAGGAGTTAGACAGACACAGAAATATTTAATAGCCCTGTAGTTAGGACCCCATCTTAAGTATTTAAAGCCAACTCCATTTATTTTATTTCAGAGTAAGGATTGAAATTGATTTGTCATGAATCAAATTCAAGTATTTTACCCACCCAGGTACTGTCTTAACATAAAATGTCAGAAATTTCAACTTTTGTAACTATGGAATATGGGTTGTATTTCCTATGTTTGTACCAACCGTATTCACATAAGTTAATTGATACCATTTTGTCTTTACTCTTTCTGATATGCAGAAACTGTATAGGTTTTACCATAGTCTCAGATTTTGCTAAACTGAAGCAAACATCACTATATATATATATACATACACATATATATGTGTGTATATATTCTAACTTAAAACCGGCAGTTTTGGTATAAGTGGTCTCTGTTATATCTATATTGTTAGAAGCTAATTTCAAATTGCTTAGCGCATTCTAAAAGCAGTAGGAACCACTTTAAGCTAGCTATGTTCTTAAAGCAGTCTTATTACTTTTAAGGATATGCTGAACACATTATAATAAAAAATGTAGATACCTGTAGTTGATACAGTTCACCATTTATGGACACTAGAAGAAGAACAGCTGACTACAAGCTAACAGAAAAAGCATACATTTTACCTAACTGTATAGTAATATAGCCTGTTTTTACCAGATATTTTATATTACAATCTCTTTCTAAGAGATTCACGTGGATCCTGAGAAGATAGATTGACAAATCAAATTGGGGAAGAGTTATCTCATGAAAATTTTTGCCATGTCCAAGATTTTTGTGTTTTGTGATGGGAATAAACTCGAAGCTTTCCAAATTTGGAAGAAAATAAAGAGAAAACCATCACAGCTACAATCACGTGTAACAAATAATAAACCAATGATTTAAGCACTAGAAAGGTGAACTTCTGCTTCTTATATCCCATATGATATTATACTAATTAAAAATCATGTAACTGGACAAGTGTTACAGTACCATAGATTAAATTATGGTCGGCCACAAGGCCTATTCTAGCAGTTGCCTCTTTGCAGGAATCACTTTTCCCCAAGGCCTATACATGACACGAACGGAGAAGGGCGGGAGATTGTTTGTACTTGTTCAGCTCAGTTGCTCTGGTGTGTTCAGAAATGGTGTTACATTCCAAATTATGCAGGGACACCCAATATTAGAAACCATATAGATATTGAAATGAGACATTTCAGGTGTGATTCAGTCCAGAGAGGCCTTTATTCCTATATTCCTAATGAAATGAGAAGCAGCTGGTACCTTAATTGTCAGGGTTTAGAGCAAAGGAACTTTTGGACTTGACACAGCCCCGTCTACCCAGTTCTGCAAGTTATAAAGGGCTTGGTGCATACTGTTCCCAGATTTAGTACCTGGTGTGTCTCATATACCGACAGCAGTGCACAGCTGACCTGTGTGTCTGGTAGATACTTCATGGGCAACGACCTTATCCTTAGTATATAAATATAGACTAGGAGTAGTAACAATACCAATAAGGAAAGCCTAGCACTACGATATCTAAACATTATGTGTGCTTTAACGAAAGCACAACTACTTCAAGAAGGGTTTTTAGCATCCTTTATATTTTACATCTCTGGTTCATTGCTTATTGGAAGAGAATTTCTGCTTTCATAAAGTGTCCTTCCTTCATTCTCTGCCCCTCAATTTATCTCCCCAAGAAATCTTTCTAAAGGCTTTTCCAGTGGGAGTTATCTGAGATCCTTTATTACACTGTATGAGCTAAGGTATTTTTCTTTAGCAACAAGCTAGTTTACTCTTCATTCCTCTATGACTCTTTCTTTCATTTTGTTATACTCAAAGCTAACTACAGGACTTAAATATTTTAAGTGTTGCTAAATCAAGGCAAGCACCCACATCCAAGATCAATAATGTTACAAGGTGACAGTAAATGTAAAACACTCAAAGCCTTGTAAATATTTTAAGTCTGTTTCTGAAGATTTGCAAACAGTTGATGCAAATGTTCAAAGTACTGAAAGGCCATCAGAAAGAGAATTGGGGCTGTCATCATTAAATAACAAGACTGTTTGCAGTCTGTGTGAAAAGTGCTGAAATAGTTCTGAGTGTCTCAGATATGAATTTCTTTGTACTCTCTTTCTTTTGGAACTTCAGGCTCTTGATATATGAGTAAAGCAAAAAGGAACGGAACATCTTCTGCTTAGAGAAAACAAGGGAGTAAGGGAAAACAATGACAGCACTGAAGGAAAAATTAAGAGATGGTAATATAGAAAGAAGAGTTTTTATTAAAGGCTGACTAAAGATGTCTTACAACTGATGAAATGACCCCCATGCTAAAAAAGAGCATGCTGAGATTAGATAAGAGAAGGAGAAAACCCTTCCTAATCAAGAGAAATTCAGCAAGAGTATTTCCAGGGAGCGACGTCGTCAGTGGGAATGCTCACAAAGGTAAAATGTTGAAGGGAACAGCACAGAGAAAACTAGGTAAAATCCTACTGCTCCCAGGCAGTAAAACAGTAGTAAAGAAATCCTGAAGAACTAGGGGAAGACAATTTCTTTCCCAGGGATCAGCATGAAAGTACAGACCAGGCTACTACTAGCTTTGCAAAAATGGAGAGACTTTCCTGATTGACCCATAATGTCTTAGATCCAATAACCATGACCTTTATTGCTTTCATAAGGTAACCCTCTGCATTCTTGTAGAATGAAATACAGGACAAAAGTGAGCATCTTACAGCAAATACAGAGTGCCTGAATTTTATTTTTTTGCTCTCTTGTTTGCCTTGCTTACTGTACCTAAAGTTTTCATGTTAATTTTGTCAACCTTGAGAAATTATTCACCCAACATTGTAGCTCTAGATACACCCCTAGGCATGTTTCTGTACTATTTCCTTTCAGTCAAGTACGCTAATTTTGAGACTTTCACAGTTGATATTGGTTTGGTACAGAAGGTACAGAGAATTTTGTAACCATAGAAACTGAGTTAAAGACAAAACATCTGCCTAAACAGAAAACTTTTATTTTTCAGTTCTGGTTTTGTAGAAGAAAAACTTTTCATATATACTCATCTCTGTTTTTTGCCTTCTGATGAACTGGAAACAAAGGGGAGGGGCAGAAGCACAGGGGAAAATGCAGATACGCTTTAAAGCTAATTTCAGCCTAGCCAGAAAACTGAAGTACCAGAAGTCAATCCTGACCTACTATGATTTATAAACTGAACTTTTTAAGACACATTCAAGGACTTCTATGTGAACTGAAAACTGAATCCTTATTGCCTTTGCAATGCCACCTTCTCAAAACTGTGGATTTTTTTTTTTTTTTTTTTTTTTTTTTTTGCTTTATAATACATGATAAAAACCTCTTTTTTTTTTTTTAAGGTCCTATTTGAAGTAATGGTAAGATTCTGCATTACTTTGCTAAAACTCAATACTCTACTGTGTATGTGCCAGTTGAATTACGCAACAAAAGCAAAGGTACTCTTTCCCTTGAAATCATATTTCCACTATTAAGCTGACCTTTAAATGTACCATTTTGTTAGGCAAACATCGTTATATGAAATTAGTCACAGCTTTCTTGTTTTGTGCAAGCAAATCTTGATTACTCGCCTTCCTGTAAAGCTGCTACTCAGTTTAATAATTCATGCTTCTCTGCTTATCAGCTTTAGAAACCAAAACACTGCATTTTGATATAAATCATACCCACTGCTGCATTTCATTTTAATGCATAGCAGCAAAACACTAACATAATTGGTGCAATCTGTTATTTACAGATATGTTGCGAGACACAGGTGGCAACCTACTTTTTGTATTGTAAGAGAAAAGACAACCTCCTTCACACCTTGAGTAATGTTTTAGAAATTATAGGGATGGTAGGATAGAATCTGTTTATTCTCACTCACAGTAAACTTTGATTCTGTTATAATGACTCATACAGTTTTTTCTTACAAATTCTCTGATGGGACCTTACTCAATTTATATCTGAGCTAGAATAAAGGAATATTACAATAAAACAGTAAGAGAAATGACTTTGTAAAAAGTACATAATACCATATTTTTCTCATTTGCTGACTTATTCTACATAGCCAATCTCTTCTGCTTACAAATGAAATGTTAAGGAATTTATTTTTTATTAGTATTACAAGTGCTGTAGAGTAATACAAGCACATACAAGAAATCAATGGCAGACATTTATTCCCAATTTTATTAATAGTGAAAGAATCTCAAATACAATCAAAACCACTCATTCCTACTATACTGCTCAATCCCATTTGTCTGATTTGCATGGTGACCAGAAACATTTGCCATAGATCTGTGATTAATTATAGGTAGAAGTGATTTGAGACTGAACTGGGAGGCAAGATATCGAAGGCATTTCAGCAATTCCACATTTGGATCAGAGTTGTTTAACTAATATGAAGGTACACTTATTATACGGAAGTAGAATTGTTGGAAACTGTTTTGAAGAATACTCCAGGTAAAATATCTAGAGTTGGTGAAAGAGCGAAGACATCACTATATGAATAATTCATAACATAATAATAATATGCAACAAATTATTTGATTTTTTTAAAAATACTATTTTAACTGAATTGATGGAATACTATGTCTTCAGCAGCCTTTATTATTTTTCTGAATCATATGAATTCATTGCAATAAGAATTTGATTCTACCTAGAACTCCATCACAATTTTCCGGTAATAAAATAATTTTTCTAAAAAGACTGAGTCAAAGACTTTAATTTTTCAAAGGTTGCAGTCCACATAGGAACCTCATTAACTGCTAAAAGCAGTGCTTATGGTAAAATCAAGGGTGAAAATGTAAAGTGAATAGCAAATAAACATTTCCTGAGTGAGATCTATTAAATCACAGAACAATCTGACTAGGGAAGTGCCACAGGTTGTTTCATTGGGCACATTTTAGTCATCCACTGCTGGTGCTGTTTCACGCTTTTGTATGAAGGGCCAAGGAAACATGCTCTAGATTGTCTCATGCCAAAAAGAGGAATAAAGCAATTTGGGAAACCGAATGACGTAACTACTAGTGCAGAAGACCAATAAACCCTGCCAATTACTCTTTGGCACCAAGGCCTCAGAAGAGGAATCAAACAAAAAAAAAAAAAAGCATAAGGGCATAAATTTGGAACAAGTTTGGAACTTGATGAGAGTCACAGGTAAATGTCAAATGTATCACACTGGAACCTCTGAGCAGATTACAGACAGAACTTTGGTACAAAGAGAAAAAAAGTATTTAGTTGCAATTGCCACTATTAAAATGACTAATAAAGGTAAAAGGAAAAGAAATTATGAGCAGAACATATTCAATGGTATAATTTTTAAAATCCTATAGACATTTGGAGCCAATGGAAGGCGTGATGGTTTGCACAGACATTCAAGAGTTTGTTCACTAACTCAACACCTATTAAATGGTAGCACTGCAAACTGCAGCCCTGAACAAAACCATGTGGAGTACTCCAGGTCCTCCTTGGATCTAGAGGAAGCTACTATGGATGTCAAGAAAATAGGTCAGCCATTTACAAGCAAAGCCAAGCTGCCATTTGGCCATGCCAAAAGTAGAGCCCAGCTAGTGAAATCTGGTGTTCTACTGGGGTGTAGGCACCAAACTTTGAAAACATCACATTAATTTCATGCAGGTCACAAAACAACAGTCTGGTAGTAAAGTGGCTATATATTTGAGTTAGTGAGACTCACTACCTTCTTATGAAGTATTATTTATCCTATTGTTTAATCTCTAAAGTGTCTTTTTCCTTGTCCATTCTTTCCAGTGACACTTAGCTGTAAACATGAATGAATAAAAGTACTATTCATTCTTAATATTTATTAATGTATATAAAATTTAATCATACCAGCTAGGATATTTGCCCAAAGCATTTTATGTACGGATCTATGTTATGTATACCTTCAACCCTTACTGTTAAACAGCCACTTCAAGTTGAAATGCAGCTTTTACAGCACAAAGTCAAGTATTAGTCAAGAGTTCAGAGCCACAAATGACATAGCGTCTTGACCATAGTACTAACCACTGACAGTCCAGGTAGATCTTCTAGAGGAAAACCAAAAAAATAAAAACATTAGTTTTTATTAGTTAAAATCAAGTTAGCATTTAGCCAGAACAGGTTTCAAATGCTTACTCTGTGAGGAAAAGTAGGGTAAGATACTTTTAAAGAATCTTTTTGTGTCTCATCCAAAAATTTGCACTTCCAGGTATACACTGGCCTTTAGCACCATCCAGAAGCAAGCACTCACTAACAAGCCAAAGAAAAGAATGTCATCTTCTCAGTCAGTGATATCCAGATGTTGTAACAGGAAGGTGGCGGCTGGAGTTCTACCACCCAGGTACAGACGTGGCTCTGTCTCTTTCAGGATATAGGATGGGGCAGGATTTCAACTGACGGTGATCAATGGTAGTGATGTTAAAAATTCCAGCTTCTATAGAAAATACTGGCCAAAACACGGTTATAAAAATTCACCGTTAACTATATCCCTGTGAAAAACATACTAGCTTGTGACAGAGGAAACAAAGACATCACTGTTGCATGTTCCACTGATACGATATGTTGATTAGTTCCTCAGCCTGTTCCACACAAGCCAATAGCTCCTCAATAGGAAATTGATGTTTCTAGTGATACAAATACCAGATTTGCCTAGGGACTGAAATGACTTTGACACTTTGATTTCTAGAGGATTTCCTAAATGTGCTGTCAGAAACAGGTATTGGCATCTCACATTTACTTTTGTTTGCCATCCACATTAGATTTGTGATTCCTTCAGGCTACATGCCAGATGTACATCCTATTGTGGTAACACTTTAAGATGATGAAAACTGCTGACATGTCTTAGTTCAGACGACTCTGAATGTCTCTGGTAGCACAGGGACAAGTTAGCATTTGAGCTGGTAAAGCAGAAGCAGAGAACGCAGTACACTAACATTTGCAAATTTTTATGGAAAAACCCTATGCCCCATAATGCATGCTTATGGCAGCCTCAGTTATCAAATTTTACTCATGAAAATTAATTCATAATTAGTAGTACTAGCAAATTCAGACAGCAATGCGTTTTCTTCAAAGTGAAGGAGAATTCTGATCTACATCAGTCTTACCACAAATGGCAGTCCTTAGTCAAGACTCAGGTCTGTCAGGTTCTTCTCTTTACAACCACTAGGTTAATTAAAATTAAAGATCAGCCAATTTAACTAACATGATGGTGAAAAAATATGGAAGTTAATGATTCTATGCTAAATTTTTAAAAAACCGCTACTGCTGGTGAAGCAGTGTAAATAGGGATTTTCTTCTTAAACTATGCCTACACAAGGCAATCTTCTTTTGACTGAGTCATGGGTTAATGTTCATAAAAAAATAGAGAATAAGGTAAGGGAGGTTTACTGTGTTGCTTACAACAGCCGCTTGTTTTTCTGAAGCTTAATATCAGTGTATAAAATATCAAGCTGTGATAATGTAAAATCTGGTTTTACAATAGCACTGTATTATGTTTTATGAATTGAGAAGAAACAATTTTTGTAGAAAGCAGCAAAACTGCTTGTGCCAGTAATGTCCAAAGAGTGGGGACAAAAAATAAAAAAATTGAAAAAAGAACACTTCCCCCAAATTAATTATCCTTTCACCATTAGAATTTGTCCAGCAAAAAGTAAAAAAAGTTCAGGAATATTTATTTAAATTAAGATCTGACTCATATCCTTAATTATTAACCATTATTGAATATTCATTCAAGTAAGAGCTTTGCAAGAATAACTTGTCAAGTTTCTCCTTCATGCTATTATGAAACAGTTCCAGAGGCACAACTTCGTTATTACAAAATCTGTGTAGCCTAAAAGTCTAAACAGTGTTTTAAATCAGTTTAACAGTCTTTTTGACCAGGTGTCAATAAATACTTGGGACAGTACTAATTAATATTTTTTTAAAATTAAGTATGAATTCAATGCAATTGAACATGATTTTGAAACTAGTATTTATTCATGTTCATGAAAGAACTGGAAGAAGTTTTTCATGTCTAAATTTTGCAGTCCATAGTAGGACCACTCAAAAACCTAAGTCAAAGGGGTTTTCCTACAGCATTTACTACAGACAAAAATATTGATATAAAGCCAAAGTGTGAACTTTGGATCAGATCCCAACATGCAAAGAGAATGTACTTTCACAGAGGTATATCAAAAGTCTACCAAACTCCACCTTTTGTTTACAAAAAGAGACATAGCACACCTTTTGAGCATTTGAGCTGAATGACAGAAACTGTATTTTTTGATCCTCTAAGATAGCTTTTGTAAGTTCATACTTTGAATAGTCACTACACGCTTAGTAATGTGTGTTTGCTTCTCTTTGTGCTATCAGCAGGTTTAGGCCTCTTTGGGTCAATGCTGCCAGCAGCAGAGCAGTGTGAATCTGAGATTTAATAAGATATGAGCGTACATCTGCATGTATATACACACCCACACGACCCCATGATAGTATCAGTCATCAGAGTGGAGGCTTGACAGAACAGGCCTCATCTTCGCAGCATTCACTTCAAAACACAAACTGTATTGCAGAGATCTAGTGATAGATGCAGCCCTGTTTCAAAGTGTCACTACCCTACTAAAAATCCAAGAAGATTTTTTTCTTTCTTTGATGTTGATTGTGATGATAGACTCAGTAGTCTGTGAAATCTAATATCCTGTGTTTTTATCTCCTTCTTGTTTGGCCTATCATCTGCAACATTTTCTCCAATACTTTCACAAAGTCAAATGGAAGTCATGGCGTTCCTTTAACTCAGCACAAAATAAAACCCACAGCAGCACAAGGGGTGGCTAAAGACTGAGTTCACGGTAGCAAACGTTAACACACTGAAGCACCAGCTGCTGAGTTGGACATAAATAAGACTACTGAGATGTTAGGTTCAGGCCTCACATGTACAGATGCAGTATACATGCAGTGTAGTGTTGGCATCTCAAAGTCTTGTTCGAACACAAGGAGAATGTTGGTAGAATTGCAGGAAGGATTTCAAACTCAAACAGAAATAATGTCCGTGTATGTCAAAATATGAACGCACGCTTCATTCACTACTACCTTTTTCTTTCCTTGTCTGCTTTTTCTTTTTTCTGATAATTTGCAGTGCTGCAAACTGAGTCAATTAATTGGTTTTTTTACAGCAGGATATATACAGATCTCTAATTTAATTTGAATTTCAGTTCAAATAAAAATCCTTTAGATGAAGCAAACGCTGATAACCAAATCTTAAAGTTATTTCATAGGTAAAGCAAAACTTGATCTTAATTCAGAGCTCTGCTATCTTGCCTTCCGTGTAAAGGATATTTATTTTAACAGGGTGTAACAAAAACATTAAAAAACCTTCTGTAACATACAACTGAATACCATATGCTGGGTAATACTGTTGCCAGTGCTAGAAACCTGTGCATTGCTTGAACTACGTCTTTGAAGTATGCATAATTCTCATGATCCTCAGCCTACAACCATGCTGATTGGGAGCTGTTTACAGCCAAGTAAGTCTCTCATTTCATTTTCCATAATCCACCAAATCACTATGGCTCCAGCAACATGAGTAGTGCTCACCAATTTCTTGAAGAGCAGATTCAGGCTCTCTTTCATATTTCAAATTCTTATGTAAATTTTAAATATTTTAACACTACTTGTGCTGGTTACTCTATATATGAAAATGGAATATCTACACAAAGCATTAGCAGTTGCTTTAGCTCAAATGCCACTTTTCTTATAAAAGCATGATTGTAACCTCATCACTCACATAGAATATCTTTCTTGATGGAATGTCAAAGTCAGGAATTGAAATAATTTTGTCCACATTCAACATGACATTTCTTCTTATAGAATTATAGCCTTCCAGCAAAATTAGTTTTGCAAATATAGTTTCCTGTAGGTGTGCATACATGGCATATGACCATCTATATCCAACTGTGTCTGCATGGTGAGCTTATGGGTTGCTTGTCTTCTCCATCAGAATCCACTGAAATGCACTGTGGCACTCCAGCCACACCTGCTCTAACAGCTCTTGCCTCACCGTTCTTTTCTCCATACTAACAAAGCAGTTAGAAGCAACTATTCTCTCATACAGGAGATTGCCATCATCAGAAGTTATGTTTCTGAATAGTTATGCAAAAGACCTAATTAAAATTGGAACATTAATTTTGATATTCGGCATAGACCTGGTTTTGGCTTCCTCTGTTTTTGTGACTCCATCAACTTTAACACTTCACGCTATCTGGGGAGTTGAAGACAATAAGCTGGGAACCAGTATTGCGACCTACAATTTTCTGTTGTGAATTTTCTGGTACTTTGCTACTATTGGCATCGTGATCAACATCGTCATATTGATTAGACACTTTGTAAGAAGAACGACAAGAGTATGCCAAGACTTGTATCCTATGTTCAGGAGCAGATATGGTAAATCTCCCCAGAGGGAGCATTTATATGTTATACAATAGCTTTTGGTTTGGGTATTTTTTTTTTTTTTTTTTTTTTTTTTCTTCAAAGAACTGCAGGTAGACCATCAACAGAAAATGAATATGGAGTGACTAAAGATTAATAGGTTTAGTAAGTCTGTTATCAGGAGCTGTCTGATATAAAACTTCTCTAAGAACCTTCAATACCTTTTTCCTCAACTCCATAATAGGTGAAAATACTTGAACATGGTAACATTGTTTTACTAATTATATAGCAAATGATTGTCTTGTTGTTGTGGTTGCTCTAAGATCATTACTGACTGCCTGATGGCTATTGGCTTTGATTTAAAGATGTTAATTTTGACCTTGGCATGAGAACGTAGTTAAAATGAGCACAATAACACATGACTATACTCACATTAACAAGACCATATGCTCCCTAATGAAAAGCACTCTTGTTTAAATGAGAAAGCTATAGGAAAGCTGTTTTTCATGAACACCAGATGTTAAACTTTGTTTCCCTTTACCTACAGCTGACAGTTTCAATCTCTGAATCCTTCCAGGCTTAAGAACAAAGAAGAGTGTATAGAGGCCCAAAATACATATAACTCCAAGGATGATAGCTCACAGCTGTAGTAGTGTAAGATTTTATTTCCCTATTTTCTAGAGGGTTCTGGTTTTATTTCTGTGATAAATTCTACATTTAAAATACACGTTTTAGCCCTTGATGCACTATTCTAACCTTGCTCATGTAGTTTAAAAACATTATTTACTCCAAACAAGCTTTTTATTTTCAAAATATAAGTTGAATCCATTGAACCTGATTGCTGTCTAAGGAACACAGTCCTTCCTAAGAATTTAATATGGGCTGAAAAATAATTCTCCAACCATCCTTGATTTTCTTCCAATTTCAACACAAGCTTTCCCTTAGAGAGAAAAAAAAAAGTTATTATAATCTCTAATAAACACACACATGTGCACACGCACATAAAAATAAGTTAATCTCAGCCTTCACTTTCTAATACTTCCTGAAATCCAATAGCTACTTGTTGAGGGCAGGGACTTCAAATTCAAACTGTCAGGTACTCATTGAAGAGATGCCACTAGGGGTTAGCAATCATTTGCAAATTGCAAGAAAGCAAGAAAGCACGAAGTGTGCAGTCTGAACACCTGAGAATGCAGCGTATACTGTTCCACAGTTGCTGTTTAAAACCGTTTTGTCTTTCAAAAGCAAAATACTTTTGTCCCCATATCTAGGTTTATCAGTTGTAGACCACCACTGTGGTGTCACTGCACAGCGGAGAGAAAGAGGAAAGCTTTGGTTAATTGCAACACAATTACTTCTGAAGAACAGGAATCGGTTTCCATTCAAAAATCAGCTTTTGACAGGTAATTCAGATATATATTACTAACAATCAGAGAGTTAACGTTCCTGTATACAGAGGAGTAACACTCCTGCATCATTTGTAGAATGGAAGATAATATCCATTGACATCACTGTCCTCTTCCCTACAACAGCCCTTCTGTTCTGGTTTCAAGAAGGTAAACATCTACAACTCTTTTTGTGAAGGACTGATTCTGTCAATGCAAAGTACACTCTAATCATCTAATATTCCCATTCCAATACTGCACAGGAAACTTAGGAGTGTCTTTAGCTATAACCTGAAACCTTAAAACTAAACTGTGCTGGTCATGGACACAAGCAGAAGTGCAGCAGCCCAGGGATCTTTCAGCCTTAAAAGGAAAAACTGAGCTGGCTTAAGCACTTTTACATCTGACTAACAAGGCATCTTTTTCTAAAGATTATGTAACCCCTAATTTAATGTCCTTTTTGTTCCAAGTACCCAATGCATCTAATTTCTTGCTTAAAGCAAGAATATATATTATAACTAAGAACTTAGATAACAATCATGATTCACACATGATTAGTTAGCAGAGAGGACAGTAAAATCCAGCAGCTCTTTTTAATGCAGAATAATATCCATTATGTTTTAGTTGCCACTGAATCATCATACTGTTTTGGACCTGAAGATACAAACATTACTCACAGTGTCAAACAGTTACTCTTACTTATGTCTCAAAGTATTTTCGTTGACTTCATTTGAGCTTCAGACCTTATTCTAAGTCATATTTGGACATCGTGCATGAACAAAAGGCTTACTGAAATGAGTAAAAATTGAAAGTCTAAATCCAAATGCCTAAAAAAGATAAGGGAAAAGCAGCCAAAGGAGAAGTTTGCTTATTTAATTGAACATTATGTTACATATAATATAATTAAAACACACCAAAATGAAAAGGGCAACCAACGAACCTTGAACTGATAGCTCAAGTAAGAAACCACTGAGAGAATAATGGATGTGAAAATGGAAACTTACACTGTACTCTGGAAGATCTGACTCACAAATAAACCTTTTCTTAAGGGTCCTACTCCTAAATAATAAATCGCTTTCTCCCCACAGTGGGAACCATCATCTGTCTGTGTAGTAATGCACCCATTTTGAGATTCACTCTGAGAAAAACAAGTATGTTCTCAAACTAAGTATGCAGGCTGTAATTACAATATGCAAATAGCACACATTCTAGAATAAGCAAGAGGCAGAGTTGAAGTGGGGGGAAAAAAATCCATGTTAATGTATACGACAGCCAAGGGATAATGGGAGTTCAGCGAATCTATTGTGCTGGTTTTGAGTCCTTGCTGTACTCAGGAGGGGACAAGAAGTAGGCATGCAGCCTGAAGTATCCGCCACTGATAACCTTATCCTGTATTGCTAAATTATCCTGTGTTGCAAATGCACTTCTTCTTTGTTTCATGTCAATACCAGCACAGAGGTGAATCTGACACTCAAATTCATTCCATTCATTGCATGAGCCCAGATTTCATTGAACTCTGAACCCTTCCACTTCAGCTGACATTTTTTTTCAATGAGGAAGAATTACTCAGCCATAACTATGCAACAAGCATTACCTTTTTTGGCATGTTAGGTTCCACACAGCCTAAGATATGTTGAAAATATTTTGGTCTGAAATATGTGTATGCACTATACAGTCTTTACTATACTGTAGATGACTAAAACTGTGATTTACCAGATGTTTTAAAGATTTTATGGTCCACACAATAAATATTGCAGCTTGCAAAAGAGATTGAAACAGTCAAGAGAAGAGAATTGCATTTTTGCCTACTCACAGTAATAGAATCATCTCTCGTTTGAGGGTTTCAAAGTGCTTTACGTGCATTTATTAGATAACTAATTACACAGCTTCTCTGAGGAGAAGGTGAGCATTAGTGTATTCATATGACAACTGTGCAAACTGCTGAGATTCAGCAGTGTGGGGCATGATCCTCAAATCCTTAATCACCTAGACCTTCGAATTACCTAGCAACGCACTCCCCCTGGACCCCCCCGCCACACACACAGACACACGCAAAACAAGTAACAATAATTTTCAAAACACAACTTTTTCCAATGGTTTGGCTGTTAAAAGTAATACATCCATCTCCCCTCATCCTTCTTACATACTTAATCCCTGAGGGGCTAATCAGATACAGAAGCTGTACAGTCTTTTCAGTGTTGCAAAGACCCAAATGGTTCAGTTCACATGAAGGATCCGGTTTGTTTCCCAACTGCACTCACACTAGTTGCAATCCGGTTTGCAAAAGGTGCAATTCTAATTCAGCAAGTTTTCTGTTTTGAGTAAAAAAGAGTCATGTGGGGAAAGTTTTCCAGGAACATGTTGTAAATGCCACTCAAGATCTGTCGACACGTTGATAATATCAAATCTAACAGACCTGCACACCATTTCCTCTCTCTCAGTAATTAATTAAGAAATTAATTTAGAAGGCTTGCACTTCTTAAAATGTTATCACCAGAAAAAAAATGTACAGTCATAATCCTATTCAAATAAATTAATGGCCATATCTGAATTTGTTTTAATTATCAGGAAAAGCTTCTTGAATATTATTTGTTGATAATTCATTAACTTAAAAAAATCACTGTGATTCAGTAATAAAAACTGCCTTAACTTTTTATAGGTGGAAGGCTTTGTAAAAATCAAATGAAACAAAATGAAAAGGTGCTTTAAAAATTTTGTCAGGAGGATTGACTTTCATGAGCTTGTAGTCTGGCCAGTGAAATTACTTGGGTAACATGAAGCTTTTACTCTTCATATAATTTTAATAAAAATGAATTGCCCCTAATAAAAAGGCACAGCTGTTGTTTCCTTCCCAGCCTTTTTTTCAGTTATACAATGTAGCTAGAGAAAGAATGCAGAAGAGGAAATTCACTTTGAAGCTAAAGTTTACTATTCTGCTATCAGTCTGTAACTCTCTTTAGTGACTTTGCAATCTCTATTTCTGAGAAGTGACAGATGTAGTTTTTATTTGGTTGTTTTTTATTCTTTTCACTTAAGAGGTAGAAAGTAGAACAAAATCCAAATTAAAATGGAAAATATCAGATTTGCATGTATGTCCCCAAATATTATGCTTAGCAACTTGAATCATTTAAAACCACTGTATGAAAAATTTATGTTCTTATGTTGTTTTTGAGTAGTGAATTCTACTGTGTTATTTTTTATACGATACACTGTGACACACCCCCCCCCAAATATCTTGCATCTTGGCAGACTCAGAAATAACTACAGGGTCACTGACCTAGATGGAAAAGTGCTACTACAATAAAGTTTAAAAGGGCTATAATGAACAAGAAAAACAAGAATGGAAAGTTCAGGAACCTGCCCACCTAAATTAAAGGATGATTTGTAATAGAACTTATAAAACCATTTGTCTGTTTTCAGAGCAATTTTCAACATCTGTCCAGTATGGAACAGGTAGGAGGGCAGTTTTGTGGCTTTTCTTCACAATGTTTGTTCTAAGAGAAAATCCTTTTGGCTGCCTATGGCTTCCTTGGTGCTTCTATGTGATCTAAAGGAGATAGATTTTGGGGAAGGAGGAAAGATTCTAGAAAAGCCTTGCAATGTCAGTTTTACAGTTTATTGTCAAGAAAAAAAAAAGAGGACTAATTAGACATTGATATAGTTTTTTTCAATGCCAGGATGGTAAAGATATATAGGGGAGTGAAGGAAAGGGGTTTTTGTCTCTCCTTGAAAGTGAAAGAACAGAATGAAAAAAGATACTTTAAGCATTTTTTTATATGATTAAAGCAATACTATCAATCTCTTTAAAAGCAGCAGTGGATGGAAATAATACTATAGCTGAAAGACAGCACTGGCACAAGCACAAACATATGTGAACAGTTTTAGGGTGGAATTACAAGAAAGTTTCTAACTGTCAGCTCAGTGAGGTATTGAAAGAACTTTTAATTGTACAGCAAGTTCTAAAACAACTTTCTAGAATTAATAAGGATTACTATGATATATAAAGTTTCTGTGCTGGGCATTGAATTTTTTTTTATTTTTTATTTTTTGTTTATAAAAAAGGAAAATAGAGCTAGACTTACCATCTGTATATTTAAATCATTTGATGTACGATTTGGTAATTCTTTAGTGATGATGTACTACTGCTTTAGTTTAGCCTCACTGAAAGTATGGCCATACCAGTTTATTTTCTTTGTTGACATTTATGGTTTACTTAATTTATTATTTCTTGTGAGAACATCTAAACTTGAATTGATAGAACCATTTGGAAGAAATACAGATATATTTCTAGTCTATAACATAGTAACAGAGATATTGCTACCTGAGTAAACTATTTTGCATAGCTTTCCAGGTGGTCAATATGATCTTTAAAATTCTGCAACACCAAAAGTTTGTATATGGGCCTTGAAACCTTATGCTGCAATGTAACTGGAGAAAACCTTTACACAACATACATGAGTGAGAACATCAGAATTGCACACATCTGTTTCCATGACGTGTTAATGTTTAAAGTTTTATATAGTCTTTAGACAATACAATGAGAAACATGCTTGTACTTAGTCTTTGGTTCATGTCCCAGCTGCTTAGCACTGTCAGGCATAAAACAGACAAAAGCTGTCCTGAGAGGACATCTGAAAATGTGCACTTCAGAAGAAGAATCTTGGGGTGAGAAAAAGCTTATGTGATTAGCTCCAACATGTATTATTTGGTGTTTACCAATGGCAAATATGAGTTGGAGCTGTGAGAAGTCTTAAACAGTGAAACAATAGGTTAACAAATGCTAGAGAAAATAGATTTTAACAGAAGAAATTTTTCTCTATACACCAAAATTTTCCAGGAAGGGGAACATTAATTCTTCAAGGTGCAAGTACTGTAGTTCCAACTTTTTCCAATACAAAGCACGTCAAGTATGCGGAGGGAACCAGGTGTCACAAAAAGGTTACAGTCTCCATCAGCAAAGAGGATGGAGGATACTGGTTCAGTAGCACCCAAGAGCTGCTGTAATTCATCAGAACCCCAGTCCTACAGAAAAAAAATCTCAGGTGCAGTACTGACTCAGTCCAAGGAGTATCTCCTTAGTGGATGGTACAGAGACTTCTTTGTATTCTCTTTGCCTTGAAATAAGCTACTTACCAGGATGACTTTTCCTGTGCCAAGTCTTGGGCTGCTGTGACTACACTCCTTTTGATGTGATACCTGGTTTCTTTGAAGCTAAATTGGCACTCCGTGCACAGCACTACGATTTGAAGTATTGGGGGAGCAATAACGTGGCTTAAAAGTAAGTCACTTTTTTCCTCTTCAGGTCTTCCAAGTGTAAACTTCTCTCAGCTGATGACAGTCTGCTGTTGTCAAAGAAAGCTCTAAGCAGATGTAGAATTTTTTTGGCTTACTAAGGCTTTATCTTCTGAAATCTGGCTTGTGTTTTCTCCAGATGGAGAAAACTGTTATATTGCTACCTATCTTTATTTGTTTCTATTGTTATGATTGTGATGATATATGCATAATACACTCAAGACTGCTAGAAGACTTCTGCAAAAGATAACTAGTACTCTTCTCAGTATATCTGTGAGATGGACAGCATTATTATTCTTTCAGTTTGGAAAACTGTGACACAAGCAGAAAAATGTTTAGTCCATGGTGATAATAACAGAACTATCCTATTTCTCTTGAAATCATTGGGATAATATCTCCAGCTAGTGTAAGTTAGGGTAGTTCCTTTACAATCAGTACAATTGACATATACTATCTAAGGAGTTGGTTCAACACCTGAGAACATTTATAGACTTTAGTAAGAGTGAGGTACTTCTCACAGTGAGTAGGTAATTTTTCTATTATAGCAGTCAATGTTCACATCTTGTAAAGACAGCAAAGCGGCGTGTTATTTTTGCCATGTGTCTCAAAAACTGGATTTTTTTTTTTTCCTTTGCTGACCTGGGAATTATTTCATCACTGCTGCATTTCCAATGCAAAAGCATGCAGTTTTATGGTAGAAAATGTGTTGTTCAGAGTTCAGAGGGACGGGATGCTTTAACATAAACAGTGACCATGTAATCACTGAAATGCAATTTTGAAGATGGTTAGATTAATGTCCAACTCTTGCGAACAGGAACCTGACAAATTGTCTGTGATTCTCTTTAAAGCACTGCTGAGGGAAACAGAGAATGATAAGATCCATCTCATCTCTTGTGCACCACTACATTAGGCATGTCCTCTGTTTGGGGAGAGTATGATGCCCTCTCTCTTATTAAAAGCTAAAAAAGAGTCAAAAGGTCTAAAAAGATCAGAAAAGATAGGAAGTGTGGGAATAATTTTTGTGGTTTGGGGGTTTTTTTTGGTACTTTATCCCATCTTGTTGTCTTCACTGGTTTGGCAACTGGTACTGAGCTAGCTCAAGGGAAGAGAAAAGACATAATACTTCTCTTTTGTAATATAGAAAGAGTTGCGATTTGGAATTGCAGTATCATGCCTACCATGGCAGAACATATTCATGATGTTCCTGAAGATTCAGTCTAGGCTAAAAGATGGTAGAACTTCCATGTCTTATCAGAAAAAATGATTATCTTCTGAAAAATGCCAGGTTTCCTAAAGAAAAGTATCGATATACTCAATAGTGTTCCCAGCAGAAAGAAGGAACAAGCATCGTTTGCTTCCAGTATTTGGAATTACGAATCAATTAGATATCATGAATTTGACAAAAATGGAGGAAAGTGCGTCAAATATTTTCAATTCCTTATCCTTCTGCATGCTCAGAGAATCAATAAATAGGATGCAGAGCTGGTAAATTATTTAAACTATAATAAAGGAAGCAATAAGTACTGCTTTTATCCACCCGTGCTTTGAATATGATGCTTTTCATTTATGACTAAGCTGCACTTTTACCCATATAAAATGATTCTTCTTTCTCTTTTATTGCTGTCAGTTTTTAATATAATTACATGTGTTAAAAATGAAAACAGTCGTGGAAAAATGTGTTCTATTAATGGAATTACTTCTATATAATATTGCTCCCAGATACAAAAGGGGCATTTAGTCATGTCTTTTGTAGCCTTCTTCAGGCTGAAATGGTAATAACTGACAGCGCACAGATAGGAAAGATGAGCTACCATGCTGGGAAACATGTGCTGCAAGAATAGGTGCCCAGTCATGGATAACCATGGGTCACCATTTCTCTGTGTAGTGACAGCAGTGTCACCACTGTACAGAATTCAGTTATTAAAGCACTAACAACTTTCCAATTGCTAAATTAGATAGGGCTGAGGATCTTCCAATATTTACAATACCGCAGAAGAAAAATTCTGCAGCAAGAGTGATTTAAATAGATTTATAAGGGTGTGACTACACAGATTTCTGTGTAGCATAACTCCAGAGCTAATCATAAATACCACCTTTAGCCTGATTATGGCAGACCAGAGCTCAGTGAAGGAGTGAGTATTTGCCATAGGTTTTATGCTGCTACAGGTTACACTATTGCCTTGCTGCCATCTGTGTCTTTTCTGAAATTTTGCAAAATTAGACCATCTGAAGCAGAAATGGATCTTTGTAAGTCTTGTTCTCACAAAGACAGAGCATTTCAGCTCATTCTTGAGTCTAACAGCAGCGAGACTTTGGCCACTTCTTGTAAAAAATGCCATGTTCTACATATATTTATGTGCCCTTTGAGAAATTCTATTTTCACATGAGGCAAGAATTCAATTAACCACACCGTCTTCTAGGTGTACTGTCTTGGAGGTTCTCAAGTTTTTCATTACAATTCTATCATGACAGTGAAGACATATTTTTTTCCAATAAAAGTTTAATAAAACTTAATTTTGCTCTGTAAAGTTTTTATTTTTAAAATTTTAAAACTCTAGTAAGAATAACATTAAACTATTTCTGGGAAACAATGCTCCATGAGAACAGTATGTTTTGCCTCTAAGAATCAATTCTTTCAATTCTTTATTTCAAAACAACTTTTGTTTCTAAATTAAATTTTATCATATTATAACTTTAAAGGTCAAGTCTAGACGCATCAAACCAATGCACAAAAGAAATCAGGAAATAAATTTTTTAAAGGCCTTTAACAGAAAACATATGTAATTGTGGTTTTTTTTCCTATGCAAATCTACAGAAATTTTGAATTGCAGTTCTAAGTTCACTTCAGCTTTCATTTTAATGAGGTCCTACACGTGCAAATATTCCTACAAGGGATATTTTATGCTTTTGTTCATATGTTTGCTCTTATATAAGATATTTTGATTTCTTTTCCTTCTTCCTTCTACAAGGCAAACCGTGTATTAAAATGTAAGGAAAGACATTTCTAAAGATGCCTCTCATTAAATATTTGTAGCATAACAGTGATTCTGAGATATCAGAGAACAAGCTGTTGTTTTATAATAAGGCAAGGTCTCTAAGGTAACTCTTATCTGTAACTTTTTTTTTTCTTCTAAATTGCACTACTAAAAATATTCAAAAAACCATACAGGTACTAAGCATGTCAGTTCAAGTTTCAGCTCCCAAACTTTTCAAAGGCTTGTTAATACTTCATTACAGAATTAAAAATATGTATTTGTTTTGTTCAGTACCAACCAGAAATATATAATTGGACTTAGTGCATTCAAGATTGCCATTCAATAACTACCCAGGTATCACTAGCGTGACAGTCTTTCTGCACAGCCTGCAATTTGCATTAATTTCAAAAGCACTCAGAATGCTTTCCTGCTATCCCAACACAAAGAACAATAATAACAATGCTGAAACGGTCAAATCATTTTAAAAAATAGAATTCGGTAAAGATGAAGAAGTTTGTTTCCGCTGCTACCATTTTTAACACTGATGATGCTTTGGCTCAGAATTCTACCAGTAAGCAAACAGAATCTGAATTTCTCTGTTGAAATTCTCTTGCATATTTACACTGAATCTTCGGGATAACTTTGCATGGCATGATGATATTTACGTCACCACATGATGATATTTACATCATTAGCCAAGGACCAACAGAATAGGTCCAGGATGAAAAATAAAAGCTAACTTTTGCTTGCTTGCAGTGGAATTTTCTGTACAAACTCTCAGTTTAATCTTTTCTCAGCTTTTCTTTATATTCAATCTCTGACTGTCCTGAATTGCTTTCATTCTGCCACTTTTTCTCTACTGTGTGTTTCTAATTGTGTATGGGAAGATAGAATAGTATCTCTAGCTACTAATATGTACACAGGGGGTGGCTGTGTTCCTTTTCAATAAGAAGAATTATTTAGATTTTAAATATAAATTCCATAATTATTGCTTTATTCTAGTGGAGTCCTATTATACTGGCTGCTCTTACTGATAGAAACAATTGTTTGCAATACTACAATATTGAGTTTAAGGAAAGGGTTTATTTCATAGCATAACAGATGTTCTGCTTTCAAATAATTGTAACTAAGGAAAAAACCACCTGCTTCAGGTATACGGATAACTTCTTGTCTCGATTTTTAGATGTTAGTTGCCTGATTCAATTCAAAAGGTAGAAAATGATCAGGGAATCTAGAAGTCAATATTCTACAAAATGCATTTTATCAGAAAAAAGAAACTGGACAATGAGCTCTTTATCAAGAAAGTTAAAAGCATTTTAACCTTTCTTAACAAATTGGAATGTCCTGTGATATCCTGGAAAAATACAGGGGAAAAAAAAAAGAAAAAAAAAAAAAAAGAAATTAATTACTGTTCTCCCTTTTCAAGTCTTGACACTTGGAGACACTGTAGAATATTTTCTAGGTTGAGTAGAGATGATTAGAGCCTGTAAGTTTTTCTGGAAATTCTAGAGGGACTTGCTTACCCTTGGATTTAGGAATATAGCTTGAAGTTTCTAAATATTTTGTTCAAATGCATGAAGGCAAGCCAGGAAGCAAGTCTGTAGAAAAACAAAAATAGATGCAAGATAGCAGACTCCCAGGGCTATGACTTAATAACCACAATAGTGTTTCATTGGAATTAATGTTGAGTTTTAGATAAAAATGTTTATAAATACGCTGTTAGAAGTATGTTGAGCCTGCACAGATCTGCATTCTGTAACTTTCATATGTAATAAAAACGATGAACAGAGCTGAGCAGGGTTGAACATTCTTTTTGAACTCTTTCGGGTATAACAGCTTCTGGAGAAGTAGAGAGAAAATCTCCCCAATATTACAGCTGTTTCAATCATTATGACTTGATTAATATATGTGTAGTGAGTTGAAATGTAGCCTTCCCCAGATGGTGGTTCAGCCCACAATACACAAATGCTGAAGGGCAAGCTCTGCCTTTAATTAAAGTTGCCCAACACTAACTGTATATTTTTCAGTTCCCAAACAATAATTGTTCAGTCTGAAATTTTCTACTGACACTTTCCAGTTTGGAAATTCTGTTTCAGGCTAGTGGGATTTTGGCTGGACAGAAAGAGTTTGGTCATACCTGAAAATGTTTTAAAAACAAAGAGGAGAAGAATGAGGATGATAAGATATGCATATGAAGACATGCCCTCTAGCTTCTATGCATCATATGAAACAGACATGCAATGAAATATTAGTTTGATACAGATGTAGAGCAAGTTGTGGATATGAAAGATACAGTAACAGTAGAATATACAAATGCCTTCTGCTAATAAAATTACATGCAGAACTAGAAATCTCTTTAATCAGCATTTAATTCATGGTCTTTTATTACTGATAGATCTTCGTCTTGGGAAGGACATTAGTTCAAGGCTTCACATAGAAGTAATATAGATCAATGGATTAGCCCTTCAGGAGAGGGACTAATTATTTTAATGAGAACATCCTAATTAGGCAGGTTTGAACTGATGATTAAGGAATCCTGCACACTTGGAATTTTAATGGGTTTATCGTTGAGTAAACATGATAATGCATGAAGAATGTATGGTATCTCTGTTAAACATCTAAGATGCTTTTTTTTTTGGAATGCCTGAAAAAATCATGGAAAAGACTTTGATGACAGCCTGAATTCTGCGTGCCAGGTGTTGAGATTATAAACTTTCAGGTAGAAGACCCAGGAATTGCATCCACTATTCTTTTTGTGTACTAGAATTTATTAATAATACAATTGTAATAGAAAACAAGAATTTCTATATTAAAAAGAACTTCCTAAAATCAAATTATCTCATATTCAGTGAAGCATTTGGGTGATCTAATTTCACTCTATTTAGAGAGAAATCGTATTTGCAGAGTACTTTCAGAAGTGAGATGCCAACAAACTTTATTTTATTTACTCTTGGAGACAAGATTAAATGGGAAGGGGGGGAAGTGAAAATGTAATATAATTGAAAATTTTTTCATTAAACATCTAAACTAATCCGATAATGATATAGCAATGCTCCAGTGTCTCATATTTTGCTCATTGACAGCAGTGATCTAAGTAAATAATTGAAAAGGGGTTTTGTGAAAATTTAAGTAATTAAAGCCCCAATTCTTGACACCAGGGTAAATGTTGATAAATTCACTTGTACTCTTTTCCCCTCCAGGTACTATGTATTTTATGGTTAGAGACACTACAAAGAGGGTGTCTATTCAGTAAATAACCTGAACTTTATATGTCTGAATATTAGGCCTCATATTGCTTTTTCTGTTCCATTACTCCCTGCACTGCAATCTGGCATTTTGCCCACCTGTTACAGTACCTATGCAATCACAACGGCATGCCAAGCATGCATAGACAATTTGAATTGCGTGTTCTGAAGTAACATTCTTTTAAGGCATCTGTTAGAATAATAAGAAGCACGATAAGAAAACCTGTAGAAAACAGTTTTCTGATCACAAAATATTTTTAGGATATTAGGAGTTACTTTATTTTTCCTGGGCTGCATCAATACATTTTACAGGCTGAACACATTTTTCACTGAAAAATGTGTGACAGGATGTTTAAACCCAAATAGCCAATGTTTGCTAGGCTACTCACCTAAAATATAAGAAACTAAGGTTCAAATCTATGGAATTTGCAGATCTCCTTATTCTAGTGGATATTTTAAACACTAAAGATCTCTCTTCACATACAGACATGTTTTGAAATAAAGCATCCAAATTTCTTTACATATAACATCTATAGACATACATGGCATAATTTTTTTGCCAGTAGTTCCATCACTGAAATTTTCAAACCACAAAAACTGGATGCATGAAAGCTCATTTAAAAATGTAGTACAGAGTTAGTGAAACACAAAAGCAATGCAGTAATACGTTATCCCTTGCTATTCTTATAATACTATCATGTTTAATAAGAAATAACTTTGAATTAACCACTGCTTTTACAAATAATTTCAGAGTAAAAACTGAATTACAAAGTCCAACTACTTCCACCACCAAGTGATGTCTGACCATGGATTAAAAAGAGGGGAACCTCCTCGCAGTTTTCCAGTACTTAAAGGCCAGCTACAAGGAGGACAGAGGCTCTCTCTTCACAAGAAACTTCATAAAGAGAACAAGGGGCAACAGGTACAGGCTGCACTGGGAGAGGTTTCATCTTTATATTGGAAAGAAATTTTTTATAATGAGAACAATCTGGAACAGCTTCCCCAGGGATGTAATGGAGTCCCCATTGATAGCATATGTCCATACATTCTGTATGGTATATCTAAATATTTTGATGGTTTTAATATTTTGTACCAGCCGTGGAAACTTGTTTGCTGCTAGATGTCTGTAAAAGTGAGATTTGGTAAATAATGATTAGAAATCTTATACTAACACTATGATTGAAACAATAGACAAAAGCATAGTCAAGCAATTAACTATTGGAGGTAGTTACTCATAAGTTTTGCAGTTCTTTGCTCTTACGACTAGTTGTTCCTGAACGCTAGATGAGAACAATGTTGGAACTGACCACATGTGATTGAAATTGCGTTAAGCTTCAAGATCAAAGAACGTGGACAAGAACAAAGACTTCCAGGACAGCCAACAGAATCTCCCATGGGCTGGTGGTCATAAAAGCAGCCCTTTGACTGAAAGAATTCTTCATTGCGCATGATCGGATGTAGGCAGTGCTATGCTAATCAGTTACAATAATTTTTATGTATATGTATACTAATCTGATTAATATGTAATTGTCACTCTATATAACCTGTTTGTGCTGAAACTGTGGCATGCATGCTAGGTGGAATTATCCCCTGTGCATCCAGCGCTGCAATAAAGAATGCCTGCTTTTTAAAACTCCAAAACGAGTCTTATAGAGTTTCTTCAATTGGCTTTTTGGTATCACCATCACTAGAGATTTTCAAAATGTAACTGGACAGAGTGCTAGATAATCTCATCTAAGCTCCCTTTTCCATGAAAGACTGGACCAGATGATCTTTTGACATCCCTTCCAACTTGGGCTGTTCTATGATAAAAGATATTCTATTAGTTATTAGACTGATGTTTCTTTCTGTCACTAAAGTTGCATGTGAATTCAGAAGAGCAGATTAAACTCCTGTCGAACTACAAGGCAGTATGGATGATGTTAGCAATTTTGTCCAACGTATCCGTTTTCCTCATCTTGACCTGAACAGGTAGCCATATGCTAGATTAATATCACAGCAATGTGCAGGAGGCTGGAAAAACAAAGCTTTCCAAACATTTGCCTCCTTTGAGTATTACCAGCAATTAACACTAATATGCAGAACCTATTACCTATTTCAGTTGCCCAATTTTTGCATGTAAAATTCACCTGGTTTTCACACTAGCACAGTACTTCCCTATACTACTTTTCTCATTCTGAACATCCATGCTTGCCCAGCTCTGAGGTATGTTTTTAAATTTGTTAAGTGCGGTAAGAGTGAACGACATAAGCCCAAAGTAACCAAATTTTGCTCTCAAAGGACATGCTTGAGCCCGTTTAGTTTTATTTTGTTTCAAGAAAAGCAAATGTAGCAAAAACTTTCAGAAAATATATTAGGTCCAGCCCATTATAAGAAACCTGTTCAACATTGTCCAGGTTTTGAAAAGGAAAAAAATACTTGTCTTATATAAAGCTTCTGAATGAAGTACGAGTAATTAAGAGAAAAGATTTTGAGTTCATCCAGTAAAGATCTGGAGGATTTTGGATTTACTTAATGACTGCCTTTAAGATTCTTTATCAATTTTAATTAGTAGTATTTCAAATGGAAGCTTCGCATCCAGTATCCAGTCACTGTTTTCAGATTTGGACTCCTGCCAATTTCTTTGTTATTCTCAGAGGTGATGTTGAATAATGGAAGAGAGTTTAGCAATTCTTTAAATGAAGTATGTTTCAAAGGCATTTTTAGTCAGGGGTCATCTATTTTATGTCACACTTCCTTTCCCCCATTCTTTCCAACAATGAGTGAATGGAGGAAAAATCCTCCATACGTGGGTTGCCAGCCATTGACATACTCCCCTAGGCTCAAAGCGATAGACACCATTGGTACTGGAATTATTTTGAATTATCAGGGTCAGCAAAAATACTTCTAAACAGGTTCTGTTACTCCTGAATTTTTATACTGAGGCAGTAATATGGGTATTATCTATCAGGTCTTCAGTAAAGAAGTGGTTATAGTGTTATACTACACTTAATTTGTGGGATGGGGAAGATTGGGATTGTAGATGAACTGAGAGGTAGGGGAAAATTTTATCATCAGGGACAGAATATAATAAAAGGATGCATAACAACCTGCTAATCCTTGGAGGATTAGCCTGGAAACAGTATTTTATATAATTCACTTACAAACTACAACACTAAAAATAGGATTGTGTTGATAAAATGTATCGGTGGCATCACCCATGTGAGATGAACAGAATTTCATAGAGAAAGCAATGAGTAACCTGAAAATAAGAGACGGAATGGAATTCAGTTATACGGAAGCAAGGCAGCATACCTGGTAAATAAAATGTCTGGTATTACTTAAGATATCATCAGGTAGAAGAAAAGGGCTACATGGTACTTTTCAATGTATAGATACTGTTGAGCTGCCAGTATAACATAGAGAAGAAGATTAAAACAAATTTGGGGTGTACCGGTGAAAGTATTTCAATCAGAAGTTTTAATAGTATTGCAAAAATCACTGATACGACTTCATTTTAGGCTCTGATCACCTCTAGTAAAGAAAGGTGAATTCAAAATAAAACAGGTATGGGGCATGACTACTAAAATGATCAGAAGAAAGTAGAAGTGGCTACAGAAGTGGTAGCTGGAAGAATTTTGTTTGTTTAGCCTGGCAAAATAAAGGTTGATAGAATGAGGGGGAAAAGATTACTGTCCATAAAGATGACATAGTAGGTAAACACCATGAAGTAGTTATTTAGGTTTCAGAAGAGTGATAGTAATAGAGCAAATGAATATGAAGTACCCATGAATGAATTTAGCTAATGTTCTACAAAGCTTTTTAATCCTAAGAGCTGTGATTCCTGGAATCACAGTCTTTATTCATTATTACAAGAGCAAAATCCTAAACTGCACTTTCTGAGATGAAACATAATAAATGGTGATATAGTTTATATACTGCAACATATACAATAACAGGATATCAGATAAATGAACAGAAGAATGTGTCCTGATTTCCAGTAATCCCTGCCAAACTAAGTTTTCCTACAATACTAAGATAAATCGTACATAAACAGTATAAGGACTCATTTTGGCTCTAGTTGGAATCACAGGTTATTTCCACAAAACGGTAGAATTCTTGCTAGAACATTCTTAGATTTTAAAATCAAACGGTAAAATTGTGAATTAATCTCATAAAAGAGAAACAGCATTCCTTTTGTATGAAAAACTGGACATAGTACTGCAGACTCAGTCTCCTAAGTATCTAGCAGAGTGCAATAACCGCTTGGCTACACCCCTACCAGTGAAGCCCTGGATATGAGACTTCACCACTACCAGGGAGCACTCCTGACTCATGTTCAACTGCTTGTCTGCCACCAGATCCATTTCTCCGGAGCCAGTGTTTATCCAGTTTGTACTGTTGCATTGGATTATTCTGTACTAAACACACTTTGCCTGAACCTCCAGCTGTTTGAGAGGCTTCTATATGGCAGCCCTGCTCTCCAGCTCACCACCCTCAATTCGGTGCCATCAGCGGACTTGCTGGCAGTGCACCCTATCCCACCATTCAAGTCATTAATGTTGATGTTAAGTCCAGTATCATCCCTTGAGGAATGCCGTTTGGAACTGGCTGCCTGTTAGATTTCCAGTCAAATCCAATTTCCTTTTGCCCTTCATGCTACTTAATAATTTCACTTCCAGCTGAGCTTTGAACTTCTTAATTCTGTCGTCACATATCTGGAGGAGCATCCACAACAAAGAGGCTTATAGATTATTCTTGGTAGTGTGTCTCCATTCTTGCAAGCGAATATACCTACTTGTATCTTGTATGTATGTGTGTGTCTACATACGTGCATATACATGCATATATATATGTATCTAGACCCATCTCAGGGAAGTAGAGATTGCTGTGATGGAAGTGTTTAAAATACTGATAAATCAGGCCAGCTTCAAAAGAATTTTTTACTAAATTCAAGGCAACCTAATATTGAGTATCTCCCAATTTGTATAGTTATGATTTCTGATTGTCTCCGGCTTCTGCTTTGGCTAAATCACTGCCATTAACAGTTTCCTTTTGCACCTTCTCTTGTACAATGGAGCAGACTGCCTCTGTGTTACAAGGAGTTTGACTTTGAAAATCAGTCATCTCTCCTTTGCCCTTCAAAGCAGCCTCCCACAGCTCCTGCCTGCTACTTCCCTGAAGAAGCTGAAGTTTGCTTTCCTTTTCCTGAAGTTGCTCTCCTTTAATCTGCTACTCTCCTTCCTCACTTTCCTTAGCTTCCAAAATTCTATCGCCGCACGTCCTCTATGGCCGATGCAGCCATTGACTATAACAAACCCCTTGGCAGTCCTTTCCCATCTAATCTCAGCTGCAGGTCTCCAGTTAGTAATGCTGCAGAATAGTTTTCCCTATTAGCAAATAAATCTTAATAAGTGTATTGTGTTAATAAATCATTTATACTTACAGACCTTTTGGGAAGGGCAAAATTAGGAATACCTGCCCAAAAGCCGCATGCCCATGTTAGTGCAAGACCACATCTAAGGTGCTCAGCAGCGTTTACGAGCCAGGTCTCTCACCATGACGGTCAACGGGCTTCTGGATGAAACCTGGCTTGGAGCAATCTCTTATATCCCCTTAGTATATGGAATGTTAAACAGGCCCTAACGTTTAAGAAGTCAGTTTGATGACAAGTTATAGGTATATCATTCTGTATTTGTTTATCCAAGATAAGTTTGAATATGCTAGAACTATGATTACCTTAAATAGTCACAAGGAAATTCTAAGGATGCTGGGCCAGTTCCAGGACAATTTTTGCATCAGCATGTTTATATTGATTTAGATAAAGTAATGTGCAAAACAGCCAGCAGAATCAGGGCCTTCACTTAGAAAATCTGTCAAAATGGCTAATGCATCTCAGAGACTATTTTTATATAAACAGACTTTTCTCAATATAGAGCAGAAGGTTTTAGTCAGCAGAAGAAACAGGTTATATTTCTACAGTATAACTTGGGGTGAGATCAAGGGCATTTTCTTAGAAACAACTGAAGGAAAATAGTATATTCTTTACACAACCACCACCAAAAAACCCCACAAATGAGCAGAGGAAAAAAAATATGCAGAATTTCCCTAAACAAAAACAGAATTCTCATTGTAGGCATAAAATCCATTTTTAAATTAGTGCATGGTGTCACAAGGAATATTTATCTAGAGACAGAAGAATTCCATAGGTATAAAAATACTGGCAAATAAAGGCCCGTAGGAGACACAGTATCTCATCAGAAAACAAGAAGAATAAACACAAAATTTTGCATGTCATTATCCTGTACCACTGAGGACAGCTACCAATTTAACAAGACGATATTAATACAACTGCAGCACAAATATGTCTCGTGTTATGATTTTTCAGAGTGCCAAACTGAAGAGAATTCTATATCTACATCTTAAGTATATCTTAAAATATATTCCCATAAGAAAAAGTCTGATCTCTCCATAGAGCTTTATCAAGAGCTGTGTACCAGTTAAGACCACTGAAGTTTCAAGTTTAATCTCATATAAAATATGCACCTAGGTTCTCCTCTGCTTTAGAAAGAAAATCCCATTCACAAACGGAAACCCTGAAGTATTTATTCCATTTATTCTCAGCTTTCACTCAGCCAGTATCTCAGCTGAAGTAAAAGGATACAAAATCTTTCTGAATGTGCTCATGTACTGGAGGAAGAATTCATGGAATTCTGCATAACTTAATGAGCCCTATACCTGAATGTGGATTGACTGAAAACAGAGGGGGGGAAAAAAAAAAAAGGAGGTGGGGAGGGAGAGGAAAGGAAGAGAAAGAATAAACTGAACAAATTTTGTATGGTTTTCGTTGTGATAAAAATAGTTACAGCTTGAATTTCTTAGTCCAAATATTTTAACTACTATGTAATGACTCTAGAATTTTATGGATTTTGATCTGCATTTTTTTTCCATACATTTAATAATTATCATGGAATGGTAGGTTTTTATTCAAGCGAGGCATCCATTGAGAATTGGCCTAATAAGTAGATATTTCGACCTCCATTTGTTTTATTTCTATCCAAATGAATGTGGCAAATCAAATTTAAATTCAATGCAGGAAAAGTAAGTAATTTCATACGATATCAGTAGTCACAAAGATGGAAGAAGAACTTGCATCATCTTCATGCCCTTAAAGTATCAAACTGTCAGCAAGTATCTGTTAGATAATTATCTCAGGATTGTTTGCGCTTTTAAAACTAATAAAAACATCCACATTTTTTCTTAAATATATGCATAGCAAGCAGGAGAGGAATGAGTCCAAAAGTAGAACAAATTAGTGCACTTTGTATTAATGGAGCAATTAGTTATTACTCATTAAAAAGCTATTAGTAAAACATTGTTATTTATGATAAGTAATAAGCAGCATGCTGCTAAACAGTTGGCAATAGAAATTAGAAAGTAATAATATTTATTAGTTGGAAAGTGAATTCATCTAAAAATGAGTACCTTCAAATGTTTAGCATAGTTTTTGTTTGTTTTTAGAGTGATGACAGTTAAAACATTTTTATTAATCTGTTCTTTATAAAAATTAAAGCATTTGTATGGACTCTGCTTCTGTTCATAACTCATGTCTTAGCTCTCCTGTATCTGTCACTTAGGTATGCATGTTGTCTTAAACTCCTAAACAAGTGAGCACTATCGTTTATTGTCCCCCATCCATCTAATCACAGCTGCAGGTCTCCAGTTAGTAATGCTGCAGAATAGTTTTCCCTATTAGCAAATAAATCTTAATCACCTTTTCAGTTTTTCTTTTCTTTTTTTTTTTTTTTTTTTCCTTACAGTATAGGAGCCTTACTGCATAGTTTTCTTAGAACCTCCACATCCATATGCATTATAGCATACAGGTTAAGGAACATTATCATAGAAATAGATATCTAAGCTTTCTGAAGATTAAAGTGGATAAAGCGCATTGATTTAAAAACAGTGCAGTTAGTTAAATTATAATTTAACTTCATCATTTCATTACCAGTAGATTTAAAATACACTAATTAGCCAAGAATAGAGCCTGTATGGAATTTTTAAAATAAAATACAAATTCTGAAGAACCTTGTTAACCTATTAAAGTTTGCCAAGTACCTAGAATGCTGCCTCTGCCTTGTTTCTAACTGAAGTAACTGTGACTTGGCTAATTACCTTAGTCCTAAACTCATATGTAATCATGAGCAGGATCATGAAGTCAGGTAATTCCTGCATTAAGTTCTTTAGGAAAGAAACGGTTATTGATGTTTTTGCCCTTTTCATAGTTGTTTGGCAGTTTAACTGTGTGTAGGATCTAGGAGGTTTTTCAGTTTAATTTTCTTTCCTGCCTAAGAGGTTTGAACCTGCATCTCCTGCCTCCCGTGAGAGGACCATTACAAACGACCTATATGCACCTCTCTTGTTGGAGCTGTTCACTTGCAAAAAAATAAGCCAGGATTAATTGGGCCCAGGGGAAGCACTACAGTGTAGCTTGGTTTATCATGGAGAGGTATAAAACTTAACTGTAAAAATCTCAGCTGATTACCTTAAATGATAGGGTCTCACTTATGTGTTTGCATTAAATAGATATTAGGGAAAATACATAAAACTGGGAACAGGACAAGAACTCTCACAGGAGAGTCTCAAATGCACTACAAAGTTGTGCTTCCACTAGCACGCTCTAAGTCCCAAGAATCCTGAAGTCCCGACCGTCCAGTAGCATAGTTTAAACAGGAGGGATGGAAGACAGCTTCATCTAACATCATGTAATTCACTAGAATCAAGACACTCTTATGGAAAGTACAAGCTCTGGTCTGAGCCATCTCAGATAAAAAAGGAAGATGAACCCATATTCTATACTTTCTGGGCAATTTCTATAAAAATTTGCTTCAAATTCAAAGTATTGTACCAGTCATCTTCTCCTACTACCTTTTTGTATGGAACTGGTTTGCTTGAATTTAAGTCATCTTAGAATACAATAGATATACTCTGAACAGTGAATGATAACATAAGTGATTTAAGGGTTTTTTTTGCTAACTTGCTTGATGTTTTCATGAAGGTAATCTGAAGCATTCACATGAGCAATAGGTATCAGCTGGAAGGCAGTAATTACAACCAACTAGGAAAGACCCCGTGAGTGCTTTTAATCCATCCTGATCTAGCAGGTTACCCCAAACCATGCTGGTTCATCGTTGCACAGAAAAAGAACTCAAGAAGAGCTCTTGGAGCCTGGAGAGCCACCGCAGTTGCTGGGCAGCAGTTGAAGGAGATGCTTGGCCTTTCTCAGCCTGCTCCCATACGAAGCTGAACAGGTCGTCTTAGCCTTTCTGTTGTGGGCATGCACAGGGTATGGTATAAAAAAAAATCCGAGGTCCTCTGTGGGAGCCACCCGATCCTACCTCCTTGCCCCAAATATATCCTCTCTGCATTATAAGGCTGAGGATTCAGGGCAAGCTGAGAATTCTCGTATTCGGTCAGTATTTGTACTGCCACGAAAAATATTCGTGTTCTTTTAGCATTTAATTCAGAGAGAAAAAAGGCAAGACTGGAAAAATGTTGATTTAGTTAAATGATAATGAAGCATAATTATAACCAGAGAAAACAATTGTTCTGTGAACATGACTCGTCTCATTAAATTAATTAATCCAAAGGAAGCAGTAGTTCCATGTCAGACCTACAACTACAAAACAGATTTTCTAACACAATAATTTTCAATTATGTCCAGAGATTTACTTCCTGAAATTAACTATTTTGTGACTTTTCTGGATAAAATAATTTGAATAATGAATTTTCTTAAAAAATGTTGGGGACAGAAAAAAATATTGGTTATATGGGAAGATGAGGTATTCTAAAAACAAACAAACAAAACAACCAACAAACCAAACCACCAAGAAGAGCAAAAGAACAAAAAGTAGGAACAAATATAAGAGCTGAGAGCTATAAGTCCACCTTTATAGAAAGGCCAAAAGAAAGACTAGTACAAACGTAGACTTCCCCAAATGCTATAAATTGCGAACTTAGGTATCACAAATAAATTCAGTATGTCAAATACATCCTTTTTTTTCTGTAAGATAAACTAACTTGGAAGGAACGTCTTCACCCATATTTGGAGGCTTGGGAAGAGAACCAATCTTAAATTTTGCTCAAAATGTTCTCGCATTAAGCAGTTTGGCAAATGACTAGATGAGAATTTGAGAAGTAAATCCTACCAAAATAATTAAATACGACAGGCATGTAAATTCCTAATTGTTAGCACCGAGCCAGGTATTTAAGCAATTTGGATTTGCAAATGATCATACAATGATTTCAGTAGTATTCATATGTATATTATATCCAATTAATTGAACTAGAAAAAAAAGATGAGGGCTTTAAAGTGAGAGCTTTAAAAGTTAGAAAATACATACTGCATATACTTTTTAAACATCCCTATCCTCATTCAACCTATGTCTTCTATTTTACCAGTCCCCCCAAATCCTTCTCTATTTTTTTTAACACCTGTACCAAATTCTAGTTAAAAGTATACCCCACTCTAAGATTCCTTGTTTCCTAAACTGACAGCCTTTGTTTTCCTTCAGTCTCAACCCAGCTTTTCTTCATTGTTCATCTACATTTTCTCAATCACTCAGTCCTGGTACCAAAGATATCTTTCAAGTGATACACGGCATGAAAACATTTAGACCATTTATGTAATGCTTAAATAAAATAATATTCAGTCAGAAATAGGATTACATAATAGAAAATGAAAGCCCATAGTGTGTATTATCTTCTGACAAACCTGAGTTGCATGAAAATTTTTATGTACATCAAATCATTAAAAAAACCCACAACAAACCCAGGACAGTTGAGGACCTCAGTCTTCAACATTAGGAAACTATGATATCCCATTAAAACTCAAATTTTTCACTTACATAAAGTTTAATGACATTTAAACAGAAAACCCAGTTCCTAGCTTTTCAGAAATCCCACCGTACCATGGAATTAGGGAAGTTCATTCCTCAAAAATTCAAATAATTGAGTGATTACACTGCAATGTCTTTGAAACCACTCATAGCCCATAGGTAGCAAATTTCCAGAAAATGCTAAATATCATAATATTATTGTATTAGCACTTGTTTTTTTCATGTAATTTTCTCCCTCCCTGATTACAGTATTATGTATAATTAATAATATATGTGTTTTCACTACAAGGATTTTCTTTTCTCATTATACAAAGAGTGGGTCAAGCATGATGTTATATCAATTATTTCATTATAAAATGATACATATCAATATGCATATGTCTCATAACTTTATGAATTGATCTACATATTGAGGAAGAAAAAAACCCAGAAAACTGTGCTGTCACTGAGCAAGTATATTCCAGAGATTCTTGTCTTACTGCCAACACACAAAGCAAGTTTACTTGCGTCTTAACCAGTGAAACTTGACATAAAGCACAACACAGCTAAAAATACATGACGATCTAAATGCACGATTATTTTAAGAAAATTATACAACATGGAGAAGTGAGAGATGAACTTTGAACAATTATAGAGGCATTATTGTATTGGGTGGATCTGGAACATAGAGGTTTGGGTTTTTTTCTGTGATTCTAACCTGTTTAGGTCAAAAGAATAATGTGTAATTTAATTTTAATTTTTAATTTCTCTAAAAAATACGTCACTTTTGAGCAGATAAACCATAGAAAAGTAAGTTAGGTGCAGTTTGTGCAGTTATGTCATGATTAGTGAAGATTTCAGTTATAAAGATAATGCTGATTTCTTGAATCACCATTGAGGTATACAGGTTCTGTGAGACAGAAGAGGGCAGAATTTGAAATTAATGACATTGAACAGCTGTAAGTATACAAACGGAAAAAAAGGTCTTTAGAATTTTTATTAACAAGATGTATAAGACTGAACAAATCTAACTTGTCTTTTTTGGATCTGAGTTTCAATGTCATGTCAAATAAAAAACAAAACAATGGTTTTCCTGTTAACTAAGCAAATTTGATTAGAGGTCTCATAAGTGTTATAGCCAGAAAACAAAGACCACAGTTAAAAAACCCCCCAACTTTCCAGACTAGAGAAACAATTTATCAACTTTCTTGTCAGCGGTATTAAATAGCATATATTTATGCTTCATCTCATACTTAGAAGGCAGTTTTACTAAGAAGAAAAATATCTATAATGGGTGTTGTATTATGACACAAAATGGTTTCTCAAGGACACTAGATACAGAACTCTTGATTCACAGAAATCTGTGCAAATATTTCTGTGGATTTAGAAATATTGCTTTTTGCATGTTGTATATTTTCAAACAAAGCTTCGTTCAGATTCAGAACTTCATCTTATATTTTTACATTTAGGTAGCACGTACCACAGTCTACTTCATGCTAATTAGATGAGAATATTTACCAACTTTGACAAGCTGACATTTCAAAACTTTCAGTCTAACCTCTATGGTTTGCTGTGAGCTAAATAAAAAGAATTATTTCAGTATGTTCACATTGTGATTTGTTTGTCATCCTGCTCACAACAATGACATTTGTCTTCTGCTTATAAACCTTCAAATAATCAGAAATAAAAGTAAAATAATTTAATTAAATCTCATTGTCATTTATAAATGGAGATAAACTGCCTCCTCTCTAGGTTCTAAATGTGCAACATGATACAATTTAGAAAGAAAGATCTGATCACTGATTCTTGGCTTCTGTTCTCTCTGTTGCTGGCTGCTGCAGAAAGGAATGTTTTCAGCAGGCAAAAATTGACAGAAATACATAAGCTATGTTGGCAAGCAAGTTCACACTTGGCCTTTACCAGTTGGTGCATCAAGCTGATAGCTGGCCAAAAATAAATTACAACAAAATAAAAATGTACTGATCTTAAAAGAGGAAAAAAGCCCTTCACGCATGCCCCCCACCACACATACACATATGTAAGGGAGAAAAAGGTTCAAAATCAGAAGTGGAACTCAGACAGAAACGAAATAACAATAAAATCTGTCATATGCCTTCTCCCATCTTTGCACTCTCCATTGTTTCTTGTGCCACTCCAGTCAGACACAGCTTTTCTCAATTAATACCAAGCTCATTTGCTCCCCTCACAGGACCTTGTTTTCTACATCACCTCGAGGATTAAGATTTTTTTTCTTTTTTCCTGGAATGCTATATGAAGCTGCAGGGAGCTGCAGAAGATATATTAATCGCAGCTGTTTCTTACAGCCTGTGGAATGGAAAGTTGTTTGTGGTTGGTTTTTTTGTCTGTGGGGTTTTTTTGGAACAAAGCCATTAACCCTGAAGCATCATAAAAAATCTGAAAGATTTGGAAGACCATGTTCAGCAGCAGCAGTATTTTATTACACAATTATTTCAAGAAGTTCTAATGATTTCATAATTAGGGAAATGGCCTCTTGATGTCTATTCCTACATCTTATTAGAGATGCCCCAAAATATAGAATTTAGCAAAAAGCCTAATTAATTGACCTTTGTGGTACCTCAAGTTTGCCAATTTATTAAAAAGTTAAAATAATTTTATCTACATTTTAGGCAGTTTTAAGATTTGACTAATTGATAACTTTTGTTG
Source organism: Aviceda cuculoides (assembly GCA_035590195.1). Lineage (NCBI taxonomy): Eukaryota > Metazoa > Chordata > Aves > Accipitriformes > Accipitridae > Aviceda > Aviceda cuculoides. The sequence continues at coordinate 25,173,248 of JAVJGG010000032.1, forward strand.
AACAAATATTTGAGGTACTTAGCTACACATTTTTTAAAACTTTAAGAAAAACAGTATATATTCAAAAGGTGTGAAGACCAAACTTTCAAAATCATTTAAATGCTGCTGTCGAGCAGTTCTAAACATCCTCAGCTCACCTATTTTATAATCTATTAATACGCTATTATGCATTATCTATTAATACACTATTACAATCCATTAATATGTTATTATGCATGTCTGCCAAGCAATGTTAATGGTCCCCAAGGTCCATTAGCAAGTAACATAGTCCCTAGTAAGTCCATAGTAAGTGTTATTCAGCACTTGGGTTATCTAACCAGGTCAAAATTCTTAGGAGGATGAATTTTTGTTTATTATCAAAAGAGCAGGTAAACTGAGTGTATACTCCCAAATGATCTGAACTGAATGGTTAAAAGATCTCAAAGGCTATATTCTGATTATATTTCTAGCAGAAGAGAATATTAAAGAGAAAAATTAACCTCAGATCTAATGAATCAGACTTTGCACAGATTAGGCTGCAATTCTAGAAAAGGTGAATAGAATGAATCTGACTTTAGATGTTGCTGACTCGTAGTGTTCATTGTAAACACCTCACATGTGAAGGACTAAGTTAAACAAATGTGGACGTCAATTACTAATAACTGATGATGTACATGTATAATCATTGGATTTATTAGATTTTGCAAAAGACTGTCTTTAGCACCAAAAAAAATAGTAAGACGGTAATAAGAAACATGCCTAAAACATTTCAAAGAAAGAGGAAATTACTTTTTTTACTCTCCTCCCCAAACTTAGTATTATAAATTTGAAGATAAAAGATGGATATCTAAAAGGACAAACAAGATTTACCCCACCCAAAATGAACCAAAAAAAAAGAAAAAATTTCTTTGCCTAAGGTTACAAATCATCTTCAGGAGAGAAGTTGTATGCCATGATAGTTTTATATATAAGCTCTTGGAAGTGAAAGTGTGAAAGCACAACTAAACCTATGGACTGCAGAAATACAAATGTAAGCCATAGCTAGCTTGCATCTTCCATCGCTGATACTTAAGGGGAACTCCACCAAGAAGTGGCAAGTCAAAACATCCAGAAACAGATGACCATTCTAAGGCAGTAGATTTCATACTCATAAAAAGTACAGTTTGATGAATGTTGTTTGTTCTGGGAGGTTCTTCAGAGAATTTTGGTGGTTTAGATGTCACTTAATTCAGAACTGACATGTTTTTACTATCCGATGGCTGTTCAGCAGCTTTTGAGAAATAAGGTCATTATTTTCCTTTGCTTACAAGTTCTTCTGTGGTTCCTGTGACAATATTTTCTGAAACCATGATAAAGACAAATGGATTTATGTTATTCCTTTGGTACAGAAAAGTTTTATTACTGCTAGCTCACACAGAGGGAAGTCAAGAAAAGAGAATGTGTGAAAACTCTTCACCCATTTATGTCAGTTATTTTTGCAAGTGAGATAAGAAAGATCATTTTAACTAACCAGCCTGACTTTGTGCTGTAGCATTTTGTTTGAAGTACTTAACATGCTTCTTTTTCTATTTTCTCTATCGTGATCATTTTTTCCACCTGGTGTATGGAGAAAAGCAGCTGGATGCTTTAGTGCTTTCCACAGCTGCTAGACTTTTGTCCATGCCACAAAACCAGTAGCCTATGGACAATATTTTAGAAGTAGAACATAAGATGTTATTTTTAAACCATAAGAATTGCAAATTTTTCCTTTAGACTTCAAGTCCTCTACTTAAAGATAATTTATCTAAATATTCACTTTGCAATAAACAGGAATAGCTGACAGGGATGCTTGTTCTGGATGTCTATTTAGATTCCCTTGCAAGAAAACTTGCTGGTTTACGATAGCTACTGAAAACTTCCTCTTTCACTAAGACAGAAATGATCACAGGCAGAAATAATAAAGTTGTTAACTACAATAAGGTATTGTACTTGAAACTTGTTTCCAATACTGTACAAGAAACATAAATAGACTTTGGTTTTAACACAGAACAGTTCCATACTTCCATTTGTTTGCAGCTACTGCTTTAAGTAGTTCCTACACTAAGTACATCCTTTGCATTCAGCAGGCCTGAGGAAACAAGGTCTTGGCTACATTTCAGGTGTCATTTAGCTCTTCAAAAGAGCTTATTTAGCATATTTTCCTGCATAATTTGAGAAGCTGCCAACCTTACCACATTCAATTTCCAATGAAATCTTTTCCTTTAAAAAAATTGGATTTCTCATCTCACATTATCATACATCGAGCAGAGCTTCAGTAAAGATGTTGAAATTAAATCATAAACAGCATCCAATGTGAAACAACATCATGGTTTTATCAGAAACTGGAATGTGGTAAGTTTTTGTCTTCTTGTATTTGGGGAAAAACTAGTGAATACTGAAATAAAACTAAGCTTCAAGCTTTAATTGTTTTCAAAGTATTTTTACTTTAATCATGCTTCTTAAAGCATAGCGGGACTAGTCATCATAAGGTAGTTCATTTTTACATGTGACCCCAAGCGTTTGGCTAAGTCAATTCTTTGTTATCTCATTCTAGCTGAACAGTTTAAGAGGGAGTCACCAGCAGTTTATTACTGCACATTGTGCCTTTGTGAATTCTGCACTGCTAATGAGAGGTTATGAAGATACTATGACTGTGGTAGACAGACACACTGAAATCACCAACTGTACCAGAGGAGAATGAGGTTTCTCCTAGAGAGTCACTAGAATGATTTGGGGATTTTTGAAACACTGTTTTTCTTCAGGGGGAAAAAAAAAAAAAAGGTATTAGAACAATAAATAAAGAAATCGCAATCACTTATAAACTTAGTAGGAAAACCAGCATCTCGAACAGTGAAAAATGTCATTACAATCCTCTGAGTTATGAAATGTATCTCCAAAATAGTTGATGAAGGTCATAATATATTTAGATTTTTAGAGGAAAAAAAAAAAAGCCAAAAGACTTTCACAGTATAAAAGGATGTTAGATATCTGAAAGTTAGTTGTATAAGTGCTAGCTGTTTGCTTTGGCTCCCTTTATGATTAATGATGCGAAATAGGTAGTTCCAGAGGATAGCTCATCCCAACTATATTAAGATCATTAGATCTCTCTCCATGGAAGAAGTATATACAATTAGCTTATTTTTGGACAACACATTTTAAAATCTCCAAATATTCAATAGAAGAATTATGTATGCTCCTTAATACTCATGAATATTAAAAGTGAATTCCTACCCTGAAATTTCAGAATTGGCTAGGACAGAAAGTAAAAAATATAATTGTATCATTGAATTTCACCAATTTGCCCAATAGCCTATGATAGTTCTGGAGTGGTATAATTAAAAACAGTAAATGATGATCTGAGGAAGACAACCACCAAATAGGCACACAAGCAGCTATTAATTTGATAAGCTGGAGAGAATATTGAAAATCCTCAAACAGATTTAACGAAAATAAGGGATGGATACTACATACTCACATATAGGTCTCAATAAATGTAAAAGGTGAACTAAAAGAAATACAATTGCATGGTTCATATATACCATTAGTTTCTAAACTTACGGTAAGCACTCAGAATTTGGACCAACAGATACAGAGAGCTCAAAATATACTTCTATTCAGTTTTAACTGATAGTCAAAAGGCATACAAATTGTTAGCTTGGAAATTCGGCTGGGATGAAAAATGCATAAATAGGTTACTAGCATGCAGCTGGAATGTCCTCGAGTTTCATCATTACACTTTTACATTCATATTTATTTGCAGTTGTCCATATTCAATATAGATCTATTTTTCATGCGTTAGGCCAACTTTTGTTTGAGGTAAAGGTCCTTTGTGGAGCTGGTATTGTTTCTATTAGTCACCACTAAAGAAGTAGAGCAACCAAAGGGTGCTTTTTACAAAATAAACAAATCTGAAGCTCATCATTGACGAAGCCAGAGAATCTGGGATGCTTTATTATCCCAGAAGTCCATCAAAATTAGAGGGCTATTACTTGTACCCCAAGAGTGGTGCTACATGACCAAGGTGAAGATGTGCAAATAAACTGCTATTTCTCATCTAAGGCTGATATGTTCTCAAAATAATTCTTAATTAAATTAATCTATCTTTTTCTAATAATCTCTCCTTCCCAACTTTCGGGTTAAATTATATCTACTGACTTTTAGACTAGAGGACTATACTTTTTATTCTTGTTACGTTACATTTAGATCCCTTTGGTCTTGAGACCTTTTCAGAACAAAAATAAAAATGCATCAAAAATGTCCCTTAATTTTGTAATCTAAAAATCTTGCCTGAATTTGACCAGTGTTCAGAAATAATTTTAACTACTACTCACTTCCAATTCCTTCTATGAACAAACTATTAGTCAAAAATTGTTTTGCCCAGAAGTAAAACACAGTGAATCTACAATCAATAATGGTAAGAATAGAACATTTTGCTTTCCTTTTTAGTTCTCAGTATGATAACTCAGTAAATAAGAATGCTATGCAAGGGGGGGTTTTGTATCTTAGATTGGCACAATGCTGCCCTCCTCCTCTGTCCACCCACTCTGTTTACATTGGTATTGATTTACATCACTGACATCTTTTAAAAGTGGAAGAAATAGAAGAAATGAGATATGAAACAACAGCATCAAGCACCAGAGCTGTGAGAAGGTGGTATATCTGTGCCATGCGCAGACACAGTTAGAAAGACGTTTTGTTTTAGGTGTATCTAGTAATTATTGTGTCAGAAGAAGAATTTCTGAAGGAAAGCTTAAGGGAAGAAATAGCCATACGCCATACAAGACTATAGAAGAGCACATGCAAGGTGATGTAGGTTTTCCCCTAAATACTTGAAAGATAAGATAAAAGCAACTTGGAGTTGTTAGAAAATTTGCACTCTCAGAGAAAGTTATAAAAGCTGCAAATGAAACACCACCTTGGGCACTGCCAAATTTAACTTTTATGAGGAATAAATGTATTTCCACATTCCGATTTTTAAGCCATGCTGTGTTTTCTTGGTGTTTGTATTACATATAGAAAAAAAAAAAAAAAAAAAAATCTTTCAATGTTTGGAGAATTAGACTGAAAAAGATGCTTGCTTACCACTTCTGTGCATGCAAGTACCAGTGCCTGTCACATGCAGACAGTACGTTCCCTTATAACAACAGGAAGCCTGTGCTGACTTCTGGTAAGACTCAAACTCTCCTCATTCAGTGTTGAAAAACTGCTCCTAGCTCAAACACACACGCACTCAGGATTGGAAAGGAAGAAAATTATAAAATTATCTTCTCAATACATTTACCAGTATCTAAGACAGACAGAAGCTATAAGATTAAGGAGGTGAATATTTGACGTGCTAAAAGCTATAAAGAAAGTGTTGTGATTTTGTGAAATGCTGTCTAAATCAGTTATAGCTTCCTCTGTGATTTAAGGGGTATGTGTTGTTTTAAGGAACAAGTATGCTATAACAGTCTGCAAAGCTTTACTATTAAAGAGAGCTAAAAGGCGGCAAAAAAAAAAAAGGAGAAACGTCAGCTTCATTTATTGCAAATTATTAAAGCAAATCTGAATTAAATCCCAGCCAAATGCTTGCATTGTGGATGCCAGGTCCTTATCACCAACTATTTTATTCCTACAAATCTGTTCCTAGTGGGCCATAGGTTTCTGGGATGATGCCTCAGAAATACAGGAGAGCACTTCTTGGTTATTGAGAGGATTAGCAAGGATCATAGCCTCAATTAGAGGACATTGGCTCCCAGAGCCTTTTTGCAGAATCTCTTGGAAAGCTAAACACAACAAAATAGACGAATAAATAGATGTTATGATACATCCATATTTAAGGTCAAGTAGCAGAAATAAAAAATTAACGCCATAATCACAAAACCTATCCTGGTAAAATTTACTGTAAGAAACAATGATGCTGAAAAGAACCCATGGATAATGATGAATGAACTCTATGTGTTGTGCTGTGCCCAAAATAAAAAATGTTATCCTTGGATGAGCAAAAAGGAGAACACTGAGCAAGATTAAGGAGAACATATAACCACTCATTTGATGTTTGTTGACTTCCACTGTAACAGTGGTGTCCATAAATCAGAACAAATGTTGATAACGTGAAGAGAGCCTTACAATAAAAGAAGCCAAAGGAGCTACTGTAGCAACCTAAAAAGAACATAAACTTGGAAATGAAAAGTAAGAGAGGGCTTTAAAATCTGGTAGCCATAAACCAGAAGGTTACCTTTGTTCTCCAGTGGTTATCACCGAATGTAGATTAGTACAGACTGGTTCACAATGCCCATTGTTTAACAAAGAGTAAATCAGCTATCAGAAAAATTAGCTGCTCTTATGGTGGATTCACTGTAATTGTGCATTTTTTATTCTATATTGTTTTCTACAAGAAACACCAGTTCAAACAAGAATCAATTCAGATTCATCAAAAGGTCACGAAGTCAACAGAAAATAAAGCGCGCTACTTTGTATAGTCTGCATCTGTGTTAACTAAAGGATTTAAAAAATAAGACAAGTTCTAAAGTAGTGCATATCTTTCTTTATATCTCAGCAAAAGCTCTTTCTAATTGCCTGTTTCCCTTAGATGCCCATATTCTCACTAACAGTAAGCAACTGTATCCATGTCTCCCTTCAATAGTAGTAACTAAAAACGAGAAAACTCTGGACCATGCAAACAGAAAAAAGCCCTGCACCTCAGTCCTGTCCCTGCTATACCTATCTCAGAAAAGGACATTTTAGCTTACAGATTTTCATGATGAAGAGCTTGCTAAAAGACCATGTTAGGCAAACTAGGAAAAGAATTAATAGGAGAACCCATTAATGAAAGATTACTAAGTCCAATGGCACAAATATTATATGAACCAGGTGGATCTCTTTTTTACTACCTTTTACAGCTTGATATTTGAAGGTAGAAATATTTGCTCTCAGAAAGGTAGGTTTTTCTTTTATTCTTCCACCTCCAAGCACTCCAGAACACGTTCAGTTACCACAATGGTTCTCCAGCCTTGTTGTCCATCTCTCTACAAGACTGCAGGCTTATTTAGAGTGAGACTGAGTTCTACAAGCATTACAGGTTTTCACAGCACGCATGCGCAACTGCAAAGTTATCCAAAGACCACGTATTTTTGCCTTTCTGACCGTTTTTACAAGTCTGCCGAAGTTTTAATACTCTTAAAAACGAGGACAGGATAACTTGTTGATCCTGACTGGAAGACTGCTGCACGTTTGGGAGCCAGCGATTGACAGCACAGTTAACCTGAGCGGGCGCAGGCCTGCGCTGCACGCGCAGCGCGGCTCCCGCGCCTGTGTCGTGTTGCACAAACTCTTTGGCCGCAGAACAACCTCAGTCAGCTCGGTGCAAGAGAGGAGCCTGCGGGCAGCTCCCGCTTGGTACCAACCATTACTCCACCTGCGTGGCCTTGCCTCTATTCAAAAGGGCAGCAAAAAGTTCTCATGAGAACATCCTTTAGGAATAGAGTCGTGTTTTTTTT
>JAVJGG010000032.1:25181868-25192520 GCA_035590195.1 Aviceda cuculoides
TGTGACCCCGTGGGGGACCCACGCTGGAGCAGGCTGTGCCTGAAGGACTGCAGCCCGGGGAAGGGACCCACGCTGGATGAGTTTGTGAAGGACTGTCTCCCACGGGAGGGACCCCACGCTGGAGCAGGGAACGAGTGAGGAGTCCTCCTCCTGAGGAGGAAGGAGCAACAAGACGTGTGGTGAACTGACCACAAGCCCCATTCCCTGTCCCCCTGCGCCAAAGGAGGGAGGATGGAGAGAAAACCAGAAGTGGGGTTGAGCCAGGAAGGAGGGAGGGGTTGGGGGAAGGTGTTTTAAGATTTGGTTTTATTTCTTATTACCTTACTCTGGTTTGATCAGCCATAAATTAAGTTAATTTTCCCCAAGTCAAGTCTGTCCTGCCCATGAAGGTAATTGGTTGAGTGATCTCTCCCTGTCTTTATCTCGACCCATGAGCCTTTTGTTATATTTTTCTCTCACCTGTCCAGCTGGTGGGGGGAGAGTGGTAAAGCGGCTACATGGTGCTTAGTTGCTGCCTGGGGTTAAACCACAACAGCTAGATTATCTTAAAAAGCCTCCCCTAAAGCAGTGAGGCTAGCTAAACTCTAGAAGAACTACATGAACAGTGATGCTTTGAGACACGTCTTAGACATGGACTACCTTCAGTAGGATAATAATGTCATACTAGAATCAAGTTTTGGTATCTTCTGTGCTTTCTCATACCTGATGTTGGGTGGTTTGTGGGAGCAATGTCAATTGATTACTCACCTAATACGGGAAGGATACGCTCAAGACCACTAATGGGCTCTTTTACTGTCTTTCAGGAATTTGTTTTTCCTGCAGAATTTAGACTGCAGATTTAAAATATCAGGAGCTAGCAGAAGATATCCTTGAGATTGCAAATGTAAATGTATAACTCCTCCCACTAAAAAATAATGTAATTGTTTAATGGAACATGCATTAGCTCTAGTATGCTTGTAAGCTTGGGTCTATTATTATTAGGCTTTTGAGTTAAAGCTGAAGAAAACAAGAAAACCTATAATTTAACAATATATTTGGCAAATTTTGAATCCTCTATCAAGAAGCAAAAGAACAAACAAGTCCCCCACCTTTCCAGCTTTGAGAATTGTCTAGAGCACATGTCTAATTATTCCTTTCTATAAAAGAGCAGGCATTTATTTTGCCATATTGCACTGCTTCGCTGCCTCCAAATCACATTTAATTATGGAAATGGCAAGCCACAATACACGTAATGTTTTTCCTGATGCCCGACAGAACTAATTCCAATCCTATCATTAGATTTCATCTACTTAGTGATCAGCCACTTGTGAGCTTTTCTTGAATTATTCTTTCATTCATGAATAAGGTTTGTTTCTATGTCAAATCCTTTTTTTTTTTTTACAAAAACAGAGGAAAATATTTTGTTCTTTACATTTGTTTGTTTTAGAAAAATCATGTCTCTGTGACTAATTTCTTAGAAACATGTTAATGAAGTTTAAGTCCTTAATATATGTACAAACTCTGAAAATGCAAGAAGTCAGCTGTTTTCTAGGTAATACTACAACTGAAAAGGCACACTATCTTTTCCTCTACTAAGTGGAGCATTTGGAAAGTAGTTAACTTTCACTCTCATTTAGAGTAGATATTTATTGCATTCTTATGCAAGCCACCACGTACATTTGAATTTCAGATGTCAGTCTTGCAGAATTATATGTATGTCTATCTTTATATCTAATAGCCCTTTTGAGTGGGTTAGATAACTTCAAAGAGGTTAAAGCATCTTTTAAAATCCAATGGTGAGCAAGGTGAATAAAGAGAATTCTTGATTTTCGTGCAACTTTTTTTTATATGACTCTTGGAAAAGACACCTAAAGTATGTAAGTTAAGCCCATCACTTTTGAGTAGTTAGTCTGTATTCAGGAATGAAAATATATTGATGTGTAATAACACAAACTTATGAAATGAAGAAATAAAAACTCATCTGGCATTCACTAAGCCTGTTGGCACGTGCCAGTGAATTTGCAATGAGGCACAGAAACAGCCAAGCTCACGAATCCTACATTTGTAGAGCTGTAGCAGTCGTCCTATAAATTATTCTGCATCTAGGTCTACATAAATAGCAAAGACAGATGTACAATACTAGTGCCAGTTTTACAAACTATTACCCCAGTCAGCAAGATGCTGCAATAAATAGGTTAATCATTATTAATGTCTTTGATATTCATCATAACAACATTAATCAAGATGAATTAGTTTGGAGTTAATGTGACTGCAATATGAATTGCCAGCAGTATTTACTTGTAAATTCAGCTTTTGAGGACAGACTTAATCTCCATCACTCTCAAAACCAATCTTGATTTCTGCATTATTCCACATGAACTACAGACTTCCATGCTATTGTTGATACTGATGTATGGTGGGTTTTTTCCTGTCAAAAATTTTTATGTTTGCAGATATCAGCCCAGCTAGCAATTCTGGTAAGAAGTTTTTGACCCAATTGACTAGTACACTGTTGAACAGTTGCATGATTGAAAAAAGAAAGTACTAGTTTTCCTCAGGAAAAGTCAGATAGATAAAGCTTCTCATATGTAATTTGGAAGTCAATAGAAAAACTCCTGCATATGAACTGATAGATATCTATAAATATGAAATACAAGTTCCTGAATTTAATTTGTCATATTTATAATGAATTCAAATCATTAGAACCTGAGAGATAGCCACATCAAAAAGAGACATAAATTCTCTCATAACTAGAGTATAAATTAGAAAATAACTGATTGCCTTCTTAAGTACTGTCTATATGGAAGACCATGGCTACTGACCCTAGTACAGAAGAAGGAGCGAAAACTACCTTAAAAAAAAAAAATCAAAGACCCAAACTCTTTAAGTTCTGGTTCAATGCCTCCACAATATAACTATTCTTTGTGGCTCTGGGTCAATGTTCACTATATTTCATTAACGAAATATTAGGTTTAACAAAAGCTTCCAATACACCTTCCCCCCCACCCCAGTAATTTGTAATTAAACAAATATTCTGAACATTTCAGGATCCTACCAGTATGAGTTCCCTTCAGAGGATTTTAAATCTCACTTATAGGATGCAATTTTAGCATCAGACACCAGATGGTAATGCATTAAAAATATGCATAATCATTACATGTACATATATATGTGTATGTAGATGTGTGCCTGTATATACATACACACACAAACACACACGTGTTGGAGTCCCCCAACTGGACATCAGATGGTAACGCATCCTAGAGCGGATACAAAGCATGACAAGCCTTCTATGGTCAGAGCCATTGCTGTGGAGGTGAAAACTCATTTGCTTTTGCAGTTCATCATTTGCATGATGAAGTTATTGATGGAAAGGAGATGGGGGAAGTGGGAGGGAGTTCTTTATGTGTTTACATCTTTTTTTTGAAGTGTATAGGTGCATTTTAAAGTTAATCACACAGAAGTTCATATCTATGACTTTTGATTTAGTTTTGACCTGTTTTCTTAGCATGGTTTCCAGTTCATAACTATGAGGAACGGGTTTGCTCTCTAATTGCAGTATTGTAGTATATGGAACTACCTGAATAGGAAGCATCAGGTCTTGTCCTAAGTTTTGCAGTTTGTTCCATTGAAACCAAAAATTCTATTTCAAGTTGCCTCTGAAGAAGCAAAACTTAATTATGGTGAAACAGTAAATGCATTTTAACTAAATGAAAGGTAGTAAAAACTTCAAAATGAAGTTAAAGAGTTGCTCACAAATACTTTGTAGGTCATATACCTGTAAAACAAATATTGTTTTCTAGTTTTCTGGTTGTCTTCCTCTAAAACCAGTTAAAAGTTTAGTAATTAAAAAATAATCATTTGTATTAGATGCTAAATGAACAAATATGCAATTAAAGGAAAGGTAGCTCTAACCAATTATCTTTCTTGGAGTAATTAAAATTATTTTGATTTATGTCAAGTAGTTGCAAGGTGGGAATATCAGGCCTTATTAACAGTACAATTAAAAATAAAGAATGAAAAAGATGCATTAACTCTATTTTCTTGTTTCCCAAATACATTGTTCTCTTTCCCCATCTGTTTTGGTTAACTCATGAGTACCATAGAACCAATAACTGAAATGGAAGCAGGGCACTCGGAGATATCTTAGGAGGTACATCAAATCTGAAAAAGCAAATACCATCACACTTGGACTGTAGCATCTCATTCAGTTCCATAATCACAGAGGTCCACCCAGCTTTTCTTTGCAGTTCTGCCCAGATACAGAGGCCATGATTGCAGTCACCAGGAAAAAAACCAATAAAACATGTTTAAGAAGCACTTAGAGGTCCAATGAGATTAGAAGACTGGGTGGTAAAAAGTAGAGGTGAATCGTCTATGCATATAAAAAAAAATTTTTTTTGGAAGTATATTTACTTATTTAAAGAAAGTTAAAATAATCACATGCATTGCATGAAGCTCAGCATACTGCACTTGACTTTTTACTTTATTAATTTCACTCTTCTTTCTGTCATTTCTAAAACTTCCATTTTCCAAGAGTTCATCTGCAATTGCATGCTGAATTTGTCAGTATGAATACATTGTATGAACAATACCAATAATTCACGTATACTACAGCAGAAAACCTTCATCGAATTCACAGATATCTCTGTTCAATGTTTAAGATATTCCTAACTCATAGATGGGCACAGCCAAAGATATTTAATTTGACACAACCAGGTCAGTTGATCTATCTAACAACATATTCTAATAGCTAAGCCAAAATTTTACACATCTGTAAACGTGCTACTGAAAGCAGAACACTAAATAGCCCAAGGAGTACTAACAGACAATTTACTAGATATTTTAAGATGTTAAAAAAAAAAAAATCCATTAATTCATAAGCTTAAGGAAATCCTGCTATCATGTTTTTTAAAAAGTCTAAAAAGAAAATAAAGAAACCCCTCCAAACAAACCAACACCTTCCCAGTAATGAAACTATATTTTTTCTGTTTGTACAGAGGCCAGAACCATTGATTACTTATCAAAAGAACAGACTAATTTGCTGAGGACTATGAAGAAAATCAGTAAGGGTTTGAAGGATTGGAAGAGTCCCATTGAAAAGTACCATTTAAAAACCAGAGAAATTCTACAGAGATTTTCTAGATTTTCAATTTATCGGGTAGTTTGAGCAACAGGCTTTGAAAAGTCACTACTATCACATGGAATATGATTTAATTTTATAAAACTACAACTAATAAGTGCTACTTATTTCATGTTGCCCTTCCATTTGCCTCCTGGATTTTTAACTGCTCTTCGTTATTTCTTGACTTCTGGTTTACGATGCCCTATAAAGTCTCCATTATTAATCTGCAGGGAATATAGGACATAGCCACTGTTTAGAAATGGCTAGAGAATGGAAAAATCTGCAAAACCTGGTGGTTAAAAGATACAGATTGAATTGCCACTCATGATACATACCAAAAAGTATGAAGAAATTGTATGGAGTCCTGTCATTTAACTCCCACTAAAACTGCTGAGCTTTCAGCAGCAATGTTTTCCTATCATACACATCCGTACTCCACATATGGATACAACCATACACTTTCAGTCCACCAATATTTTATTTCTAATCCAATTTTTAAGACTGTTTCTTAAAAAAAAAGAAACAACCAACCAAACCCAACCAAAAACCAAACAAAAAACCCCCCAAACAAAACCAACAAAAAAACCCACCCCAAGCCCCCTCGACTAAAAAAATAATTAAAAAAAATTCCTAAAACCAAAACAAACACAAAAGCCCACCACTGATATTTTTCAATTGATATGCATGTATTTGTTTCTTAAAAAAGAAACCTATAGCTCTGGCTCCGTAGAGGAACCTGTGCTAATTCATCAGAAGGATGAATTTACACTGTAAAATGAACAAAAGAGATTGGGGGATGCAATGACACATTTAAAACAGAGGCTGAATTTTGATCCCTTTGACAGTGAGACTCAGTATGTCCATTGCTTAACAGTACCTGACTTCACTTTCCTCCTGCCTTGAGAGATAGAGAAAATACAAGGGGGGTTAGGGGTGGTGTGAGGAAATCGGAAAAATACATTAAACTGATTATTTTTACTTGTTTACTTTATATTCTTCAGTTATCAGCACAGTTCCTTTCTGCTTCAGGATCTTGGTAAGAAGGGGGAATTTTTCCAAAAATGAGGGTGACAGAAGACAACAGCTCTACCCGTTCATCTATTTGAGCGAGTGCCCTGTGTTATCATGTTTATGTTGAACTAAAGCATACTGCAGTAATAATACATGACAACCTGCTTGTTTCACAGACCTGTCATATAATAAAAATATTTTCTTTCTCAGAACCCAGGCTTCCTAAATCCCAGACTTCTGCTGTGATATGTAAGCAAAGACTAAATCTTCTGAGACACAGATTTGTTCTTGTGCCAGGAAAAAAAAAAAAAAAAAAAAAAAAAAAAAGAAAGATCCAACCGTGTTAGGTCTCCCAGCTTGGGAATTTCCCACCGTGCACTTGAGCTCCTCATATATCGATGAACTAGCAGAACAATTTTAAACTATCAACATCTAAATCTCCCCAAAATACCTAAGGCTGGGGCAGATATTTTGCAACCATGACTGAGCATTCCACTGGTGGACAACTCCACAGTGAATTGGTTTAGACTGTGTAAGCTGGAGTAAATCATAGAACTGCTTTGACTTACAAAATGGTGTCAGCCACTTTGCTCATATAGGCACCTTTGTTTCTTTTTCATCTGTACCTTCTTGGCTGCTCAGAGGCACGGTCCAAAGAATTGGCCTCCATTTTTGTCTAGATTAAAAAAACAAACAAAAAAAGAAACACCCCAAACCCCCACAAACACTAACCTAAGCAAAATTTATGAAGCAGAAAACTGTTCACAATAGTTATAATGTGAAAGACTCAGTAAAGATGCTCAATTGTCATGCTGTAATTTTTGAGGATGGCATGATTTTGAGAGACAAGGTAATGCTCCTCCTTAATTTGAGATTTGTGATGTAAAGTTGAGAGAGAGAGAGAGAGAGATATCTAAACATGGTATTCCTTTACATGCAACTCATTGCTAAATTGTTCTTTACTAAGGATCAGTAGGGAGTTTTATGTCCACAGAGAAAGTAAGATTTTCCAGTAAAAATAATTAGAGTGTGATGTAGTCATTGTTTTGGTCCGCTAGTTTCTAGACTACATTTTGTACCTTAAAATAAATAGCAGGTGTAACAGGTTTTCAGTGGAATAAGAAAGGCCATCCCCTCAGGTACTGCATTTCTGATGATCCATGAAAAAGGTCTGTAATGAGCTAGCAATTGACATTGATTATCATTAAAAGGCAGTGCAAATGCACAAACTGTGTTGCAAAGTTTTCACTGTTAAGGAACACCCGCAACTGTGATTATCAGGAGCAGAATTTGTGCTTCCCTGAAAGCCAGATATGACTTTCAGAAACCACACAACTTTGTTACTTTCTGTTGAGAGGCAGTAGCAGGTACATGAAGATTTAGGAGAGGAGAAGCTTGCTTTCTTTCTCATTTTAGAATTATGTTTTAGACGTACGCAGAATTCACCACACTAAATTCAGCACACTGAAATATCAAGTTACAAATTCACTGGTAGACACCCCATATTTCTGTGTTACGTGACGTTAGGATGCTGGAAACTGGATTTTTCATTTTCCGTCACTCAGTTATGTGTCTTTGTTAAGAGTAATCCACACCTCACAGTCACACTGTCCACTCACCCTGGAGGTCGCTGGCTTTCTAAATAGAGACGTGCTGTTTTCAGGACACTTCATGGTAAAATTGATGAAAAGTAGTTTTTGGGAGATCAGACCTACTTTTTGTAATTGGAAGTTAAGCAGCTTCATCCAGCAGTTACTCAGTATCAACTTCCAGTCCAGGAAAGAAGAGCAAAAGGAGACACCAATTGCCTGAATTAGCATTTTCAAAAGCGGCATGACTTTAAATGCCATAAAATTCCCATGCCCTTAAGTTGAGAACAAAAATAACATGAGATAGGTAATAGGGTGGAGTGGGGATGTGTGTACCACATCTGAACCTTATCAGGTAGGAAAGCACAATTAGATCCTAATCAGTGATAAAATTAGCTCCTTTTAGAAAACAACACTCCTTCTGCAAGCTGTTACCAGACTAAATATGCATGTTAAGTCACAGTACCTAGCTATGTTTTCCTAATTTGTTAGAATACCCTTCCTCTCCCGGCACCCCCAAATAAGTTACCCTTGAAGCACCTCTAGGGAAGGCAATTTCACTGGTAAGCCACGCGACTTTGCATGACAGGCTATCACGGCTATGTGTAATGGATCACTGCCTCTCACCTGAAGGGTTTAATAAGGTCAAGCGGAGGAAACAATTAAAATGCACTACCTTTTAAATAAGATAGGATGCCACAGAGAAACTCTGTCTTCTATCAACAGAAGCATGAGTAGGCCAAAAAGTTAACTTGGGGCAGAAAAATGGGTTATGCTTCATTTTTTTTGTCTTCCATTTTTCCCCTGTGCTGATCTTTTTCACTCTTGTATTGAATAATTAAGTGTACTATAAAACATGCAAGAAAAGAGTTCTGGCTCATTGTCCCCTGAAGTATTTTGTCCAACATTATCTGTATTTCTTAGTCTCCATAAGTGCAAAAGATGTCTGGGCTCAGTCACCAATAACCTCTTTACAAGTGGTTAAAAAAAAAACAAAACAAAACAATACAGTAAATTATATTCCTTGTTCAGTACCTACAATTGTTTGTCTACAAGCTTGTGCTTCAGAAATAGGACATTAATTTAATGGTTTTGCTTACAGTTAGGATGTCAGCGCAAAACATATGCACACAGAGCAAAAACTGTGTATGAATTGGCCTAATGTTTTTATTTTTTTGAATCAGTGAAACATCAGACCTATGCAGTATCCACAGGATCTCTCTGAACAGAGAGAAAGAACTGATGCATTTTAATGATTTAGGCCCTTAAACTGTATGTGTAGGCACTTAACTAAATCAAAGGGGCTTCATTAAGAAATCCTTTATAGAAAAGTGTGCTTATTATTATTATTTCATTATTAATAGAACCGATTACAATTTCAAGTTTTAAACATTTCAGTGGTGTGTTTCGTCTAAAAGATCAAATCAAAACCTCTTGCTGTTTACTCAGACTATTAGCACTGTTTATGCCGCCCTGCAGCAGCCCGCCGGCTGGAGATTTTAGGCAGGCAGACTGGCACCAGTCAAAACCCAGCATCTACGCAACCACCACAGTCAGCTCCTCTGACTGCAACACAGGTCATCAAACATATTGATTAGATGGCAATTTTTTGTGCTAAGTTGAATCCCACAGGAATATAACCCGTAGTGCTCAAAGCACCTTTCTGTGTTGCTGAGAGTCCTCTCGGGTTAATAAAGCAGAGGAATGGAGAGTTTCCGACTCCAACAGACCGAGGTTTTAGGCACCTGCAGAGCCTGCAGGACGCTGACAGTTTTGGGAATCCACATCAGCCGATCTATGTGCCTAAAGGAACTTTTCTAGCACACAACTAGACACCTAAGATCAGAGGATTTTGTGGAGCATCATTACAGTATGCTGCATGTATGTAATATTTTTAGTTGTAAAATGAATTAAAGAAAATTTTGCTTTAGTTTGCCAAGGGAAGATAATTCAGAATTAGGAATCTGAAATAACAGTCATGCAATACAATGAAGTAATACAACTGAGTGAACATCCCAAAGTTTCAAAATGTACAAGTAAATCTAAACCAACCTTAATTCTCTCTCTCTATTGATAAGGTTTAAATTGAATTCTGAAAAGTAATTAAATACTGGCTTGTGTAACAGTTACTTTTCAATTGTAAAACTTTCTTTTACTGGGCCTTTATTATGAATTTTCACATCAGACCTTCCTACAAGATGTATTACTACCTATTTAAAGTGACTTCATTATAGTTATTAATGGATATCAAGTAAATACACCATTTTAAATTTTTTTATAAAGGAATCCTGATTTTTTTTTTTCCTTTTAATGTATAAGTAGATTATAGACCTGTACCTAAGCCCTTCATATTGCTCATCACTGTTCTGCTTGCTTCTCCATACCATCTGAAGTAGGGCACACCATTAAAGAAATTCTAAAATCCCAATCCTGTAAACTACACTCACTAGCATCACATCAATCTCTAAAGACACATTTTTGAATTTTCAGACTGTTCCATTCTTTTGCCAACCAAAATGTAATATCAAATGCTTTACTGCAGAAATGCTATTGGATCTTTTCTATTAATAAATTGAACTTACATTTTTTGTTAGCTTAATGACAGATTTTGAAAAATTTATGGAATGTTAAATGAATAAAATCTATGAAAGTTCTGCGATTTGTGGAGATGTGGAATGTTTCCTCCGTTCATAAGTGTTGTGGTTTCAGCCCAGCCGGTAACAAAGCACCACACTGGCTTGCTCACTCCTCCCCAGCCCTGGTGGGATGGGGAGAAAGTATAAAGAAAACCTCGTGGGTCCAGACAGACAAGGACAGGGAGGGATCACTCCCCACTTATGGTCACGGGCAAAAGACAGGCTCAGCTTGAGGAAGAAACAAAATCAATTTAATTGACTACCAATCAAATCAAAACAAGGGTATTAGGAAGTAAAACCCAACCCCCGAAC
>JAVJGG010000032.1:25201839-25215297 GCA_035590195.1 Aviceda cuculoides
CATCGTGGGGGGCATCCCCCTGCGCCGGCATGCGGCATCTGCTCCCCCGCTCCCCTGCCTGGGCTGGGGGCACAGCCTGCCACCTCACCACCGGCTGTGGGGGCACCCCCTCCTCCTCCTCCTCCTCCTTCACTGCCCTTGGTATTCGCAGAGGGGCTCCTCTCACATCCCAATCCCCCGACTCGCTGGGGCTTCCCCTGCTCTTAAATCTGTTCTCCCCAGAGGCGCTACCGCCGTCACTGACGGGCTCGGCCTGGGCTAGCGGTGGGTCCAACTTGGAGCCCGGGGAGCTTCCAGCAGCTTCTCACAGGAGTCGGCCCTGCGGGCCCTTCCCTGCTACCAAAACCGCACCATGCAAACCCAAAATAATCATAACCCCCCCTTATTTTCTTTCCTTTAAAATATTCAAATCCGTAATGTGAAAATGGAAGTTTAGAACTTTGTTGAGTGTGCAAGAAAGAATAAATGAACATACTCTTGCCATGAAATTCAGTAACCTGAATCTGATTAGGCATGCTGGTTTAAAAAAAAAAAACAACCCATCCTTTTCTTTTAATGTTTTCATATGAGGTTATTTGGCTAGTCAGAGACATGATATGCTGATAGCTTTTACATAAAAGAAACTCAAATGTGCAAACTTTTTCAAACAGTAGAAATTTTTCTTGCCAAAGCAGCCTTCTGTTCCTGCTATAACAGAATGTGTAGAAAATGCTGGCAACGTGGCGGTTTGTGGTGGTTTGTATTTTATATGAATCAGCAGCTGTTGAGAGAGAGAATAGTCTCAATGCTTTTAAATTTCATACCTAAACCAGGTTTAAATCTGGAACACAGTACTGAGAGTTAAGTCATAAAAAATTATACTCTGATTTTAAGTTATAGCAATATTGGTATTCCCTGGTTTAAAAAAGAAAAACAGGAAAAGCCTGGTTTGTTTCTTTTTTCTGTCTTTCAAACCCATACTATTACAGATTAAATTTTAGAGACATGTTCAACTTCATTTTTCAGTTCCTATTGGGCAATATTTGTTTGTCTAGTGATATATTCTCAAATAAGTTTGCTTTTAACTTCCTCATAAACTTTACTGATTTGATTTTAAAGGAGCTAAGATTGAGACTTTTCTGGTTTAGAATATGTATATGTATACTGAGTTGTGAAGTGTTAAAACTATTCTAGTTTGCTTTTAATTAAGCTAGACACAGACTCTAAGCTCCTGATTTTAGTGTTTTAAATTAGTCTGATCCAAAGCATCCTTTAATCTTTGCAAACCATAAAAAATGACCTGTAGAACTTTTTTGAAACCAGAACAAAAATGTGACGTTTGTGCTTACATCCAAGTTAGAAAATTGTTCTCCTGTTTAGCTGTATACCGTATTCATCAGTCAAGAGCTCTGCATTTTTCGCCTGTACTGAAAAGCACCTCTGAGAGTCCACATAACTCTGAGGAGTGAATGCACTGATGGAGACCCTGGAATCTGAAGCTGCTTATTTCTGAGGGGAATATTGGTTATAGCCATCATCACATCACGCACCTGAGGCCAGGCTAGCCTCTGAGAAAGCCAAAGAGGCATTCAAAAGAGCATTTAAGAACTAGTGATAACAATTCACTACTTAGGTTTAAAATTTTTCTAACACCAGGAAACACAGACGAGGCTTCTCATTTTTATATTGCGGGCCTCTGTGTTTACATGCAGGTGCTGCAGCCAAAAGCTATGAGCAAATTAAGTTAGTATTTATCCCTAGGAATATCTTCTCAACTGTTTGAAGTGTTACTTATCCATTATAGCTGGAATGTTCTTTGCTGTTACTACAATAGTAATAAATCTTGGAATGCATTTCATATCTCATGTCTGTGGCTCAACTTACATTTAACCTTCAGTGTTCTTTGGCTGTGCATGGAGCAATAACATTGAAGACATGCTTCTATTTATCACTGTATGCTAACCTTCATGCGTAACATATAGCAGTTTTCCACTAAGCCGTAATTGCAAATGGTGATATTACCACAACAGATTTTCAGTGTGCTTTTCCTAGCTATGTGTAATAGAGATGAGAATGTCTATATGCCAGACCAAACACTGAGGCCAGAAGGGAGCGTTAGGTTGTGCTTTTATAATAGCCTTCATGTCTCTCTGGTTTAGAACAGATGCTCAGTGCCCTGCATTCATCCAGGCATGCACAGAAAGTGATTGAAAGGTATCTTTATCACTTCTCCTAGTCTCTGTAACCCTGGCAGTTCTGCTTAAATTTACAGTAGAAAACACCAACTAGATCAATAAAACAAAATGAAATGCATTATAAATGTCTTTCTGTCACAGTAGGTGTGATTCTGCTTGGCAGTGGAATACACAACTTTTACATGAAGTTAATTATTGCCACAGAAGTAATTCAGGAGAATACAGGAGAAACAAATGTAATCTGTAACGTGAGTTTAACACGTGCTGTAATTAAAATTGTATTTCTTGACTCCATCACAATCTGCGTCAGCTCCAAAGCTGGGTACCTCTGCTGTCTGATGTGAATAACCATTAATTCTACTCGTTGTCCTCAAATTAATATGAATGCTAGGATTAGCTCGTTCGATTTTAAAGATAGTGGCCCACTGTAACTTTATGGGTTCCTTTCTTTAATCTTTTTAATACACCCTTTTGATCATAGGCAATGTGCATCACTCAGTACTGTCTCCTGGTCTCTCATGTGACATGTGGATGTCCTATGTGTTAAAGAGGTAGAAAGATCATGTTAAATAATATGGAATTATGCCACAAAGATTAAATAAATAAATATGCAGCATGTCCCTTGACAGTTCTAAGGAAATTTAGGAAAATCCACACAAATGAATAGAGAGAACTGACTTCCAGTTAAAAATGACTCTCACGCATGCAGTATGTAACAGACTCTCAAGAGGACGTAACTGTGGACTGCACAGAATTGCACTTAGTGTGACTTTTGTGGGAATGGCATCATAGGTAGCACAGGGAAAAAAAGTAGAAAAAAAGATACTGAAGATAATAATCACAAAAGTCTTTTAGGAAATGGTACACATAAATCAATGAGGGTTATTCCAGAGATCTCAGGTAATAGACAGGCATTTCATACAATGCATGGACTCATAAATGTATCACTGATGTGGAGTTCACTACAGAGTATTGTGTCTTGTTTACCTTTTCCAGACAAAATTTAAGAAAGCTACAGCTCAATGTTTGGAGGAGTCATAAATAAGCATTCCCCTAACTCTATGTTATTACCCATCTTGAATGACAGCAAACAGCTCTTTCTTCCAGCATAGGATTATTCTAAGTTCAACATCAAAAGTAATCAAACTCCCTTGATTAATCAAAATTATATATTATCATCCTGATTGCAATCATCTACCAAAGATCATTTCCTCCTGCAGTTTATAAGGTACATAATCAGTGCAGAACAACAAACCAAGTCTATAAAGTGAAAACACTAGCTGATAATTGTGTGTTAAATAAAATTATTAAGTGGACGGAAATAGTCTGGCACTTACTAGGCCTCCCACGTGTATGTCATGCCTTTCACAAACTCATGTGAGATCATTCCACAGCCTTATTAACACATGCAACAATTCTTTTTTTACTTGATATCAGTATGCTAGTATAAAAATGTGAATCTTTCTGGTTAAGGAAGTTTAAGTCAGAAATAATTGATACAAATTTGCTGAAGATTCCTAGAGAACCTTCATGTTTCTTGGTTGCTTCTTACCATAGAGACACCAGTCCTCTTCTTATCTGACTCTGTGCTGTCTTTCTCATCAGCCAGAATGCATCCTTCGGGTTTGTTATCAACTAGAAAATGAACCAGATGGTCCTAACCAACCCAAGACAGCAATACTGAGAAACAGCACTTTTATTTCAGATTCACTTCAAATATGAAGATACTAGGAATATAGGAGGGAAAGAAGTCAGTCAGTAGCTATGCCTTGAGTTTTTCTGTTAGGTTGGTTTTCCCACACCTTCTCCAGATTGCATGTCTGACCCAGTTAGAGCTCTGGGCTTTAACTTGCTAAGTTAGAAGGCAACGTGCATTTTCTATACACAATGTTTTTAGCTGAAATTGTCTCAATTTCAACAATGTATTACAGAAATACAGCAAATCACTGCAGAGTTGTGTAAACATTTAAAATTAGCTGGTAAATGTCGTCAGCATGTTATTATGAAATACCTTGTGTTACTTAAGAGATTGATAACTGACTTTAGGTGGACTGTAGCCTGGGGTAATTCCATGGAGGAAAAATCCCCCCAACTTTTTGTCTAAGTTTCTCAGGAAAAAAAGAAGAGTTAATGCTTTATTTTTACCCACCGAGAGGCAGAAACAGATGTATCTATACTAACTCTTTGTTGTATGCTAATGTTTAATTCACAACTCTAAAGAAGCTTTAGCTCTTTAGTCCTTGACTAGTTAACTTGTGAGTTGGCAGGTGAGTACAGGCAACACTAAAAATCAGTCAAGGTTAAATCAGAAGCAAGCATCTAGCTTAAAAGTCAGAAGAAGGGAAAAAGTCATAACAAAACCGGCTCTTTTTTATCAAAGGCAGAATGTACTCACAGAAAACTAGAAGAGCCACTAAAACTTATCTTGATAATGTACCCCTGACCCTGGAAAGGCAATATGCAAGTTCTCAAATCCTGAATGGGGATGGCCTGTGCTCAGCTATAAGACTTCACCAGTTTACATATAGATAACTTTAGGACTTAAGCCCCTTTTGTCTAACATAACAGATCGGAACAGCTCGTAATTATATAACCATGACTCTTTGTTTATGGTTTTTCAGCTGTTTCTTTTTCATGTTCTTCAGATTGCATAATGAAGCAGACTATTAGACTCATCCTCCAATTTAAAGAGAAATGATTTGTGTAAGAAGTACATGAAGTCCTATCTCAGTCTACGCTAAAATTAACAGAAACCACAGACAAGCCTTCACATAATTAAGTACTCAAAGGCTGAACATTTTAATTTTCTTTCATCTTTGTTAACATTGCTGTTATTTAATTGATCCATTCTGATTTTCAAAGGAATGAATAGGCTTGGATGTGTGAGGTAAGCTTTATGATACCTGGAATCTTAGGAGACTTGGCTTTCAGAAACATGACGATGTAGAAAATACCATTTCATTAAGAATTTGGAACGGCCTCACTGAGTAATGCTATTTCAAACACTATATGACCAGAATCATTACCAAATTCAGACTAAACAGGTTTTAGGAAAACAGAAACCAAGAAGTAGAGAAATATTGACTTAAGAAAAAAACAACAGAAATGCATACATCTGATACAATAAGCAATATATTGGGCAGTGGGCAGCAGATAGCTTGAGAAACAGCACTTTTTAGAAGAGATTTTGAGACACCTATTGTAAAGTCCACAGGCAGGCTAAGATTAAGTTTTCTCTTCTTATTATAAAAAAATTCAGACCTCTGGAGTGGCATATACAATAGAAATAGGTACAAAATAAAAAGAATATTCCCTAATTAGGATTTTGGACAAGGTTCAGTTAAGAAGGAAGTACATATTTTGTATGACAGATTTGATTCTCACAGTCATTTCACTGGAGCTACATCTGATTTACAGCTTCAAAATTGAAATCTGTATCACTCTTGGACAATCTAATCTTGTAAATTAATTATATGGACTAGGGGACTTGATAAACTAGTTCAAAGAAGTAAGAAACATTTACAAAATTTAACTTAGAGTAAATGCAAAAAATGAAATAAAAGAAAAAAAATGTTTTTTGCATTGCAGGTTTTGGTAGGTTATTTTGACTTACCATTTACTTAGATATAACTATATAAAAATGTTTACATAAGTGTAGAGGAATGTAATTTGAAGTTTCCTGTCTGTGGAAATACTTTTCTTTCTTTGCAACACCAGTTGCTATATGAGAAAACATTTTCAAGACACAGCATACAAATAGTGACTTGCAGATGAATGGGTCAAACCCAAAAGGTCATGTCAGTTTAATTTCATGGTAGAAGATGAGAAATTGCTGATGGGTCAGGGAAAACAGGATCTGAGTACTCATATCCATCTGTTCCATGGGGTATATATATATAGAGAGAGGCTTTTTAATCCCATCTGTTTGTGGTAGCCAGAGCAGAGGTTGTATGATCAGCACTTAGTAACTGGCTTCTCTTGACACAAGTGTAATTCAAGTTTGGTGTTTTTATTTCATATTTTTGTAACATCAGCAGAATGAGTCCAAGCTTTAAAGATATTCTTGACTTTTACTATCCTCATTTAAAATATAGCTTAGCCTAGAAAATATTTTCAAATGCATGCAGACTTTAAGGTTGCAGGCAGAATCTGAGTGTAATACCCAGCGTGTCAGAGCCCAGTCCAAAGCCTAGTGTCTGATCCAAAAAGGTGGTTTAGAAATTTTTAGATTTCAATAAAAATTCAGTAACTTGTGCTGATTTGTAGGCTCATAGCATTGGTCAAAAGCGAAGAAAGGAGAAATGCCTAACAGGGGACTGAATTGGTTGAAAATTATCCAGATCACGTGGCTGTGATGCAATGTGCAACATTGCTGAACAGAAAATCATCAGTGAGCTTGATTGCTGATGAGAATCACAGGGATTAGGAAACAGGATGTGAGTTCCTTCCTGATTTTGTAGGAAGGAGGTGGAAAGAGAACTCAGTGACTATTTCCTTATTTCCTACACTCTATAATTTTTTCCCTCTCCATGAATATTATTATATTTTGTATTTATAGCATATTTTTATCTGAAGGTATTAAAGCCCTTTAAAAGGCCAAGCATTTCTTAAAGCAGCCTACAATGTGGATATTCTATATCCATGAAACAAATGCTGAAACCAAAGGAAAAGTAAAAATCTTCAGTCTGAACTTTTCAAATCTAGAAAAGCTAGGAATTTAAATTCACGTGAAAGCACTTAATAGTAAAGTATGATTTTCTGATACACTAAACATCTACAGATTCATTTAAAAAATTGTCAAATCACTCTGTTTACTCAGATACATTTAGCTGATTGAATGTAAACAGCTTGGTCTCAGTAAATTGCTTAAGACACATAGTAAATTAATGACAGATGAGAATAGAACACAGGTGCCTCAGGCATCCAATTGTTTTCCTGTGTTAAATAAAAACATCTTTCTGCTTGACACAGCAATGAATTTCAAATTAAAAAAGTCCTGGTGTTAGCTTACCATGAGGCATCTAGTGGATGCAAAATGAGCAGCTCACTTCTGTTATTCCAAACTGATCTGGGAGAAAGGAATCAAGCAAGATTAAAGATGTTGTGTGTTCTCATTTACATAACTGTAATCCATTAGAAAACTGTGCAATAGTAAATAAGATATCTATGATCTGATTAGATACATGGCATAGAAAATAAAAAATAATTATAACAGCCCATGACTTCCTTTCAGACACAACTCATGGGAATAAAGGGGTAAAATACTACACCAAGGAAATGGAAGAGCAGGATGGGGAGAACAGGCTTTACGGGACAGTTATTTCCCAGGATGTGCAAATAGGTATGAGGGAGAGAGTGATACACAGAATTCTATCCAGTCCTCAGAAACAGAAGGTACAAAAAAAATGTGCTAAAAGGGATTTCATTGCTTCCCAATTCTAAGCACGGACAAGGCCTGTCACAAGGATAAAATTAAAGAACAGTCCTGACTTTGTAATTAAGCCTGAAACTAAAATACTATCTAGAAATTTTGCATCTCATAAATGATGAGATTCTAGTACAAGACAACAGCGACCTTAGCTTTCTTGGTTACACAACCACGATGAGAATTTCACTGTCGCAGGAGGAACGGTAATGCCTGCTGCGACTGGCAGCTGGGGTGACAGTAGCACCCACTTGTCACTCCAGGCCAAGTGGCTCTCACACAAGAGGAGCCCATAATCCTGTTTCTTTCCCCTTCTCCCTTGTGGTTTCCTTGCCAAAACCTTTTTTTTGCTACCAGTCTTGTTTTCCCCCAAACTGCCTTGATATCCTTTGGCATTTACCACAACAATGGACCAGCACAGCCACCAAGGGTTCAGAAAACGAAACAGCACTTTGCAGTAGCGCAGGGTGTATGAACAGTGGTTCAGGAGCATTATGTCATTGGTTTCTTGTGATCATAGAAATCAGAGGTAGAGAAGTTCCTTCAGAGTATCTAATCGTCTTTCAATACCAGAGAGCTGGATGGATGTTCCTGGGACGCAATTACCAATCTTTTATCTAGTCCAGATTTATACATTTCACATTTCTCTCAGGAAGTTACCAGAATCATCATCATGGGAAATTTTTCTTAGTGTTCAGTCTTAAATTTCTTTGCTTAATATCATCCTGTGCATTTACATAATGAGCTTAGTAAGCTATAAAGAGAGAAAGAGCACTTGCTGGCCAAGCAAGTTTTTGCAAAACTTTCAGCTCCACCACAGATGTTGTACCGTTGTTCTTAGCCCTTGTGACATATGCAGTAATTGGGGAATATTTCACTTGCACTGACAGAATGAATCCAATATTTCCTGTGTAATATGAAGGTGATTAGAACAGAGAAAAAAGTAAGCTATAGACAGGCCAAAGCAATTTTCTTTTTTTTTTTTTTTTTTCTGTGCATGAATATGGGATCTTCTGCAATTGGTATAAGTTTTACTTATTAGTGATAGCCTAAGGATTTACTATATGCATTAAACTCTCCATCTTAAATTGAGTTTGGTTGAATTTTATTAGCAGTAGTACCAATGGCAGTATAGCTGGAAATCTCAAGAATCCAAGTTATGATCTGAATTCTTTCACTTCCCCTCACTCAGCTAACTATGACATGATACTAGATATTTTCCCTCTAATTCTCCTTCTGTTTTCTTCTTAATATATTGCTACATGCATGTAATCTGGCCATACATTCTTAATACAGGGTACCTGATTCAGATTTGGACACTATAAAATAAATAAATGTTACATTTGGTAGAAAGAATGTAGAGAAAGGAGTACTTTCATCTGTCTCTTGCCATCATTCACTACAAAGGCCTAGCATTCCCACAAAAATAAGCAACATGCACCCATTAAACTTTCTTTTCCCATGCCTATACCAAAATTCCCTCCAAACAACTAAGATTAATAAGTTAAATATTCTGAAGAAGCATGAATATCATCATCTCTTTGTATATCAAGAGCAAACTGTCCATTACAAAAGCAAGTCAATTAATTTAAATCAGCAAAAATGTTAATATTGTGAGTATATTTCAGTTAAAAATAATTAAGAATAAGCTGTGCTGTGTGAAACATGGTCCATCTAACCTGTTGTGCTGCCATTGGCAGTAACCAGAAGCTGATGGTTCAGGAAAAGATGCATGAAGAGTGTAACTCATTTTCTGTATCTTACTAGCTCCCAGAAATATGGATCACATGGATTTTCCTGAAGGGGGCTCATATCCCTATCAATGCATCTTTGCTTGTAATAATCCCTACTCACTTTCCTTTTAGGAAATTTTCTATTTTGTTCTTTTTTTTAACCCATTCACATAATTATAAGCAACATATTTGTGTCAGTGAGTTGCAGTAATCACTATTGCATATTGTAGGGAAAAAAACCCAAATCTCCTTTAAACTTCTTAAAGAAATATTAAACTTCTATGCCTGCACCCTTCTCCTTGCAATCTCTGTGTTGGGAGAAGCATTTGTTCTTTTCCCAAGGTATTTAATTACTAGTCTCTCTCTCCTATCACCTGTTTTTCAAAGTTAAATAGCTCTTACTTCATACACCAGCCTTTCCATAAGTTCAGCATTTTCCTGGCCTTTTCCATATCTTTCTAACTGTATTGTATCTATTTTGAAAGAAATGCATGCAATACTATCAATTTTGCTTCATTCAGAGGTACAGTTATGATATTTAGTTCTCAATTCCTTTGTTAATAATTGCTAATGTTCTATTTGGTTGGGGGTTTTTTTGACCATTGCTGAATTTTCAGCTGATAGTGACTCATCAAATCACTTTCTTAAGCAATTTTTAAAAAAATCTATTTTAAAGCTTCACAGTTGTACAGGATTGCTTTCACCTGTGTGCCTTATTTTGCATTTATTGACACTGAATTTCATGTGCCATTTCATTGCCAAGTCAGTCAGTAAAAGACTAACTCATGACAGTCAGTTTTAGTTTTGGTTAGTCTGAATCATTTTATATCATCAGGAAACTTAGTCAATTCACTATTAGCCCCTTTTACCAGAACATGTCTGAATATACTGAGTAACATGTATTCCAGCACAAATCCCAGTAGTATTCCACTGGTAATTTATCTCAGAGAACAAACTTCAGTTTGAGTCAACCATATAATCAGAAACTGCCCCTTCTCTTGGTGTTCTGCAATAACGTGATTCCAAAACTCCCTATATATTCATCAGAACTGATGAGTAGGGCTTGTAAAAGTTGGAAAACGGTATGATCACCAAACCTGGAGAGGAAGTAATTTAAATCCTACTCTGTTCTCAATCCATAGAATATCTTCCCAAACACCTGTCTTTTGGCACTATGTATTTCCTCCTTGCTTTTGTATATAATGCCTCTGTTCTCATAGAACATAGATTTTATTTCTAAATTTCCAATGTTTACATCGAAAATACTTGAGATCAAAATGGACTGGTTTTGGTAAACCAGTATGTCATATCTAGATCAAAAAGGATTGTGTCCATAGTAAAATACTATTTCCTGGTGCCTTTCTCCCCTTTGTAGATTAGAAATAAAGAAAGAATTTGGAATGTATTATGTTGAGGCGTGCGTAGAATAGACAAACTCATTTATATATGTACAGTATGATATAGAACACTTGAGAAGTTACACTATTAATCTGGCAGAACAGAATCAAATAAAACTTAACTATATTTATGACTTAATATTTTGCATCAAGTTCCAGGAAAATTCTTGTTTTCAGGAAAGTTCTAAAATGTATTCACTATAAGCTTGCTTTTACTGTATTACTCAAGAAAGAAATTAAGTGTTCTGTAACACTCTTTTTAATAATTTTCTTTTTGTCATGTATATTCCGCCTGACTAGCGCAGTAGTATAGTTTTTGCTTACCTTCAGTAGGTTTTCTTTCTTTCTAACTTTCTCCTGAAACAGAGTAGTTTAAAACAATGAAGTGATTCAACACTACAGTTACAGAAATTTTACCTGTTTCCTATTTAATTTCAGGTTTCGAATTGCTACTTACATTTTCTTAAGATTTAGGTTCTAGATTTTCTTGTAGATTTATTGCATATTTCAAGTATTTTGAGCTAATCTAAAACCCACTTTCAATTTAATTCTCATTTTAAAAACATATGTAAATAATTAGGACACAGCCAGCAAGCAAAAAGAATCAAGTAATAAAAATCAATAGAAATCAATCAATCAGAACACTAGCAACAGAAGAAAGCCCAAGGAAAATATTCATTCACCAGATAAACTCTAACAAAATGAAGTCCAGCAGACTAATACTTTTATTATCTTTCTGTATCAGCCACATACACAAAAACAGCAACACAGGTGGGATGCACAATTAATGTCAGACACAAAGAAATAAAACTTTCATAAGAAAAGATTAAAAGGTATTTAAATATTTTGGCTGTTTTCAAGTCTGCTGAATCTGATAACCTCCATCACAGGCTATTCAGCAAAAAAGCTGTAATTGCCTCGATTTCCTTCAGTGTTGTTGCTGAGTATATCTATGTTACTTACTAGAACAGTGCAAAGAGAGAAGGATTGAGTTTCAACGTGCAGTGATCTCTCATGGGTCTGTTGTGTTTCTAGAATATTGTGTTTTATCTAGGAAACGTTTTGAAAATTTGCTGGTCCTGGGTAAGCAATGTGCATGTATTAATAGTTAATATTAATATAATAATTAATTATAAGTTATTAATAGTTAACTGTTGAAGGCCCTTGTGCCCATATTGCAAGTTCAACGTCTATGTGGTGCTTTAGTGTGTCATTTTGATCTTTGATCCTCCAAGAGGGAAGCTGATTCAAGCTCACCAGCCGTATACTTGTTTATGTACTACAGAACTTCATGTGTAGACATAAGGCAAATTTTCATCAAAAATAACTTAGTCTTGCTACTACATTGCTACACTTGTTACAATTACATTAGCAAACATTTTTGAACAAAAAACAATTCCTAAAAGCAAACAAGGAAATGATCGACAGCAAATACTGGTTAGCCAAGACCAAATCCTATCGATCTCATCTCATTTCCTCCTATGACAAAGTGAAAGGCCTTGTGCGTAGAGGGGAAGCAGTAAAGAAGAACAGCTGGCTAGGCAGCTGCTTTGCAGAAGGAGATTCGGGAGATTTAGTTGTCCACAGGCTGACCACAGGGTTATGCTTTTTGTGGAAAGAAAAAGCATGTGGCAGATTTGAAACAAAGTACGGTTTGTATAAATATTCACAAAACCTCAGCTGAAGTCCTGTTTTTGGACTAGCACTTCAGGAAGGTTGACTGAGGACAGAGGAGTAGACTGAGTCTGAGCAGAAATCTGTAAGTATGATGCTCAGGGAGTGATCAGAAGTGTGGGACCTGCTAAGTGTGAAGGTGAGAAGACTGAACACAAATGTAGAAAGTGCTCTGAGTGGGCCAAGAGGGGAGCAAACCGTGGCTCATAGTAAAGATGATGAGACTTACATGAAAAGCAAATCAGGGTTTTTAACAGGAGGATTTTTTTAATATAGAATCAAATTTCTGAAAAAAATTGCAAACTCTGTGTGATTGGAGTATTTGAAGAGTTGGTAGACAAATATCTAATGGAAACAATAGAATTAATATGCCTTTGGCAGAAAAATGAGCTAGGCTTCTAAGCTGTGCTCCACCCTAGTGCTCTAAATATTTATGACTGAAAAAGGAGAAGCATTTCTTTTTTCTCTCACAACCCATATTTAAGTTAACAATTTCCTTGGAGTCACTTGCAGAAAAAATTTTAATACTGACATTCAAAAATACCAAGTGCTTAATATTCTTAACCTTTTTAAGGGCTATGGGTATATTCATGTTAGACAAGAATATAATCATAGAATAGTAGAATCATAGAATCATTTAGGTTGGAAAGGACCTTCAAGATCATTGAGTCCAACTATCAACCATGCCCACTAAACCATGTCCTCAAGTGCCTTGTCTACGCGCTTTTTGAATACCTCCGGGGATGGTGACTCCACCACTTGCCTAGGCAGCCTATTCCAATGTCTGACAACCCTCTCAGTAAAGAAATTCTTCCTAATATCCAATCTAAACCTCCCCTGCTGCAACTTGAGGCTATTTCCTCTTGTCCTATCACTTCTTACTTGGGAAAACAGACTGACACCCACCTCACTACAACCCCCTTCAGGTAGTTGTAGAGAGTTATGAGGTCTCCTCTCAGCCTCCTCTTCTCCAGACTGAACAGCCCCAGCTCCCTCAGCCGCTCCTCATAAGACTTGTGCTCCAGGCCCCTCACCAACTTGGTTGCCCTTCTCTG
>JAVJGG010000032.1:25217705-25238275 GCA_035590195.1 Aviceda cuculoides
TGCTAAATTAAAACAAACAAACAACTGCTACCCCCCCCCCCACCAACAACCTGACACTGCAAAAAAACAGTGATACCACAATACAAAAGTAATTTCTATGCCATAAAACTGCATTTTTGGTTTGGGTAATCTAAAGGGCTAACAAGACATGTGGAAAACCTGTATTTTTCTCCTATGTGATTTTAACACTTAAACTCCAGTTTGTGAATTTGTAGGATTTTATTAAAGATAATCCTACACTTTAATTAGTTCCATATACCATCCATAATCCTAAAGATATGATTCATGATAATTCTTATTCGATGCATCCCTAACTTTGGCTGTGGGTTACTAAAAGAATTTGTCTCAGTAGTTCATAAGTGCTAAATGGCAATTACTTCAAGAGCCTAGACTGTCTTTCAGAAGTCAGAAAAGCAGCAAACAACGGCACTTGTGAGCAAATGCCTCCAGGAGCAATGGACATTTTGTTGGTCTTCTGCTTGAGCAGCACATGACTTAGCAGGCTTTTGACTCCCAGCAGGCAATATGGGAGATAAAATGACTGTGAGGACAGTAATTATCATAGCTTTGTTTTTCTTGACATATTGTACACCTGTACAAGTGGCTTAGGAAACTGTAGCCTCATTTTATCAATGAGATACAACGTATAGATTCAGCTATTTGCATGCTTTTCAGTCTGCATTGTTTTGTTTTCTTTTAGCCAAAGGAATTTTTTTAATTTTTTTTTCTTAGTTTGTTATAATATGCATCATGTTAAGTTAGTTTTAATACCCAAACATTGTACCAAACAAAGACTTCACAGATGGTTAATATTTTACAGGGAAACTCTTGTTTCAACTTTTTGCCCTCTGCTTTGAACTTTTATTTTGAAGTGTTTCTTTCTTCCTTTTGCTTTTTTTTTCCTTTCAGTGACATTAAGCTTTGAGGAAAATTTAAAAGGATATAAATGGATGAGTATGTAGACTTTTCCTTCCAATCACTAGTATGTTTTGTCAGTGTTCTTCAGAGGATAAAGTTTTGCTGAATATATGACTTATTTGTCATACTACTGTTTCAAAAAACTCAGAGATATTCAAATTCTGATTCTCCACCTACTTCTTTCTCTCAGAAAATAAAATATGCCCCAATTATTAAGACATAACACAGTAAAGAATAAATCAGTAAATTAGTAAATGACACAGTAAGAAATGTACTGATATCAAAAATCTTTAGTTCATATTCTAAAACTAGAGATTTTGGCATAAATGGAATAAGATTTTTGGTATCAATCCATTTCTTATTGTGTTATCCAACCTTCTACACTAATGCAATTGTGCTGCTGATATTCCTCTGTTATTAGATCTATGCAGGGATTATTGTATGAGATGTACGTTTATGCTCTTTCTGAGACAAATTCTTAGTTTAGCTTTGTAACTGAGCTGTGTATCCCACTCATTCGAGTACACAATTACTCCTTGGATTGGATTCAGTAATCAAGAACTTAGTTAATGTTTATTAATGAAGAGTCTTTACATCCAGTGGTAGACCTTCAGTGTATTTCTTCTATGTAATGTACCTCCCTAGCTGGTCTTCTCAAGTGGCCAGAAAACTTATACTTCCAAGTTTCTACTGACAATTCTTACAAAACAAGATATATAAGGATACATGGATTCTCAGTTCAGCTGTTCACTTTGTCGTACATTGCCTGCTTCTATTCTTCAGTTAGTGTTAGAATAGTCAGGATTCTATTTTACATTTATGATTATATTTTATTATTTTGATTATTGGATCGTATTTTGGAAGTCAGCCAACAGATAACTGCTTCCCAAGAATAGGATTTTGCTTTCTGTCTACCAGCTGGTATTTTATTATGTAAAATGTTCAATAAGATAATGTCTACCTAGTTTTGACTGCTTTCACTTATAACTAGACACACTGTCCACTTCCCAAATGACACAGTGTCCTTACTATTTTCTTATTTTATTGTGATATGGATCATAAGCAACCAGGAGTTGAGAGAATTGACAGACTTGTTTCAGTCAGCATCTTCAAAGTACAGACCACTATGACATTAAACACAAGGAGACATTTGTTAACATATGTATTTTTGTTGAGGTGAGCAGAATAAGAAGAAGAATGTTTAAGAGAAAAATATTTCCTTGGTTTAGTAATTGAGGAAAACAGGCAAACTTCAAAGAGAGTGAGAAAGCCGCTTCTTTTCATGTTGAATTCCTGCACCGGTGGCCAGAAAGCTGGAAGTACAAAGTGCAAAATATCAGGACTCTGAAATACTGTCAGAAAAGAAAGGAAGAGGCCTGTATTTAACATTACTAAATATGGTAAGTGCCCTTAAGTGGCCTGCAAGCTATGGAGGGGGTTAGAAAACCCAAGCCACCCTAAAATCTCTTGCCAAGTCCTTGTCTCGGCATACAAGGCAACTCTTATCATACAGTAGGGAATGGAGAGGCATTATAAGAAGGAATAAGTGAAGATTGATTTCAGATCTCTTTCAGCTCAGTTAATCTGCCATTTCGAAGGGGGAAAGGGGACATGTGACAACAGTAAATAATTCTCCAGTAGCAAACTGGGAGCTGGACAGAAACATTCTATTCTTTACTAACAGTAGTTTCCAAGGGACACAATCTAGTTTAATGGTAGTTTTCTCTATATAATGGCTAGAGCTACACAACGCTGGCCAATACACTTAAGCTGGCTTTCTGTCCTTTGAACAAAGTACAGAAGATAAATCATGCCTCAGCTTAATTTGTCAGGAAGCTACCTTAATTATTCTATTTTATTCTCTGGAATTAATAATGCATTACCCAGTGTAGACCAGTATTTCCAGATGTTCTTTCAAGCACTGCCAGGTTATGCGTGCTTGAACATTATCTTCTTTAAAGAAATTGCATGTGTAACCTTGAGACAATGTAATCCTGAGAGGAAGATTAACCTTACTTTAGCTGCATTTGCGTTATTTTTGGAGCATGACTAACCTTTTATTTGGAAGTAGCAAACAGCAGGAATTGGACTATTTACACCTGGACCAAACCTGCTGATTGAAGGCCAGATTCTGCTCCTACTGGAGTTAGTAGAAGTTTTATTAGAGACATCCATAAAAGATTAAGTATTCCTCTTGTGCTTAATCTCTGATTTTCGGAGACTACTGAGTAGTCACAGTTTCAATCATTGGCACAAGGAGCAAAGAGTCTCATAATCTCTGAAAACATGGACTCTTTAATTCAGGTAACATTTTACTCCCCTGTCTGCATACTAGAAGTATGACAAGGACATACCAATGAAAATACTTCAGGTATTTTAACTGCAACTGTATGTACTTACAACAGCAACACAAAGCCCACAGTCATACAATTGCTCCCTGATTTCCTACCTAGGAGCTATTCCCATTTTATTATTCAAATCTATCAATCAAAAACAAAAAAAAAAAAAAGAAGATTTTTTGGCTCCAAGAGTTAGAGCACTATCACTAAGTAGATAAAAAGTCTGCAAGAAATTAATTTGAAAGTAATGCTAAAGCAAATTAAAGTGTAGCTTTTAGGATATTAAAGTCAACAAATATGTTGTACTAAAAAGCAGAATAAAGTGATTTAAAGTAAATATTTTAAAAATTATCTTTATTTAAAGGAGCATTACAATTTGTATGTTAGGAATCTCCATCTGCTTGAGACTGTGAAAAAAAACAGAAGAGAGACTTACAAAGCCCAAATGTTGTAATAAATATGATTGTATTTGCTTACACTTCAGAAATGAATGTTCTGTGAATGTTCCTCATTACATTTAACGAGATGCTTTACCTTGCTGCAACTAATAAGAATTTAAGGAAGAGGACAGAAGCAGGGTAGTCAGTAAATTTTCTGCTGGCTTATATCCATACTGTATTTTCCCCATGAAAGGTTTGTTGTTTTCTAGGAGGGTTTTTTTGGTGTGTAGGATGGGTGCTGATAGTCTCTTGAAACAAAATGAGTCCATTTCAATCTTTTCTACACAAAAGCCAACAGTGGCTATAAAACAACCGTCAGTCTCTGCTTTTTATTTGATGAAGTCTTGTTTAGTCAAGACAAAGTTTTCCACTTTGCATCTGAAGAGACTGGACAAAAGCAATTTCTTTGTCCTTAAGTATCCCAAATCAGCTAATATTCTTCATATTGGTGATTTCTATGAGCAATAAGCTGCATCTCTTAACTTCCAAATATTAAACAGAAAGGAAACTTCTTTGCTGGTAAGTGAATAGACAGCAGAATACCAAGTAGCATTTGGTGATAATGAAAGGAATATTCTATAACCGATTCAGGCTACATTTCTATATATGGTATAA
The DNA here is from genome assembly GCA_035590195.1 of Aviceda cuculoides. Lineage (NCBI taxonomy): Eukaryota > Metazoa > Chordata > Aves > Accipitriformes > Accipitridae > Aviceda > Aviceda cuculoides. The sequence goes on from JAVJGG010000032.1 coordinate 25,222,018, forward strand.
TATAAAAAATGTAAGATATTAAGTTAAGGACAGGAAAGAGGTCCTGATTTCTTTCAACTGAAGATCATGAAGAAATCTTACAAAAACCTTTCAGTGGGACCTATATGAATTTAACAGAACTTTACAAACACAAGTAATGCGAGATTCAAGTCACTTCATGTTTCTGATTTTCTTAACTATACCCAGCTATTTTTCAGGCTTGCCGTGTTTAGTGGCTAGTTTAAACTTTTGTACAGTTAACTTATGAGTTGGGCACAAGTTACCCCTGAAACTGTTCTGATCTAAGGGTTTTTTGGACCACAAGTACAGGACGTGATCTCTTCATAGACAGGTGCTGGCACAGTGTCATTGGTAATGTCGCTTTAGTATACCCTATGTAAGTAATACATCAGTATTTAGCATGACTGACCCTTACCCTCCGTCTCTGAAGCACCATGAAACACTTCAGCTTCATCGTCTCCAGGGAGCAATGAAACCTGCTGTGGATAGGTGTAAAAGAGTCATCAACATGATCTTTGCTGTTCTTCTAAATGATGTGTCTATGGGCTCTGAAAACTGAATGCAAAGTCTGTCACCTTTGAGAACCATGGGTGAGAGCACCTTGTGTATACTTTAAAATGCTAGATTATGTGTCGTCTTGCCTTTTTGCCCTTGCTGTTACAGAAAGTGTGACTGGACTAAATGAGGAAAAATGCTTCTCTTCTACCTAGTACTCCTCTGTGAGTCTGCATCTGTTTAAGACGAGCATATTGGGGTGACTCAGGGTAAAATGACAGGTTTAAGTTCCACTGACATATTCAGCTGTGAACTAACCCACGATAATTCACTGTGGCAAAGTCACTGGACCCTGAATTAGATTTTCTTTCTGTAGAGGTCACCAATATCTGTTCAACAGAAAACAAGCAAAGGATTTTGCTGAAACTCTACAGAGTTCTTTCACAGTATGCAAAAGAAACACACCAGATAAATTTTAATATAACTTCCACTGGTACATGTGACAGCTATTGATTTTGAAAGCTTATGGAAATGTAACAAAGGACCATGCTGCTAATAAGGAACAGTTTATAGTAGAGTTAACGCATCAGTGTTTCATCAGGGCTTTAATTTTAATGTGTGCTTCAAGGGCTGGAAGTAGAATTAAAGGAGGACATGGCAGATATTGTGTTTGACCCATTTATTTTTTTCCTTTCATATAAGATGGAAAGCTAGCAGAGAGGATGTGTCTTTGCTGTAATGCGCATTGTGTTTGCACATTTCCCTGGCTTGTTGATTTAAAGGAATCTGTTTTCTCAGACAAAGAAGCTGGGGATTGCAGATTTAGTGCTATACAGATCATCTAGCGAAAGTCGTCATCTTTTCATTGCTATTTTTTTAGTAACTTATTGCTAACTATGTTTTGTGAAGAGTCCTTTCATAAACTCTGTAAATAGTTTTGTTTGAAATACTCACTTTGGTGTCAAGTGTGTTGCACCATCATAAACGTAAAGGTATGAAATACGTTCTGAATATGTATTAATATAATTACAGCAAACTTCCTCTATACTCACTCTACATATTAAAACATTGACACTGTCTTTATTATCATGGTGCTGGAATGTCATTTTTGAATATGAGCTGAGAGTTCTCAGTCCGTGAGGAAGATGTTCATTGCTTCATGGCGTTAGGTCTTTACACAACCTTGCAAATCTGAAAGTTGTAAATGTAAGGTAGGATCCTGTGAACATACCTTAGCTGTACATGCCTACATTTTAACTGACCATCCCTTTCAGGAAGAAAAGTGAAATGTGATCCTGTGGCAAAGCACTGCATATGCACCTACTGAGGCAAATTTAGAACTTGTGTCTGACAGTTTCTACGAAAATGTTCCAAACCCAGAATATTTACAGAGAAAGTTCTCACGACTGACTCTATACCTCTGGGCAACTACAGCTTATTATAAAACCTTAGGCAGGAAAAAAAAGTGAGTATCTTTCTTCAGAGGGAAACTTTCCGGTATGAGGGTAAAGTGGATCTCATCCCAAATATAGAAAAACGTTTTTTTGGAAAATCTTTTAGCAATTTATCCTGAATGAAAACAAAACTGACTCATTATCCTCCCACTCATATTAATCGAGAGCTACTCTATGAATGTCAACAACCTGTATTAAGAGAATCAGGATCTGGTTTCTGACTTGACAAATGTCTTGTATGTTCTGCTTTGTTATCAAAAAAGAAGATAGCAGTCGCCTAAATTCTAATACTAGCCTCCCTTAACAGTAGCCAGACATTGCACACAACAGTTTTCCCAAACCCTGTACTTCTGTGGTTTGATTTAGACATGAGGATTACAGCTGCATTAAAGGGCTTCTTGTCTTTTTTTGTTTGTTTGGAGACTTTTCGATCAGTTGGTTAGTAGCCTAAAAAATTAATTGCAGGGTGACTGAAATAGTTTGTGTCTAATTAACTGAAGAGCTTCAATTGAAATAAAAAGTTATTATTTTGAGTGTTGGATCAGTTAACTTCATTTTGACATTTTCAAAGCGTTTGAGATTTAGTTTGATAAAAAAAAAGAAACCTGAGAGGTAAGTAAAATAAAAATCAGAAATAAAACCTGAACTCTAGTTACCAGATTCCTCAGAAATGCTCATTTCCACTTTCACTATATGGCTTTGAAAGTGGATAACTGAATCCACTCTGTCTTGTGTGTCAGGAGCTGTGAGACTCCCGTGCAGACAAGTGAATACAGCCTAGGTTTGTTAATAAGCAATTTGTCACTCAGTGGACTAGAGTATCTAGCCATGAGCATTTATCCTTTTGATCCCCGACTTTACTGTAATCACTTAAAAATAAGGCATTCTGGCTTGGCCCAAATTAAAAAAAAAAAAAAGAATTGATAGCTGGCGGATCTTGTTTCAACAAGAAAGGGCTGTTCACAAAAGCTGATTTTATCCTGTGAACACCAGTTTTTTTTAGGCTCCTTCTATGTCATTAAACAATGAAAGACTCCTCCAAGGGTTATTCAGACCCTGAAAGAAACTATCATCTTGCCACTGGTTATTGAAGAAATTTAGAGGCACCAGCATTCCACAACTCAAACATTTGCAAATGCACTTTAAAAGCACGTACAGAAAAAAATTTCATGTCCATTTAACCTGTTCAGCAGCAAACCTAGAAAGAAATCAATATGTTTGCACTGTTCTAATTGGAAACTGATGTTTTTCCTCTCCTGTTATTTGGTCTAACATCAAAACATCACAGTAAATTTTTGTGCTCTTTATTAGATTTGTGATCTGCTTGAATGAATAAAGTAAAACATGCAATTATCGGACATTTTATTGCAACACAAATCCAAATGGAAGATCTGCAGCTGCCCTTCTCTGTGGAACATCAAGGCTGTGTGCGTGTGTGTGTGTGTAAATAAATAAATAAACAAAATAAGAAGCAGGCTTGGGCTGGTGGCAGTGGGGGAGAGGGGTTATTCCTGACCCTTTATTTTAAAGTATATTGGCTAGAGGATATAAGATACTATTATTTTATATGACTTGAATAAAAAAGCCAAATGGCTCAGCTGCACAGAGGTTGGTGAAAAAGGGTGATCTAAGCCATGGACTAGCTTTAGTTCACGGTCACATTTCACTGCAGATGATCATACAGTGAACGTGCAGAATGTGATCATTTGAGGGCTCTGTCATAAGGTGCCATACTATCGGTCCTCTATTCCTATTCCTGGGTAATTGTGGAAAATTCAGCCTAAATCATGAACTTATACTAATATATGTGTGTGATGTTATGTTTTATTGTTCTGAAAATAAACTGAAACCAGGATACAGTTGAGCCTACTTAGATCAGCTCTTTGGTTAAATCCTAACTACAAAGCAGGTTTATTATAATGCTTAAAACACCACCTGCTCTTCACAGTGAAGCTGGTCCTAATCAAATCTAGAAGATAAGAGCTTGCATCCTGATTTTAGAATTAAAGAGGAGCACTGCTCCAGCTGATAGCTGGCATGCTGCAATTACCATGTTATTTTCAATGTTCGAGGCTAACCAAATGCCCACTGAAAAGCTGTGTGTATTAGGAACAGAAGAGTGACAAGAGAAGCATAAGGACAAGATTTTAGTAGAAAGAGAATATCCTTGGTAGATTTTCTTTGGTATCCTTTAGTAGAAAAAGCATACTGTTCTCAAACAGTGTTTTCTTTAGACTTGGCTAATGGACGCTCTACATCCTTAACATAGCACTCTAAAACAGACTTCACAATTTGTAGCTCATACAACCCCTTCAGAGAACTATTGGAAGTTTGGCAGTTGCAGAGTGAGGAGGCAGAATTTGCGCGTATGTGTTCAAACTGAGAGTAAAATAGAAGAACTGTACAGTTTTTAAAACTAGGAAGTGATAAATTCCCATGGCGGCTTCCATTTAGTAAGTGCAGAGAATAGAGAAAGAAATAAGAAATGTTTTGGCCTTTTGACTGATTACTTGTCGGACACACTTATGATGTGTAACTCACTCAGAGGAAAGACCAAGAATTTGCCAAATTCATGGCAACTTGTGATAACCTCTGCACTGGTATTTCGGGTGTACAGTATTCCAAATGTCCCATTAATACTGTTCTGCTTATAGATGGCTGCACAGACATTTTTGTGCATACACAAAAATACATCACGAGGAAAAGAAACCCTCATATGAATGCATCTGTGTGACTCATCTGAGTAAGCACTATAAGGACAGAGAGAAAAAATGGCTGAATGTAATCAATACCTAATTTGTGACTTTAACATGTTTTTTTCTTTCTATGAGTTTAAAAGTTGTGCTCATGTTTAATAAGACAAATTCAGCTTTAACTGAAAATTGTACAAAATAAAAATCAATCTGCCTACTTCCTCAAGTCATTTTTCAGGTTCCAGGAACTAACAAGAAGCTACAGATTATGACATTTTAATATGGTGGTTTGGGTTTGCGTGCGGGGTTTTTGTGTTGTGGGGGAGGGCCCGCAGGGCCGGCTCCTGCTTGAAGCTGCTGGAAGCTCCCCCGGCTCCAGCCGGACCCGCCGCTGGCCCAGGCCGAGCCCCTCAGGGAGAACAGGTTTCAGAAGGGGAACGCCCGGGGAGTCGGGGATTGGGATGGGAGAGGAGCCCCTCTGCGGATCCCGAGGGCAGGGAAGGAGGAGGAGGAGGAGGGGGTGCCCCCGCAGCCCGTGGTGAGGCGGCAGGCTGTGCCCCCCAGCCCAGGGAGGGGAGCGGGGGAGCGGAGGCCCCCTGAAATGGCCGCGACTCCATGGGAAAGCCCACGCTGGAGCAGGCTGTGCCTGAAGGACTGCAGCCCGTGGGAAGGACCCACGCTGGAGAAGTTTGTGAAGGACTGTCTCCCATGGGAGGGACCCCACGGCGGAGCATGGGAGGAGTGAGGAGTCCTCCTCCTGAGGAGGAAGGAGCGGCAGAGGCAACGCGTGATGAACTGACCCCAACCCCCATTCCCTGTCCCCTTGCACTGCTGGGGGGAAGGAGGGAGAGAAAATCAGGAGTAAAATTAAGCCTGGGAAGAAGAGAGGGGTGGGAGGGAGGTGTTCTAAGGTTTGGTTTTACTTCTCAGTGTCCTTGTTTTGATTTGATTGGTAGTAAATTAAATTGATTTTGTTTCTTCCCCAAGTTGAGCCTATCTTTGCCCATGACCATAAGTGATGGGCACTGACCATAAGTGATCCCTCCCTGTCCTTGTCTTGACCCTTTATATTATATATGAGCCTGCATTTATATTTTCTCCTCATCATCCTACCGGGGTTGGGAGTGGTGGGGGGAGGAATGAGTGGGTGGCTTTGTGGTTCTTTGTTGCTGGCTGGGCTTAAATCCCTACATATAGTCTGTCCTTTAAACTTTTATAAGCTCTTTTAATGACTGAACTTCAGGAACTCTCATTTTTAAGTTTTCTCTGCAACAGATGTTATTTACTTCTTCCCTTCAGTAGGGGAAATGGAAATTCTTATGTACAATATAGAGATGTTTTGTAATGTTTTTCTGAACAAGATAATTGACTGAATGTACTCATCTGTTGCAAAATTACTCACCAGAGGTGAATGACTTAAATCTTTCCTGGAGAGCATTCGTTTTTAAGAGGACTGAGAAAAGAGAAAAACAGAGCGATAGCATGTAGATGTCTGTTGCTCTGAATGCGACTGAAGAGCTATCCACCCATCTTGGGGGACGAGGACTGGACATCATACTTTTAAGAACTGGGAGCCAGGGAAGCAAGTGTGAACAGCTTGGCTATTAACTTCTGCAGCAGATCAGAACAGAGAAATGAAGATTCTTTGGGCAAGCAAGTCAGACAACTTTGCTAAGCCAGTCTAAGTTAAGGTTTGTCTTGGTCATGGAAAGAGCAGGACTCTATAAAGTATATTCCAGTTAACTAATAAACATTGCTTTGTTTTGAAAAGGTTTCATGAATCAGCGTAATTACTTCCGGTCACATTATTTCGTCACAAACTAGGAGTTTTGGCACGGTTGTTTCTATGGACTCTTTGGAGAATTCCGTCGAGACCACAGCTACCGAAGGTACAGACTCAGACAGGAGGAAGCCAAGGGGGCTTTCTCCGACACTGAGGTTATGCTGGGGGGTCTTTCAAGGAGCTGGAAATGTGTCTTCAACATGACTACACAGAAAAGAGAGCATGTCATCTGAGTGCAACACGGGAGCAAACAGCTTTCAGCAGGCAAGGGTTTTTACCGAAGTGAGGATCGAGTCTTCGAGTCCTGTGTTTCAGTAGCAGTTTTCAGTGTGTCATTTTGGATTGTTATAAGAATGTGATCTTGGCCACGATAAAGACAGCAAGTCAATCTTATTTTATTAAACTTAGCAGCAGTAATATCTTCTAGCATGGTATCAGACCATCTCTATTTAGGATTATGTATTTTTTGCCATGGACTCTGAGTGATCAGTAAGGCGTTAGGCTTGTGTATTTGTGACAACTTTAGAAGCTCACTATTTTTCTATATAAGAAAGTAAATCTAAAAAAAGAAATGAATTTGTCTGAACGGCAGCAGTGGCAAAACAACAAAATCATGGTATAATATCTATGGATTAATAAAGCAGTAGGGAAAGCAAGAACATAGCAAAACGCCTGTGGTTGTTATTGTTCATCACACTACATCGAGAACGGTCTCAGATAGTGTGAACAGACAGGTTTTTAGAGCAGATATTTGTATTTTTAATCATAGATATTTACAGAATACAGACTTAGAATACATTAAAAAGACAAAAGAGCCTGAAGAGGCATTGCTATCTAATACCTGCAAAACCACCTATGTATACTTAGTCTTTGTATTCTTCCTCTCAAAAAAGGTGATGTCTTCTTTCCTTCACTCTTAATTTGCCTTTTTTACCCAGCACTAAGTTTTATTAATACTTATATGTATTTATTCATATGAGTGCAATGAACTTCTCAAATGTGTAAAAGTAAAAATCTTCAGAGAACGGACTGTCTTTAGATATTTCTAGATAGCACAGGTAACACGGGGCCCCTTATGGTTTGCCACGCCTACACAAATACTGAATAAGAACAACAAAAGAATCAAGTAATAATAGCCATTTTATCTGGCATGAAACAAAACAGTAACTCCTCATTCAGTTTATAATAGTATCTACTGTGACTCATGGTGGTATTGTAAGTTTGGAGACCCTCAAATAAGAGAAAAAGATTAGTCTGCCAGAAAGCAAATAAATAGGGGTTTTTTTTAGAAATAAAATAAAATATACCATAAAACTGCATAATGGAAGAGCCTTTCTTGCTGTGATCAGACTGTTGCATTTTTTCCTGGCACTGGTTAGTAAAACCTGAGTTTCAAATGTGGTAAGAACAAGAAGCATTTTCATCCTGTAGTATTCTATTTCACTGCTAAAATTAATTCCATTAATTATGTGGTTACAATTAACCTATTTTGCCAAGACTGAAGTTAAGCTGAATGTTTTAAGCCTTCTCTTATCAGCAATTATATCCTCCCATCTAGGAATAGACATATTTTCTTTATTTTCTATACATTTTATTGTTTTCTTTTAAATGTTGTTGTTATTATTATTATTATTAATTTCCTATAAGCCTGAGTTACTTCTTCAAATCCTGTTTTCTCTTCTTTGTGTGTGACTTTTCTGAGTTTTTAATTTTAAAAAACTCCAGATTTCCTGATACAGCCCTATTGATCTTTTACTAGGATTCTTGTCTTTCTCCTGATATGGACAGTTTGCCATTGCTGAATTAATGCAGTTTCTTTCAGTACCTGTCAGCTCTGCTACAACCCTTTATCCCTTAGAATAGTCTTCCAAGTCCTCAACAACCAGTTTCCTCAGGTCATTGAGGTCTCCTTTTTCTGAAGTCCATTGCCTTCATTTCACTGTTATGACTTCTTTCCTTAAAATCAGAAACACTATTGAAAATAATTTCTGTTGTTATTCTACCACTTTTGGTCAAAATTCAATCTAAAGTAGCTCATCTTTTGATAATTTCCTACCATTTATGATAATGCTGGTCCCAAGATTTTCTAACATCTCAAGTTATCTGACACTTGCTTTTCAAACAGACAGTCAATAATTAAAGGTTCTTATTATCACCAGGTCCTACTTTGTGAATAATGCTTGTAGTTGTTTAGAAAAACCCCAAACACATTATTCACCTCTTTTCTGAATAGATGCTTCTATAATAGACTCTACCACGATATCCTCCTCCTCATCCTTCATTACCTTCAGAGCCAGCTGGCATGTTAACAAATATAAATAACCTTAAAATATAAAGAAAATTCTCTCTCTCTCTCTCTCTCTCTTAAAACCCATCATCTTATCCCTAAACAGGTGTTACTCTTTTAATAATGTATTCAGTAAGTTCCACTGAGCATCTGACTACATTTTTTTGGTCTTACATATCTACATTTTTTGAGACATTTTTTCTTTCTAGTTCAGACTGTTCTTGTTATAAACAGTTCCTTCTTGATCATTCTCATCTTATTCTCCAGTGATGATTAACAAAACAGAACCCATTGGCAGAAACAAAGGGCAATCAATTAATTAGTCTTCTTGACATCAAAATAAAAAAAAATCCCCCTGCTTTCTTGGAACATTGTAAACTGGCTTTAGCTCCTGGGCACTAATCTTACCTATTCTATAAAAGCAACTATAATTCCTCATATAACAAGTAAAAATTCTATGATCTCACAATCAGAAAAATCTGCCCCATTACAAAACCCAGAAACCTCTAGTTGTCTCCACAGGCATGAAAGATGCTGTTCTAATTTCTCCGTATCATCCACTCACAAATGACTATTGTTGTGTCCATTAGCTTTGTATGCATTCAACGGATAAACAAGGACTTTGAACTAATTTGAACACAAAGCTGGCTTGGCAGGGTTTTGAGGTTTAATTGAACTTTGTATTCATTTACAATTAGTTTGTTTTGTTTACTTTCTGATAGCATTAGCAAACTTATTAAAAAGGAGATACAAATAAAATTTGTGCCAATTACATATGAGAATAATTGGATTTTATTAATCCAAGAATTCATGCAATCAATTTAATTATTGGTACTCTCATTTCAGATACCTTATTATTCTTCACACTAATTAATCACAACCACTAATGAGTAGTTTTGAAAGGGGAGTCTTTAGTCACTTACCCTGAATGGAAAGTTCCTTAAATAACCATTGATATTTACTTTACAAAAACAAGCAAGTTTTATAAATTTATTTATTTATATTTTTTCAAAAAAGATGTGAGTCTGTAAGGTAACAGCAGCTTTCTTGATTCAAAATGCAAAATTTAGAAGACTTTCATATGGGACTTACATTTCATTTACAGTATTGTCTACAGTTACGGACTTAGATTATAGGACAATAGAGCTCATGATTTTTATTTTTTATTCCAGTACTGTCTGATTTGGGGCAAGTGACTTGTCTTTGCCTTCTTAAATATGTTGTTAGCCAGCAAGGATCAGTGCACATCAAAATGGAGGTTTAACAAATACTGTATATAAACATAGCGCTATGCAGAGGTCTTTACTGAACAACCATAATAGTCGTTGGAGGTTATCTTCCTCTTGTGTCTCTATACATTCAGTCTGGAAGTACATTCCATTTTTTATGGTGTCATATGGAGAAAACATACGAACGTGAGAGTCTAGCAAATAGGGTATTACAAAGACTACCCTTCCTCATCGAGGTGTAAGTGAAAACACATTTGAAAAGGAATATGTTATTTCCGATGCAATACCATGTATAGAGGAGCTTGAAGATATGCTAATTCCAAAAGTGAATATGGGAAACACATTTGGTTTTTAACTGAGACCAAAGGAAGTGGGATAAAGCCAGACTGGTTAGGAAAAATAATAAAGCTGATGGACTATTTCTGACAGACAAGAATGGGACAATGTTGTAGAGGTCAGAGAATGAGTAATGAAGAGAATGTCAGAAAATGAAAAAGGGAAATAGCAAAGACAAGGATAATAATTTTAGTTGTACACACAGCAAGATAAAAAGCAACTCCCTAAGATGCTGAGAAAAAGACTCTCTGTAAGAACACCTTTAAGAAAAGGCAAAACCGCCAGAGAGCGGAGAGAAGAAAATAGAAGTGTGAGAAACAACAGCGTGAACACGGCGGTCAGGGGAGGAGGGGGAGGAGGTGCTCCAGGCAGAGCAGAGGTTCTCCTCCATCCTGTGGAAGAGACCACGGTGGGGACGGAATTTCCCTGCAGCCCACAGACGAGTCCACGCTGGAGCAGACAGCCACCCTGCCGCCCAGGGAGGACCCAGGCGGGAGCAGCTGGGTCTTTCCCGAAGGAGCTCTGGCTGGTGGAGAGCCCGTGCTGGAGGAAGGGAAGAGTGTCGGGAGGAAGGAGCTGCAGAAAGGAGCTGCTCAGGGGAGGCGTGGAGGGAGGGAGAGGAATCGGGAGTGAAGTTGAGCCTGGCAAAAAGGATGGGGAGAGGGTGTTTTAATTTTGTCTTTCTCATTACCCAAATCCGTTTTAACTGGCAGGAGATGAAATTAGTTGTCCCCAAGCTGAGTCTGTCTTCCCCATTGCAGGAACTGGTAAATGACCTCCCTGTCTTTATCTCAACCCACATGCTTTTTCATTTCATTTTCTCCCCGTGTCCTGTTGAGGAGGGGAATGAGGAAGGGGCTGGGTGGGCAGCTGGCCGAGCTCAGCCCAGTACACATTTACCAACAGAAACACCAGAGTATGCTGATACTGTCATTTCTTGACTGGACTCACTATACTTTCTTCTGTGGCTAATCCAGTTTTTAAAAAAAGTGATGATGTTAGTTTAATTTGTAGTGATAGCAATACCACATTTTTTCATTTAAAAATACTAATTTTAAGGCTCTGATGGTTTCAACTTTCATTAAAAGGTAAAAATAGTTATTAAAAATTATTCATTAAAATTACTTTTGCTTAGTAAAATGTTATTTAAGGACTTAAAAATAAATTTTCTTTTATTAAGGATAAAAATATACCCTGTAAGAAACAGAAGTAACAAAATCTCTTTTCCTCAGGATTTATGCCTTATGGTAGAAGATATGATACCTAGTCAGGTGCAAATGCCAGTAACAGGTTGTATGATGATTAGGGTATTCTTAATACCTTTCTTTCCCTTTGGATTCTTTAATAAGTGCTGAATTAATCCCCCTGCTTTCCCAATAGAAGAGGCAATACTACAAGTATCGTTTCTATCCAGAAGTCACTTTTTGACAAAATGCTTAGGAACTTTGGAGAGCTGTGTATATCTGACAAACATCTTTCCAATTGATCACCAGCCACAAACTATGGTGTCTTCACTCACAGAAGAACACATTTGCTGAGGAAAAATAGTGAATAAAACAACTGCCTGCAACTACAGTTTATGAAGGCAGAACACAATCAACATAAGACTCTATGTCATAAGACATAACGTAAGACTCTGCCAACAAACTAAAATTAGCACCCTCCTCTTGTATAACTACCACATATTTGATGATCGCTGTTAATAAAACCCAATATTTTAAGGGAAAGGACTTCCTTTGAAGTGCTTAAGAAGCTTCTATTATTTTCACACTATATTCACTTCCCTGCCAAATAAATGAAGGAAAAAGAAAATCCAAATAGAAAAAGTATATTAGGCTATATTAGAGCTACACTTCAAAACATAAAGAAAAAAAGTATATAAAAAAAGGTTTTCCATACCATTTTCCAATTAAAAACAGAGTTATTTTGAAAGTGTCTAAACCAAACCTAAAGTGACAGATCTGCATCCGTTGTCATTGCTGTTAATTTCCCTAAGATCATTTTTTAAAATTATTTTTAAATGCAGGTGTGCTAATGAGAAAATGGAATCAGTAGTCTGCAATATAAAAATAATGCTTTCTCTTCAAAATGCATTTAAAATTTGACACACATCATCATTAAATACTTTCAGAATCTGAGGATACATAGACATAGCTGATCTCAATGACAGTTCTGCCCTAGTGAACAAAACCAGAAGGAGAAGATACATGTGGAAGTGTAACACACTGTTCTAACTCAATCTGTTCTCTTAAATCAAGATTGAAAAAAACCAGTTTGCTTGATATATATTTTTGCTTCTACTCTTCTTTTTGCCCATTGGCATGCAAAAATTAAATTTGGGGTTTATCATTACCTCTAAATGAGCAGTTAATTTGAATACCAACTGGTCATTTGCAATCCTCAGAAATGCAACATGCAACAAGTGTTTGTGCGATGGGTTCTCAACCCAATACTGGAGCAAGTCACTGATAACAGTTACTTGACATGCACAACGTATTTTAAAGTGTGATTTCAGCATGCCTAAATGTTTTCTTAAGTAAAGGTCTGCATGCAACCAGATGATTACTAAAACCATGTTAAGTTCCTACTACTGGTAGTGATCACACAAAAATGTCTAGTTCTGTAATGTTTTGAAAATTTAGTGTAACGAAATAACTAAACTAATTCCAGAAGACTCATATAATAACTTCTTTAGGATTATTTTTATTGTTAGTCCATACTATCAACCAGTTCTATATATAAAAAAATAGGACTGTAAACAATGATTAATTTGTCTAGTACTCACAGCAATAATAGGCATCCATAGGAAACTATCGTGCATAAAATTGTTTTACTGCATTTCTCTTTAGCTAGGTATTTATGGTGATATATGTAACACATTTCCATATATTGTAAGTATCAGATGGGCTTCAGATACTTAAAGGTGTTTTTCTTCCTTAATATATCAAACATGTTAATGTAAATTTTGCAGTTTATATGACACCTAAAAATGCAAGTTGTTTTTTTTCTTTTTAATTTACTACTATTATAGCAGAACTAAAGTCCTTTTCTACACCAGACACTGTGAGCTTAAACTTGCCACCCCATTTCACTTTTTCAGCTGGAAAATACATGACAAACACAATCACATCCCAGTAGTTCCCCATGGCACTTCAGAATTAAAAGATAATTCATATGATATCTCACTAGAGGAAAAGAAAAACAAACCCAAAGCTTACAATGACAAAGAGTAAAAAGCTTCTTTAGCCTAATTCTTTTAGAAATCAGAAATGATGCTTTGTACTCCAAAAGGTGGAACTTGCCTCTGGGAAAGTCATTGTAGCACTTTTTAGATAAAAATCAATGTTAGAAAAAAAACCCAACCAAATTTTGGAATAGTCAGGGACTGGATGATAATGAACTTTGACACCCAATTAGGTAGGGAATATCTAAGCTCTTCAAAGCTCCATTTATGTATAAACTAGATCAAAGTTGTCTGTTAACTATCTTTGAAGAAAAGCATTTTCAATTCTTATCTTCCTTCCTGCTCTACCATCTGATTTTCCCCTCCTACTTTCAGGATTCTGATAACTTCTAATGGCACCTTTCAGCAAATCACTGGGCGCAACCTAGAGAGATGGCCGGAGGAAACATTTCACTTTAACATGGAAGTCAAAGCATTGTCACCTACAGAGCTTAGTGTGGACTTGTTACTCCTGATATAATTTTAAAACGTAAAAGAGCAGATGATCCACAAAATTCTGTTCTAGACTTGGTGGAGGACACTTATACATGCTACGTTTAGGCACCTAACTTGAATTAGGAGACTAGTCATATTGTCTCTGCAGACGGATGCTTCCTGCCAGAGGATGATTCTGAGCAGAAGGTCACTTTAGGGTTTTTAATTGCTCTGGACTACTTTCAGTAGCCTTCCAGTATTTCGCACAATTATAAATCAGCTGTCTGATCAACGATAACAGTGAAAACCATTTCTGCAATAAATTCCTGCATTCAAATTGCTGCTTATTTTAGCAGAAGTCTAAGCAGATACCTTAGATAAGGCAACAAAGTTTTAGAAAGCTAAGATTGTAATGTTTTCAGTTGTATTGCAAACTAACAGTCAGTTATTTAAAAATAAACACAATCATAATTAAGTTACTAATAAGCACAGTAAATTATGCCATACAATAACCTGTAGAGTCATGAATAAATTATTTGTAGCACCTGAGCGAATATGTTCTATGTTGGCCCATCTCATTTATGATGCAACGTCAATAAAAGCTTCTGTTAAACTGTACTTATTTTAACTGGGAAGCTGAATCTTAAGATGAAAGCCTTAGTTATATTTTTTATTGGCACAACTTAACACTTCAAGAAACAGCCAGATGCTTTCTTGAAATATGTGACGTTTACCTTACATTTCACATGAAATCAAGCTTTGATAACTGATTGTGCAAAACTGAAGACAACGATTGGACCCCCAAAAAATATATTTTTAGGAGCTAAGCAAGCAAGTGTCCAATCCAACTCTATAAATATAGACAGAATTAAAAATTCGAAAAATTCATCAACCATCAGTGTGCATATTTTTCAGTGTCAGATAATTTTATTGTTTGCATAATATCTAGCACCATCAAAGTCTCAGTAGTATTCTCAAACTTCACTATAAACCATCTTAATGACGTACTATGACTAAGAGTCAAAAAAGTATGGCAAATTCTCTAGAAGTAACTTTTGTGTATCACTTGACTTATTTAAGTTTTGCCTTCATGTAATTATCCCTAGGTTAAGAAAAATTAAACCTTGGTGATAATTCCTCTAGTGCACTTTGGAGGATCATGCTTACAGACACTGGATCAAAAAACAATTGCTAGGTAAAATACCGTGGGTCCACATGTACATTAAAGCTAAAACAAACAAAAACAATGTATCATCTCCTATTGCTATGTTTTTATAATAATGGGCCTTTTGGCCTCTGTAATGTCATGAGGAAGGCTTTACCAAATGCATTTGTTCCTCTGTGTTATTGCCTTAAAACCAAAAATGTTCTTTCTTAGTCTAATACTTGGTAATAAGTAGTTTCCTAGACACACTCAATCTGGACGTGGAATCTTCAGGCAAAATGTCCTGTGAAGGTGTCAGACATGAAGTTGTGTTGTGGGATGTTCTGTGGAAGTGTAACTCCCTCATCAAAGGCATTACAAGAAATCTTCATTAGCGCACCATTTCAGAAGTATATTTGTTCAGTCCAAATCATTAATGGTATTATCAAATACTAGTTTGTCTCATTCTATATGGTACTCAGCAGTGCAGCAGATCATAATATAGAACTACCTTGAAAATGGAAGTTTCTGTCCATAATGCTGAAGAATGCAGCTTGAAAATCTAGTTTCTAAAGACGCTTTTTAAAGAAGCAAATTAAAAGAAGCATAAATACAATCATTAACTGAAAAGTTTAATGAATTAAAAGCTATTACAGTCCCTCTATGATTTTTGAATGGAGTCAGTAGCACTGCATGGATCAAGTTCTTTAGCATTTATTCCATTAAACACTTGAGAACTTGCCTTGAATACAGTCAGGCAAAAAGAATGTCTTCTCCAGGCAAACCCCACATTGCCTTGAATTTTGTCATAGATTTTTGTCAGAATAAGGGTTCCAGGATTTGATTTTGTAAGTTTCCAATTATCCTTAGTACTTTATAAAATGTTTCAGTTAAACAGGAGTAACATTTTTGTTGTGAGTACTCAATTCATGTAACCTAACCACACAGCTAAGTTCCCATGAGCAAATCCAAAGGTGAGGAAGTCTGCAATGAATTGTAACGAGCATTTCTGTAGGAAATATTTTGCATTATAATTTCAATTAAAATAAAACAATTTAATTATTCTCATATTTCTTCAAAGTGACACTATCTCTTTAGTTCAAACCAGAGCTGAGATAACAATCTGGTAGTGAATACTTTATCCAAAGGTTTGGGTTTGTTTCTTTTTTTCTTTTTTTT
>JAVJGG010000032.1:25246976-25271087 GCA_035590195.1 Aviceda cuculoides
AAACCTGTTCTCCCTGAGGGGCTCGGCCTGGGCCAGCGGCGGGTCCGGCTGGAGCCGGGGGAGCTTCCAGCAGCTTCTCACAGGAGCCGGCCACACAAACCCAAAGCAGTAGGGAAGCACACATTGCCTGTATCTCAACAAATATGTGCTTACTGGAACGATACTTCCAGCATTCACTAATACTCTGCAGTACCTCTGTATGAGCCAAACCCCCTTATT
Source organism: Aviceda cuculoides (assembly GCA_035590195.1). Classification (NCBI taxonomy): domain Eukaryota; kingdom Metazoa; phylum Chordata; class Aves; order Accipitriformes; family Accipitridae; genus Aviceda; species Aviceda cuculoides. Next base: position 25,247,196 of record JAVJGG010000032.1, read on the forward strand.
TTTATAAATACTACTGGGGTAGAAGGAAAGAAAATAGCATGAGCATAAATTCACACCACTCGTATCCAGTTCTGGCAAGATTTTGTGTCAAAGGAAAACATGAGCAGGAAGATGGTCAAAGCTTTTACTTCTGGCTGCTGCTATATATACTTCTGCCTCACACATGCAACGTTTTTTTCTCTGATAGCTAATATATGGGGTGCAATGTACCTAACACATTCCATTTGAAGAACTCTGATATTACGTAGGTAGTAACTGTACTTTGTGACACTGGGTCTCACAATGTGATGAGCATGGAACCAAACAAAGGGATAAGAAAAGATTATTTTGTGTCAACTTAAACGCAATACACATGGTCTTGTTTACACAAGACGTCAATGAGAATGTACATTCACTAAATGTAACCACATGTAAGCATGTGACTGTGTTTCCTTTCGTCAGTAATTAAAAAAGTAATTGAATAACTACTAAAACCGAGATGCTGCCTAATGCTCTCCTTAAAGTTGCAGGACAATATTAGTCATCTGAATTGCATTTTGATAAGGGCTCAGCAACTAGCAAATGTCCATTAGGCACTTCATCAAAATGAGCTTTCTGTTTTCTTCAGTGAGGATCCTTAATCCACCAATCTTTATCTGTGTTTGCTAAATATACAGCTAAACTCTCGCTTAATTCCCCTTCCTCCCCCTTCCTGAAAACAAAGGCCCCGTCAAAACATCTAGGTACAGAAACAGAAGAATCATCTCATAGCAAAGTCAAGAATGCCGTGAATTTACCAGTTTTCAAATCATCAGGAAGCAGGAGAATGAGTGTCACTAAATGAAAGAAAAGAGGATGGCTTTACCCTGTGTCAGGAAGTAACAATGATCTATGCTTTGAAATCAAGGTTTCAATACCCATGAATAGACCTGTTCCTGAGAACTGTTTATTCATATAGCTCAGTTCTAAATCACCAAAATTAAGACTACTGCTGTAAGAGGCTGCTAGAAATATTGAAAATTTGTAGAACAATCTGTCTTAGATAGTTTCCGTTCCTCCATGAAAAACCTCTTGGTTTTGGAAAATATGGAGGCTTGCAAAGCTCCATGAAAAAGTCTCTTTAGAACTATAAACTATTAGAAATCCATTCTGGTCATAGTATTTTTAATATCAAGGTTTTTAATAATTCTCGTGACCACACCTAATAAAAGAAGTACTCACATGCTCATAGCAAGAGAGAATTCTGCCATAGACTGCAAGTAACATCACGCAAGATTTAACAGTTTAATAAATTCATTGTTAGTATACTAAAATGTTAGCAGCAAGTAATCTATACTGAACTCTCATTAGGGACATCCACGTTGGAATACTTATGCTAGGATAGTCTTGTTCTATGTACTATGACAGTAGGATGGGCCCTGTCCTCCTGCCCTGGGGACCCCACCACCACTCCCAGCACCCAGAGAGTCTCCGGCCTCGCTGCACCCTGACCCTATCTTGGACACAGGACGGAGCAACCCAACGGTGAGGAACAGTGTTCCTGTCTGCTGTTTGTTAGCCGAAGGAGCACGGAGAGAAAAAATTAAACATGCGAATTGTCTGCCAAAGTTTTCGGAATTTGTGGAATAAAGCAAAATGGAAATATTGTTAGTGAACCTGATAGTGAGCCTCAGTATACAATAGGCCCAGTTTAAAAGTGTTATTCCTTTCAAAGGTATCACATTGACTTTTCTTCAGTGAGGTGAATTCAGCCTAGATCTCTGTGGAATTTGTTTCCACTGATAAAGTTTCTTTCTTTGTATTCCTCTAATTTTTACTAGCTTTTTTGGAGTTGTCCAAGAAAAATATAAACCTTGAATTCACTTGATTTGTATTTCTGTGTTAGATTGGTTTAGTCAAGATTAGCAACATTAAAGAAACATTACCCATGGATCTGATATTAAATCTACTCTAGCATGATCAGATGTGTGGAGCCAGATGTGCATATATCCTCAATGACACTCCTTAGGTATCCTGTAAACCTGAGCATTGATCAATGCAAGGAAAATTGTTGTTTTCTTGGTATGCTTACTGATGGCTAATATCAAATGTAGTTAACAGAGATGTTAACATAGTAAATAGAGCACCTTTTACCTGCAATTAAATCAACGATAAAGTTTCATGTCAAGAGAAGATGAGGAGAATGCATAACAAAACCCAAGAGGTTTCTTTTTGTCACTAATCAGAGACACTAGAATAGATCAAAGTTGAAAGGAAAAAAACCCAGCTGACCTAGGCATGGTTTTACTTATTTAGTTTTTCCTTGTTCTTTACAGTCTGGTTCAGTGAATCAATTCTTCTGAATAGTTCACTAAGTTGTGACTACTTTACAAATTCCCATAAATACCTGCTTATCATTTGGTTTTCAGAACAATATCATATTATAATTCCCTCCAAATACAAAATGAAAGTATATGGTCACAACACTTTCTAATACATGCAACGAAGTCTTGAAATTTAGAGATGATTACATTTCAGTAGGTCATTCAATCTGTCCCCTTGTCAGTGCATGCTAATCCTCTGCACATATTTACTAGTACTTTATCTTGCCTTCTTATACAACAGCCAAGCTAACAGATCTTTAAATGGATTTTCAGCAACTTTTTACAGTTTCATAAAACTCATGGTAAGATCATACTACAAATTCATAAAGATAAAGAAATTATTTAAGTTTCCGTGTTTATTTTGTGACTGAGTTACATCAAGGAAATGTTAAATTCTCCAAATATTAAGGGTTTTTTTGGTTTGTAGAAAAAAAATCCACGTCTATTAGATTATATCATGGATGACATTACTGGATAACTGTTTTTAAAATCAAATTACCACACAAAGAATTGCTGGTGACTTAAATATGGCCAGAATTTAATCTACATAACTCCCATCCTCCATTACTAGTACTAATTTGCTACCATATATTAAGGTTGATACAAAGGGGTGAACAAGGTGTGCTAGACTGTTCATTTTTAGGAGTTAATACATTGGTTACACCATAATGACTTTACTTCTGAAGGTATTGCAAAATATGACATGGATTGCTATTTTTACTTAATCATCCTTGGTTTTTTAGTTTTATTTCATTTTTTTCCTTTAGCAAAAGTTTTATATTTTTAAATTTACCACATAGGTCAACCTCTTTCATTCTTTCACAAGTGATGCAATTTAAAGGCTCCTGAACAAATGTGAATGCACCCTAGTGCACTGCAAGCAGCTGTGCTTTCAGGATCCATCTTCTGAATATTAAATGCAATAAGACATGCATCTGAATAGAGAGCAGGTGAAAAAATTCTCAAGTTTGCCTGCTCAGAGTATGGCATACCCTTTGTATCATAGCACAGAATTAAGATTATGCCTCAGAGTATAGAGAGAAAAAAAATGATAAATTAACTTAGTATTTAATTTTTCTGAACTATAAAAAGTTTGGGTTAGACTGACTTCTGAAAAGATTTAACATTTCTTTCTCAGAATGAAGTACTTGAGCTGATGGGCACCGCTAACTTAATTTTTCTGGATCATTTAGCCTACTCCTTCTTATGACTTATTGTTAGCCTCTTGGAATCATTCTGAAAAATATACTGCACAATATAGAGTGCACTGTATCTCACCAGTTTATGACTTTTTATTGCTGCTGTATTTTTCTATGACCTTGAAATGCATTAAATGTGATAAATAATGTAGTTATTTCATAGAACACTGTGAAGCACATTTAAGTTTCTGATGTGTATTATGGGTAACTCCCAGTTCAACTTCTTTGATGGCACTACAACTGAAAACCAGTTTGAACCTTTCCTGAACCCACACTTAAATTAATTGTTGTTATTCATGTGTCTTAATAAACTTTTGGCTACGCTTTAATGAAGCTTGGGAAAGCTTATCAGCATAGAGCCAACACCTGCAAATGTTTGGTCAGAATAGTTATGTCTTGCCCTGAAACAGAATGAACAATCCACTAAAGAGTGGGGAAAACGCTTAATCAGTGGGTTTTCTTTTCAAGCTATTACTACTTATGAGTTATTTATCATAGTGGTGAATAGGACTTCATCCTTTGTTTGCACAGAGGGTTACATGCAGAAGTTACTGGGTTGTAGGAGACATTGATCTCCACTTTAACACCGATTTGAATTAAAGGTGCTATTACTTAAGTTGATTCTAGTAACCTAGAAATGTTAACCTGGAGGAGGATGAAAGTAGCCTTAGTCAAGTGCATAAAAATTTGTACAGTGAAGTGAGAGATCTACATTTAGCTTTTATTTTAGCACCTCAAATGATTTTAGTATTAAATGTTTTCAAAGCGTGTCAGGTATGTTCATGTGTTTGCAAATACCATAGTATCTTGTTATTGCACCACCAGAACTATGTAGAGAGAATCTTGATACTAAAATAACAGCTGTATTAGATATAGAGCTATCACACAAAACCACGAGGTAACACACTAATATTTCAAATCAAATATCCATTTCATTTGCCATTATTTTTAACTGATATCCAATTGGGTTTAGAGTTGTACTTCAGTAACGCGAGTCAATATGTTATTACTAAGACACACACAGATATGTAGGGTGAGCTTTTAAAATTGTTAACCCTGTTATAATTGAAGTTATCATTGAGTTGAGTGATCATTGAATTCTAGGCTGCATATTTGAAAAAATAGCCCTCCGTGGTGAAATTTCTTTTACAATGAAAGTGATGGTGTCAACTTATACCCATTAAAACAGAGGCCTGAACAGCAAATCACTGTAGATTCATAACAACCCTTGGTTTAAGAGTATCAGTGTTCCCAGACTCTCCAAAAAAAATCCCCACCAAACATACTGGATCTTGTAATCTCAAAAGAACAACCAAGCTGAGCAAGTGTGTTTTGGAAAATGAAAAGATACCATCAAGCAGACTGCAGCCAGTTTTTTGCCCTTTTATTTATTCTACTCAAAATTGGTCCTTCATTGGCATTTTGATCCTTTGAAGCACTTTTGTATGTAATCTCATTGCTTTTTGAGCTCATCTAACTATCTGCCTTATTCAGATATGTTTTATTTTCCATTGGCAGAGGCAAAACATAGCAGCAGGCTAACTTTTTAGTTTTATTTTTTGTTTTATGTTCTTGTTCAAGTTTAGAAGTAGACACACTTGATCAAGTGCACGCAAAAAGTAGTAACATGCAGAACTATGAAGCTACATTGCCTAGACATATATAGATTCATAAATTAATTTCAAATTTTTATAAGAGCCCACCTTCTTATGAATAACACTTTCAAGAAAGCTTCAACAAACTGGTAGTCGGTGTGAGCCCCTACAGAAGCATTTGGCAGTTGGAACTATGTGGAATATGATTACAGCCAGATCGTGATTTTAGTTCTAAAAGAAGCAAAGAAACAGAACTCCTGGGTATGTCAGGCTTAAGAAAATCTGTGGTATCTGTCATTCCATAGGAAGAAAAATTTTGCTTTACCTCAGTAACCCCTGTTTTATATAGTTTCAGTTCAGAACATTAACCCTCTCTTGCATGTCTACGATGTCTAAAAACATGGAATTGCATATAATAAGGAACATGAGAATGACTTACATTTACACAGAAAGATATTTCTAAACTGCATTATTTGAGGTAATAAATGAAGCACTTTAAATGAGATTTTCATCTATAATTTTCTTCTCAGTTATACTGGGATAAGAAATCACAAATTAATCCTGCTCTATGTTTTCATAGACTAGTCACTGATTTAATGAATTACTTTGAATATTTCTTTGTTCAGTGCAAATAAGTATTTAGTCTACAGATTTCATTCAGTGTTTGAGCTGGAATAGTATGTTCTTTCTTGAGTTGTCATATTTGAGTAGTTTAATCTAAGAAATACAAACCATAAAAGTAATGAATTTATATGGCAACTGATCCTTTTTAGCTTTCTGTTGTTTTAATTTTATTTCTTTTTTTTTTTTTTTTTGCCATTCATTATAAGCTGCGTACAGCACCAACATCCTGTTTCCAAAGGACTTTCAAAGGATTCCTTATGCTTTTTGATTGGTTAGTTCCATAAACTCACAGGAAATTAATCTGAAAGAAAAATAGAAGAGTAGCACTGAAAACACTAGAGAAGAAATCAGAATGTTCATTAACTGTAAAATATATATAACCCCAACTCTGCTTCTGAGCTTCTGGGTCTGGCGACTCAGTCTCCAAGAAGCTTAGCTTCCTGTCGTATTTTCATTTTATTTTCCTTCGTCCTTTCATTCAATGTAAAATAACAGATACTATGTAATGCAAAGTCAGTACAAGAAGACATCTTCGCCATGATTACCTTTTTTAAAGAAATGATAAGCATTTATTTGACAAGAATAATAAAATAAGGGTCCACAAATAAGAACTACCCTTGAAGAACAAGAGTTCTTGGAGCAACAAGAATGCCAATAACAACTCTCACATAAGAAGCAAGCATGGAAGACTAGGGAGACCTGCAGGGGAAGGTGTGGGGCTTAGAGAAAGGTGAAAGTGGGACAGAATAAGGAAGGCAAAATAGAGACTTCTCTCCCCTCTTATGTGTAAGAAGTATCTGTGGCTGTTGCCAATTTTGTGCTTTGGAAATTATTAAGTGGAACAGGCATTGAGACCTGATACCTACTATTATTTTTTATTCTATGTACAGCATGTTTCAATCTCATGGATTAAAGTTACTTCATCAACAAAACTTATGGAGAATAAAAGAGATGACAAAAGCCTGCTCTGAAGTTTTTTCTCTTCTCATTCTTAGAGATGTGATCTGACATCAGTTTCTTCATGAAACATCCTGACAATACACCGTGAACCTTAACTGGGAGCCCATGACTCAAGGAAGAGTCTCAGTTTTCATTGCCATCTCAGGTTTTCATATCTTTTTTTGTCACTCTCAGCAAAGGAGGTAAAAATCTGCTTTGATCATGCTTTGTGAAATGATCTGGAACCATACCGCTATTTCACATATATTAAAATGAGAAAAGTTAACCTACTTTCATTTTTAAGCTCTTTGGAACCACACAGCTGTTTCACCTGTATTAAATGGAAAAAAGTTAATCTAATTTCATTTTTAATCTGTTCCACCAAAATTAACAAGCAATTCATATATATATTTTAAATAAGTATTTTCTTTGTCATTACCCAAGCTGCAATTTATTTCCAATTTCTAAACCCACTTCTTCATAAATTATTAAAATTTCTAAAGAGGTAGGACATGTGTGGCACATTCAGTTCTTCTTTCATGGAGCTATTGCAGAATCATAAGCCATAATCTGTAAGAAGTCTGTCCAGAAAGTCCTATGCCACAGAAATAGCAAAGCACCACAAAACTGCATTTGTCCTGTTAGTTTCCCATGCCTTGTCATATCTGCATCTTTATTAATGGATGCCAGACAAATATGTATTTATAATTTGTTTTGAAGTTGGTAAAACAAATAAATTGTGAATCAATGCAAACAACATAATTTTTGCAAGTATTTGAATCTTGAAAACATTTAAATACATTTTCAGCTGAGTTATTTGCAAAATACATTATAAAGTATTCAATACTAGATTCTTCATGGATATATAAACAAATTTGGTTCAACTATTAACCCATATTTTAGGTTGAATTTTATCATAAATTCAGCAAAAAGAGGATATTAGACCTTATGCAAATGGGGCTAATCTTTGGAGGTAGAAGACACTTTTGTATTTATTTTGACAACTGAGCATGCAACTAAAAATGAAGGGAAAAAGGCGCTAAAACTAAAATACAGACTTTTTTTTTTTAATAGAGATTTGTATGCTATTTGGGAGTCTGTGCATTTTCTCCAGTGGCTTTCTTACAGAAAATAAATAAGTAGGATAAAATAATGCAGAGTACATGGAGGAGAGAAAAACAGTAAAAGGCTAAGAGTAATTACTTGTAAGGAAAACTGTTTAAATCAGTAAGAATTACATATTCAGAAGTAGGATTAAAAACTTCTGTTTGGAGACTTGTTTTTTTCTTGCTGAGGCCACTTTAGTCCATTGATTTAGCCAAAGGTAACTGTTAGAGGATGATTTGCTCAGGAAAATCTCCACTACTGCACCAATTGATTGTGCTGTTTCCAATATAAACAAGAAAGTGAGGAGAAAGAGTGCCTGGAGGTATGCTTGGAGCTGCTCGGATCATAAATATGTAGGTGTCGTTAGTACAGTAACTTACAAAAAAAATTACACACACCCCCCCCTTTAATTCTTTGATTTTATCATTGGAAAAAAAAAGGGGGGGAGTCAGAATTACTAAGTAAACAAAACTGAAAACAAAAGTATGAAAGTAATAAAATATAACCTTGATGGATATTACTGGTTACTGTAATAAAAGTTTTTAAACTTATCGGTTGTTGGCTATCTGTACAAAACCCACAAGACCTATCACAGATTTGATTTTTTTTAAGACTAGTACTATATCTTACTCTTAAAATTTCCTTTCTCAGAGAAATGTATTTCTTAATCTTTAATTTCTCTGAGAAAGGATATTATGTTGTGTAGAAACCGTGTGTCTATGCCACAGAAGTCCCAGAGTTACTGTCTCTCTCATGCGTCATGCTGATAATTCATGCCACAGAGCAATGGGTTCTTAGATGCATATTTATATATAGTATGTTCTTCACCACATATTGTTAATAGCTGTCAAATTACAGCAGTATGGTATGTGTTTGAATTTGAATCCTTTCAGGTTATAACAGTCAGTAGAAGGAAGTAAAGCCACAACTGTGATAGCACAGTTCTGTGCCTTATAGGTTCCTGGTAAACAATTGTACTCTGGTGAAACATCTGCTGGAAAAACACAGGCATAGGAGGAGTTTTAGATTTGACACATTTTACTCAGATACCAAGGTTTGCTTCTGCTCTGTCAGAATGAACTTTGATTCTGACTTGCCCCCAGATTTAGTGATTACCCCCAAATACACAGAAATGGCCTGGGCATAAAATCAAAATAGCTCTCTCTTGATTCATATTTTAAAAATGTATTAATACTGCGGGTCTGCTGAAGATGTGCTCTTGCTATGTTGGGACTAAGGAAAGGTGAGGTAGGAAGTGAAAAATGGGAAAGGAAAGCTTTGTTTTGCTCCACCACACTAAGGAACAAAGATTTTCCCAGGCTTTGACTCCTTTCAGAGCTGTCTTAGAACTCCCAAAAAGGTGTATAAATGTGACTCTTTACATCTGGATACATGCGGCCACATAGATCAGTATGGAACATGACAGGTATACAAAAAGTTTTGCACAACAGAACCGATGGCAGCAAATGGAGACCAGATTTGACAACTCGGAAAACAGAAAAGACAATGTTTCTGTACTGTCCCATTTCTTCTAACATATGCCAGAGCTTTCTGAAAATGCCTTCATGGAATGTGATGACAGACAAACTGGTAGAAGAAAAATAAGTGATAACTATGCTATGAGGAGGGACTTGTATGAAAAAGTGAAAATCACAGGTCAGTCCAGTGATGTGCTGTGGGATCATCAGTGAAAGTATTTATTGTTATGGACAGCAGCAAGAGGTGGACTTGGTAAAGATGAATGAGAGCAGACAGACATATAAAGACAAGCAAGTTGTGATGACAATTTTAAATGCTGTCTACATTGTTTCTAAAAGTTCACAGACATTTCTGAAATGTATGGTCCTTAGAATATTCTGAAAGAGGGTTAACAACCACTTCAAAGATTGTCTTCATTAGTAATAGATGCCAGCTTCTATTTCAGGGTGGTAAACATCAATATTAGCAAATCTTTCATAATTACTAGACAACACCAAATTTGCAACACATATCTGTCATGACCAAGTGACCTGAATAGTTGAAAGGAGATTTTGCATATTGATGACATATTTTAATCAACCTTTCAGCCTAAACATTCCTCTTTATTTATCAGCTAGGTCAAAATGTAGGAAGGGTGCAATGTAAATGCTTTTTCAATAGAGAGAGAGGAAACAATAGCTGTAGTATTTATTTTGGGAAATTTTGGCCTGAGGAAAAAATATCCAGTTCATATGAGATATATTTTGATTTTTTATTAGTTGAGTAGGATGGCATAGAAAACAAGATCTGCTTATGAAACAGACTGTTAAATAGGAAAAATATTTTTCCATATTAAAAGGATAATAGTGTAGACTTGTGCCAGGTCATTCTACTGGATACCAGTGTACTCATGCAATCTTTGACCTTAACAAACTGCTCCACAGTTTGTTTTCATGGCATATTTGGCAAATATTCTAGGCAAAGAATATCTGTCTCTCATTCTAAACTCGTCTACTTCTCCTTCTTCCACAAGGACTAGCAGCATATACGTAGACTGTTCAGAATCTTAAATACATGATTTTCTGACTATTTTTCTTGGGGTTTTAACTTTTCAGTTTGTATATTTAGGAGCACATGGTTGAAAAAATATGAAAAAACGCAACCTCCACAGAAAATTCCAACAAAAAGCAGTTATTGTGTCAGATTCTGAAACAATTTTTTTTTTCTGAGATATACACTAGTATTGTCAAAATAACAAGCTTCACAGTAATGGTCCTGCTTCAGTGTCATTATTTTTCTCAAGCATCCAATGGGCACGGGTCACAGACACAAGAACTTTCTCTTGTAGCTCAGGAATTGCCCACAAATGAAGGGAAAAATATCTTTTTTTCTGCTCTATAGCAAATGATTTCAGCTGCCTCTTCAGGTAAATGGAGTTCCTGCCTGCTACTGATGAATACATCTCCTCTTTTGTCTATTGGCACAACGCCTTTGGTGTTCTGAGAGATTCAGCAGTCCTCCCACATTTCTGTAATTTTCATGGTTGAATACCTGCACCTTCCATTCTGTCTTCTGAATTAGATCATATACTGTTCCCTAGACTCAATTCCTGTGTTGAGACAAGGAGATATTCATTGGGCCAGACATTTCTACTCCAATAGCCTGGTCTTTCAGCCCTGTTGTCCACTCTAGTGCCTGGCCTATGAAAGATGGACGTCTGACACATCTCCTGTGAACAAACAGAGGTATTCATTGGTGTAATGGTTTGATACAACTGTCGGGGCCTGGGTGCCCTGACAGGTCCCAACAGCCCTGAGCAGCCTTCTCCCCTGGGGCCTCCACCTATGCCTGCTAACAGGCCCAGGACCCCCATTTCAGCTCAGCCTGAGGCCACCAGTTGCTGTCAAGCTAGTTATTGCAGTGCCAGTCTCCAGCCCTCTTCTTGGATTGTCTGGATTTCCCGGATTAACCTTCGACCTGCCTTGTGACCTCGTGTTCACCTGTTGGTCACCAGACTGTCAGTAGGACCCGCTGCTGTCAGCGACCTGCCCCACTCTCCCGGCTTGGGACGGCACCTCAGCGGTGACCTGAATCCCTCTGCCCTGGGAGGCCTCTCAGGCGCAGGCTGGACCCCCCCCACTCAGCCTTGAAAACTGTTTGGTGGTGGCTTGAGCCCCCTGCCCACCCCGCAACCTGACAACGGACCCCCAGCAACGCCTGGCCTGACCCCCACCTGCCTCCTCGCCGCGGACCTGTGGTGGGTGACCTGGTTTTGGGGCTGTACCTGGCCCTGCCCTCTGTCTCCATGCCTGATCCTGGCCCCGACTCACTAACCTGTGTTCCCGCCTTGACCTCAGAGCTGCCCTGCTGACAAGGAATTGCCTGCCCTGCGACAGGACAACAGCAAGGCTGCGACCAGAATGAGGGCGTACGCAGCTTCTGCGGCTGGCTGACTCAAATCGCCAAACCTTTTCATTTATTTATCTCCTTGGTCTTCTTTTACATAACAGGCTTACTCTTGAAAAAGTGTGTAGTCGTTCAGGACTACATTTCCCCAACCCTCAAAGTTTTAGTGTTTTAACAAACACCTCTTTTTTTTTTACAGAGACAGGATCCTTAGAATAGCAAGTCTTCACACATTTTTTCTTGAAAGATAACGGATGATATGGCATGTAAAATCCAGTAAAGAAAGGGACTTTTTTTGTCTGAAGAATTTGACCTTCTTTCAGATTTTGATTTTCCCAGTGAGATTTCCTTGCTGCTAAATGCTGATACATTAATCAATATACCGATATGGCTCATCATGATGATATTAATTAAAATGCGAAGAAATAGCATTGTTTATTGTACCTTATTACAAACAGTCTTGAATTTCAGCAATATTTAGATCTGTCTTGAACCTGTAACTGTTCTTTGTTCTTAGTATGAAATAGGTCGATACCCTTAGCCAACAATTTTGGGACAGGTGGTAGGGCTGAAATCTAGAACGTAATCCAAATTTTGCATCTCACCTATCTGTTACACAATGCTGTATCACAGGTGACAGATGCCAAACAAATAAATTCTTGCTTTAGGAATCTTTTTACTAGAAGGCTAAAAGTATGCTTCCAAGAGAAACATTAAATGGCGTTCTTTATGTCATACATCATAGAATAAGTTAGTTTTCACATATAAAGGTCACAGTAACAGGTATCCTCATAAGACCAGGTAAGCATTTGGAAGGTTTCCAGGACCAAACCTTTAAATAAGAGGAATTTCTGTAATATGGAACATCACAGAAGATTTCAGTGAAGTGGTTGAAACAGAAAAAGGTGAATAGCAATATGAAGGTGTGATAAAAATTTTCAATAAGGGAAAAGAATATAGGTAGCAGTGGAGAAGTATCTCCAGTGAACACCAGTGCTGATAGAAAAGAAACACTGATGGAAAGGAAATACTTTCATTAGCCTAACATACCCCCTTTCTACTACTTAGGATGGTAACAACCAAATTTATTTTCTGCCTTTAAAATACACATGTAGGTGTGTGTAACCTGGAGATGGGAATACAGTAAAAGTTAAAACAGCACTCTAATATGTTGAAAACACACTAGAAGTTTAGTACTGTGACTAGTTAGTTGGCTATATTTCACTTAATTTCACTTTTCTATGTCTCAGTTAAGGAAAATTGGGAGATAGTACTGCAGAAAACTTTCTGCATGAGAGAGAGGCATGAAATGATGCTAGTTCTTGTTAAAATACTTATCACAACATGTTTAGAAAAAATAAGTCAGGTACCTAAAATTTTTTTGTGTCAGGCCTTCTGTGTGCATGCAACTTAATATAGAGGCTGAAAACCTTTCATAGAGAGCTTGGCAGATTGTCTTTTGTCTTTTCCAAATTACAGGTTTTGTGTCTGCCAGCAGAAACTCAATCAGATCCAAGAAATGCTGCCTCTCAAATAGACAAGTTGCTGCTGGTAATCTTCTGTGTTAGTTTGTCTCTCTGAAACGAAATGTACCCTGGTTTTCAGCCTTTCCTAAGTTTGGTCCTCCATGTCAGTGAGATGGGAGTCACTGGCACTGAATGCTGTTTCAGGATGACTTGCTTCCCACCATCCTGTACAAGCCCTACAGCGTGCCATTTAATGGCTAGCTGTGTGATGTCTTTGCCAGGTTATATTTTAGAAGCACTTTTAGTGCCTACAGTTCTTGTATGAAAATTGACCATGCTAATTTTAGATCCCATTGCCTAAATTGTAAGCCCATATGAATTTGACTATGTATACTATTTTATTTTGCAGATAAGAAGCCATTACTAATGAATATTTACTTTGTTTGGGAGCACTTGACATAAGAATTTGGACTGTGATTACTTACTTGTGTTTTACAATAGTAGGTCTTGTAGTATAAGGAAGGAGGAAGCTATGTACTGAAAGAATTTAGTAGATAGAAAGTGCCTACAGTTAGTTATTACTCAACCACAATGCTGCACCAATGTGTGCTTCTGGTGAACTTAAAACTGAATAGATGTAAAACTGAGGTCTTGTGGTTGGAAAGTAACTGCCCACAATTCTAAAAAAAGTGTTAATTTCTATAACCTGTTGACACTTTGTATCAAATGTTTACTTTCTGATTCCTTACATTTTCTCAAAATTTTGTCCCAACATATCTGTGTCCCTGAGTGCTCTGCTCACTATATTCTCTGGTAAGGAGAAAAATCTGAAACAATATGGGACAAGAGTAAAACTGGTCTCTGGAAGGGCAATACAGAAAAAGAGGCAGAGAAACCTGATCAAAACAAAGGTATATTGAAAAAGACAACAGAAGTTAATGAGGGGAAAAAAAAAAGTCTGAGGAGGAGTTCCCAAATGTAATATTCCTGGCTACCGAAAGGATAACATACGATGCCTCTGTAGATGTCCAGGTTGTTCTCAACAGTGATATTCCAAGTGACTGGTGATTCTACTTATGTAGCCTTAGATAAGCAGGAAAGCTCAGTAGACTGCAGCAAGTTTGCCTACCCTCCAGTGGTCCTGAGAGGATCTTTGACAGACATGAAAGAGTCAAAATTTAATAAACAAAGCAAAACAAAAAATTTCTTGTATGTTGCCCTTTGAATAATATTCACTGAAAAAGAATTTCAGGTAAAAGTTCACAAAATAAGCAACTATTTATCTTCTTTCATTTTCCCTTAATTAATGGTATTTTTTAAGAACAGCATTCTTTTACCACCTGGGCTTAACACTCCTGGAATGATTTGTGAGAAATTTCAGCTGTTCTTTATGCAAAAGAGTAGGAATATTGGAACAAAGTTGCCCTTCAGCAGCAGTTGTATTCCTTACTTTTATTCCTTTTTTTGAGAAGCCTTGATATCCTAATGTCTAACTACTTCCACTACACAATTTGCATTACTATCATGGACCTGATGTTGTAGATAAGTTCCAGCAGCTGCTTCCAAAAACTTCAGCTCAACACCTGGCTGACAAGGCCTGCATGTAGTGTGCATCCATGTGAGTAATTATTTGTCTATGTCTTATGTCCATACAGTTTTAGGAAAAGCGAATAATTGAAAAAAAAAAAAAATCCCAAAAATGCTACAGCTGTTAGCTCTAGACATTCCTGATGGAATTAGAGAAAGTCTATCATAGAGTACTGCTGGGGCTCCTAGGGTAAATATATATATTTTCAGATATACTATTAGCATTTTCTTTTAATAAAAAAAAAAAACAAACAACAAAACAACCAAACCCCAAAGCCAATAAACTTTTTTTTTTTAAAAAAGAAACAATCTTTCACTTTACAAACCAACACCAAATTCCTGCAGCAGCAATGACATCAGAAGCAGCAGAGACAAGAGCAGTTTAAAATTCAGGTAACCACGCCATTTAGATTAATGAATTTTATAATAATGGTATTCAATTCTACTTAGATTCCTCAGGCACATTTAACCATCTGTCTTAAGTGAGTTTTCCTTTTATTGGCCAATGATTTCAAAAAGTTGGAACAAGTGTCTTGAGATAGCCTTGCATTGATTACGGTAAGCCATTTGGAGAGACTGATATTAACTATTTAAGATAAGCAGTAGCTGGTGAATCCATATAATTTCCAGGCCCTGTCATAAAAGTTAGTCCATTTTTTATCCCTCTCTCATATGTAATTCAGCATAAGCTCAGTACAACTCCCAATAGGGAGCAAAAAAAAATCCCCACTGTAGTCATCATCCTGATTATTGCTGATACTTTAATGGTACTCTTCTTCTCATGGACTGTAATTGAGTATAAATGTACTGTGCAAAAAGTTACATCACCTGATGTTTACTACCTTTTTATTTTCCCTTTTGTTCTGTTAGTCTCTTTTGCATCTTGTTTCAAATGAAATAGTAAGGAAAGGTATCTAGCTTCTTGTATATCATTCCAAGCCTAGCAAAATAAGATCATATTATTTCTGGCAAACAAGTATGATCAGAGTGCAGTACTAAGGTAAATGGTTGAAAAAAGCAAAGAAAGGGAAAAGTTCTCAGTGAAATAAGTGGGCTTTAAAGGCAAGATTGAAACATACCACTCTCACTGCATGTTTGCCTATAGTATCAACAGCCATAATATTCTGGATAAAGGGTTTTGATGCACAAAATTTCCAGGCGAAAGCAAAGATACTCTTATACTGTGTTCCAGAAAAGGGATATTCATAGGTAGTGTATTATTTATTTTTTTTCTAAACAATGGGGTCGACAATGTAAGAAAAGGGAAGGACAGATGTGAAAAGTGGTTGCCCTTGTAAGAGGCAGTTGGTTGAGATGAATGCTTGAATTCACTCAAGTATGTCACAATATTATGTAAGTGCTGTAATTTGTATTGACAGCATCTGTTACTTGTCATGGCCCAGAGGGTGTCAAACTAGATATGAATTTGAAAATGCAAATATTATAGCTTCCATTCAAAGTTAAATTTTCACATTATACCTGAAACAATAAATAAATCTGATGTATACTCTTCCCCCTCCAACCACACAGCACACACATTAAAACAAAAAGCATTAATTGGTGCCTTTAGACCTTCTAGATTTTAAAGAAAATACCATGTATGCAGTTGACAAGCAGCTGAACTGTGGGGCAAGCTGATAGTCTTATTCATTGAACAGTGGTCTTGATACGTAGGTGAGTACCACAGCCATCTTCTTCTGTTACACTCCTTTCAGAGTGCCGCAATATTTCCCAAGCCAATAAAAACCCCAAAGAACCAGAAAAATGAACCCACAAAAAACCCCACCAAAACAAAGAAAAAAAAACCAATTTAGAAATGGCCTGTCTTTCCTATCTTCATCAAGTGAGACCAAAAAACATTACCTTTTCCTCAATGTTCATATGAATTTGCAAATTAGATTAACAGACAACATGAAGAAAGTGCTGAGATTTGTGAATTATCTGCTTTTGCTTTACATTTGAATTTTTTGATCAGTGGCTTTTCAGTTAAAAACAATCTTCTTTTTGCTTTTGATTTTATGGACAATTATTACTCCCTGTACACAGATGTAATCTTTTCTCAGGAAACAGCTGATGTGTAAGAAGAGCTACATCCGCCTTCTGAGTTACTGACAAACCAATACAAGCTCTTATTACTGAAACTATCTAGAATTTTGTCGTTTCTACATGCAACTATGCTTTCATTTTTATGAACTAGAGAAAAGGTTATAGAAATCTTTTCAGCTAGTTGGCATAAGTTGGACCTGAGTGCTATTACATTACTGTTTCCCATCATTCCAGATACTGCAGGCTCTTGAGGAGACATGTGGTCCACTAGAAGACCATCAGGCACTCATGTCATTGTAATTCTTGGAAAAAGCTTTTTTTAGACCTTGATTTGCTTGTTCTCTGGTCTCGCGATGCTTCCATGCATGGCAGAGTGAACACTTTGAAGTAGGTGGGATATTTTAGCCATAGTGGTTAGCTGGCTTGTGTCATTGAGCTTACTGCAACTTTACTTGTTTCTATTCATCCTTCTCCCTGATGGAGCAATATTCATTGTCTTTAGGCACATGATTTGGCCTATCTCTCTGAAATCCTTTCAGTTTGCCTTGCTGAATTTGTGTCTTGTAGATTATCAGAATTGAAAAGGAGATGCATTCATGCTTTATTTTTTTCAGTTAATAAATTTCATATGTTACTTTTTCCCCCCTTTTGATCCTGCATCTTCTCCCAATGGCAATATTGGTGACATATGGCATTTGCTATATTTCTTACCGTACTCCAATGTAAGTCGTGTAACTAATTCAGTTTATAGACACAAACTAGACTTTCTTGCTCTGTTATATTTTGAGAGTGTTCTTTTAGAATCCCATACTTAAGCTCAAACTTGCTAAAAGAGACATTACCTCATAAAAGCATAGGTAAAGCATCATCATATTTGAATACTTACTTAAGAACACAAGTAAAAGAGTAGCACGACTCAGAAATGCCAATTTGCTTCATTATGCTGTGTTTGTGAATATTTAGTTCAGCTCAAAATTGGCCTAGTCTTTCCAGAGACTTACTAATATGCATCCAGATTTAAAATCAGAAAGTAAAAGTCCTCATGAATCTTCAAAACAAACAAACAAAAAAAAACGGTGGAAAAAAAAAAATC
The DNA here is from genome assembly GCA_035590195.1 of Aviceda cuculoides. Taxonomy (NCBI): domain Eukaryota; kingdom Metazoa; phylum Chordata; class Aves; order Accipitriformes; family Accipitridae; genus Aviceda; species Aviceda cuculoides. The sequence goes on from JAVJGG010000032.1 coordinate 25,265,058, forward strand.
TCAATGGCTAACCAGTGGAAGTCTAGGAATCTCTGATTCCAAAGCCAACCTGAATGTCACCCACTTGCCTTTCCTGACTTAATCAGTATGAGGTATCAATGTAAGAAAGTCAACATATGCTGCCCATGAGAAATGGAATTCCACCCTATTAGGGATAAACACTACAAAGTACAGTCTGTGATTTTGATCCAGATTTACAGTATTTCTGTAAGAGTATCAGTACCCTCTTCTTTCCACAAACCGGCAAAAAAAAAAATCACTGTAATCTATACGAAGTTTTGTATTTTGTTACATCTGTTCTAGGTGCATACAACTATGTCAGCATAATCATGAGCTTCTTGTACCTCTTTGAGTTATGATGCTTGGATATATAAATCTTGCTTAAGCTTAAATTCATGCAAGGGAATACAGACCTACAACAGATAGTGGTTTTGTTTCTATCTTTTTCCATACCCCTGTGTACATTTTCCTATTACCAAAATAAGACAGTGTACAGAGAACACAGTGGGATTTATACTTCTATGTTGCCTCATACATTTAAAACACAAAGCTATTTTCCAAAGGACTGGAAATATTTGACTGTCACCAATCATCACCGTGCTGCAGGTTGTTATATATTCTGTTCAGAAAAACCCAACTCTGTGACATTTCTTTGACACTGTATGTTGTAGCACATAGCTTACATAATTTGCAGTGCACCCCAGCGTTACTAGCCTTGCAACATATAGAATAAGAGCAACGCTAACAGTCAGCTCACCAGTGCTGTACGAGGAGGAGCAGTTGTGAGGAGGAGTAAGTTAATAGCAGCTTTTTCTCTAAACCCCTGTAAGAAAGATAACTTTTTCTTAGTCATCATATGGTACACTTTTATATCTCAAACCTTCCTGACAGTTACTGAGGCTCCTAAGCCTACTGTAACAAACCAAATACAGCCAAATGGCATGGCTTTCTCACCTGCATTACTCTGCATTACAGCACCAAGAAATTTCACTGTGACTTTTCATTTATACCATTTTAGGTTCTTCTGGTAATTACACTTTATCCTTTTCAATATCTAACACTGTTTTTCAGTGGCCTTAGACTTACTCTGTAATTGCTCCTAACTTAGGACTGACCAAAATAAATACATAAATGAAAACTTAAATAAAATAACCAGTGCATTTGCCCTTTATAACCACTCATTTTATCAGCACATGCTTTATTTTTTTTTTCCCATCCATGGAAACTAAGTAATTCAATCTACCCCAGGCTTTAGCCTTTCATTGTGTCATTCCCTTTCACTCTTGGTCTTAACCCAAGCTGGAGCATGTGACAGACAGCAAGCATGAAGGTAATAAGAACATCTTGATTATAAATGAAAGTAAACAGACTGTCATAAAACAGTGGAATAGCATAGATGACAGACAACATTTTCTCTCTGAAAACAATTATTTTTGTACCTCAGATCAAATCATCTGTAATTTTAAGGGCCAAAGGAAGTATTTGTTTGTCTTTCAGTTGGCTCAATCAAATGAAAGCAGAAATCTACATGCTAGTGAGGATAGCATTGGCGATAGATGTACCATGTATCAGAAAAAACACTGCTTATCTGTACAAATCCTTATTGGATCCCAATTTATTACAACAGTAGCACTTTTTATTGGTTTACTATGGCTGTATTTGCTCCTGAAATGCTATTTTTATCATTGAAAGAACAATGAGAAAAAGCCATTCCGATGATACTTAAAAGACTATCAGTCACATTAGTATGGAGATACTGAACATGGAGTCACAAATACCGGTACCTGAAATAAAGTTTTCAAAAAAATAGTGTTTGTGGTTAATATGCTGATTCGAAGCAGAGTCTTTCCCAGCTCAATGATGTGCTGGGCAGGGAAGTGAGTTTAAAATCCTGCTGTCTTTTAGGCTCAGCAGCCAATCACTAGGCGATCTGGGAATAGAGAAGGTAGGACTTGCAGTCTCCAGAGGACTGGCCCACACTCCCCCACCACAACCATTCCAGCAGGCAGGCTGCCTCAGATCCTGATTTTCTTTTTCTTCTTAGATACATTTTGGCATGTTCCTTATTTGTTCAAAAATGAGTTAAATCAAGTGCTGAAATATGTGAAACATGATATTTTTTGTTTTGTTTTGTTTAAACCTACTTCTGTTCACAAGATCAAAAAATAATTAGAGTCTTGGGATTAAATCACAGGAAGGTGGGTTATTTTTAAATGTAATTATAATTTGTTTCACAAATGCATGTTCAAATATTATGTATACATATAACTATCTTATTAAAACTTTTTTACTCATATTATCTTCTGGTGACTAGATAAGGTTTCTTGCATCTCCTCTGAATCATCTATTGGTAGTCATTGCTGGAGACAGCACGCTGGATTGGAAGGCTTCTGTTGTTGTCCATGTAGTAATGATACCCATTGCCCACCTATTGTGTTGGCCACTAGACAGATGCTTTTAGACAATGTAGAGGATATTAAAAAATAGAAAAATGCACCCTTCCCTTCTGCCTGTTAATTCCAGTAGTACCAAATCTTTCAAAATGTCAAGTGCTTATTTAAATCATGCTGTATTTCATTTTCAGTAATCAGTATGTACCAAAGAGTTCCACAGACTTTCACATGACTTGGGACCAGAGTATATCTTACCAGGATTTATAGTTGCCAGCTCAATTTTTTATGTCTTTCGGGGTTTTTATGTTATGATTTTTTTTATCTACCTTCTCTATACTATTTGTCATTTTGCACTTAACTCTGCTCATTCTTATTCATCTGCTTTTTGAGATATATAATCTTCAATCTTCTCAGTCACTTCTACAAAAATATTAAGGCTTCTAATCATGTTGCCGATATGATTTTGCAATGTCCTTTAGGTCATGGATATGTGACTCACAAAATAGCGAGCAGATGTAGTATATTCCATTAATTAATGACTGCTTATAATTACTTTTTAATAGTGAGTGTTTGCAATGGTCTATAAAACTGCTGAGACTAGAGCACATTCTGATACATATCTCTGATGAAAATCTAGCTCATCTCTAGTTCACTTTGGCCATGCCAGCTACAAGACCTTGTAAGAGTATCTCCAAGATAAGCTCTTTTCAAATAAATTTGATGTGGTCCCCTGCTGCCTTTTAGGTTAGGACTAGGAGCTTGATTTGGACCATATATCTTTGAGCCAATGGACAAAAAAAAAAGAAGAATATTGGTTACATTAAGGTACATTTTTAATCCTTTCAAATTATGTCCCCTTTAGAGACAAATCTGACATTCTAATAAAACTTCTGTGATTTGTATAGCCAGTGTGGTAAGTACTTTTTGGCTAGTTGCAGAGGCAGAAATTGGCCTCATCCTGTGTTTTAATAAGTTGCATTTTCTATTTGACTTTGATCAAAACTCAGAAATTTAGAGGAGGACAGATACATTGATGTTAGATTTTCAGCACTTTCTGTATAAATTTGAAATAACCAAGTGAAATCGTTATAGTAATTCCAAAGAGAGATATTGTTTCAGCTATATTTTCACAGAGTCAGCAGAATCTCTTCCAGAAAGTCTTTAGACATGATAGTATTCTGAGACATTTAACTGTTAAGTTCCTACTGAATAGTCTCATTCTCAGTTACCGCTGTGATTTGGAAAGCTGATTTCTTTTATCTTGCCACAGTCAATAATCTTGCACTATAGATTCAAAAGCAATGGAGCTGGTCTCCAACACTCATAGCATAGAGGCCAACAAAGTGGACACAAGTAGAATTTGGTGTTTTTCAACAGTGGATGGAAATTATGAAGCAGTTTACGTGATTCTCATAAGCTGATAAATCATGAAATCTGTGCATTGACTGTAATAGATTTTAAAATAGTAAACTGATTCTTTGAATGAATGTGATATGCACTGTAAATTTAAGACCGTTATTCAGCGTTTATATTCCAAGCTTAAAGATTCCCTCAAATTAATAAATAGAAAGAAAAAGAAATGAAAATATTTCAATTCCTTTATCTAAAAATTGTAACAATCTGTAAGTAACTTGTAGAATTTCTCTGGATAAGATTATACTATCTGAGCCCAGAATTTCAATGCATTCAGGTTTATGGAGAACAGAAGAATACATTAGAAAATCAGTTCTAGCATTCACCTGTATCTTTATTTAATATAGATTGAGATGAAAAAGTGATAAAGATTGTTATGACTTTGGAATGAGTTTTAGATTATTTCTACACAAAGAAAAAGGCACAGAATGGCAAAATTGAGATTATGTATTTCAAGGTTTTAACTTCCTGTTAAAATCAAATTAATTGTTCCCCTTTTCAGAAATTATTTCTATCAGAATTTTTAATTTATCTGACAAAGCCAATGACCTTTTAGGTCATATATTTTCTGACGTAGATCCAAAACAGGATTCAGGAACAAGGGTTTCAGCTGACATGAACAGGATGTTGTTCTTAATATACGTAACAGAATTTGTCCCCTCATATATATTGAAATGAAATCTACAAGATTTCTATGATTGTTTCATATACAGAAGATGTATATCTGCTTATTAACTCTGCAACACCTTAAAGGTCTTTCTTTCACTTAGCTTTTATTTGTTCCATTGCTCAGAAAAATATGAGAAACATCTGCATGCAATGAAAATGAAGTAACAAAATGTAACAAAATCACAAAACTAAGTTTTCAATCTTTGAAAAATTAAGCTTAATCAGTTGTCACTGGTTAAAAAGAAAACTTTGGCCCATGGTGAGGAACAGTTTCCCCTTCTGTGTTTTAATCAGGCCTTTGTGCTTTAGAGTAATTGTTGTGGTCTAGTCTTAAAATCTGCTTCAGTGATTGACAAGAATTTATTGCATTTACACTCTAAAGTGTTCAAAACACAGTTTTCTAGTTCAATGCATACACTTAAAATAAATGGTTGGTTTTTTCACCATAAGGAGATGGTCCTTCAGATGTATAGTGAAAGCAATAAGCTTATTTGTTTGGCATGTTGGATACATGTTTAGCACATTTTAACAGACCCGTTTCTTTTTCATTACAGTATCAGAAATGAAATATTAGGTGTTTCAATTTGGTACAGAATTCATTAAATGATTTGGAAATTATGGTCTGTAGAAGTAGTTAGATACCAGCAAAGAACTGAGGGAGGGTGGGGGAAGGTAAAAATTTTGAACATGAAGTCTGTTACTCGTTATGTTAACTTAGTGGAACATATTAACGGTTAATTTGTGTTCAAAATTGATAAGGTAAGCATCTCCTCTGAGTCTCTCACTCATTTGACATAAATGTTTATTTAAAGAGGTGCACTTATATAATCCTGCTAGCTCTTAAATAGGTCCCTTATATATGATTATGTAAGAAATAAGGATTGTATGTCACTGTTAGCAGTCAGTCCTTTCCCTTGCTAAGTGGGTTTAATAGTATCCAAAACACCCTTAAGAGGACAAATTCAGTATCATCAGATTCTTAATAAGGATTTTCTGAAGCAGGCAAGAATGGAGCATGTTAGGAGCTGAAAAAAAAAACCCCAAAACCAAAAAAGCCAGCATGCTGTGCATCCCTGTAATTTCCTTTGAAACAAAGTTACAAATTAGAATTATTCTTAGTCAGCTGGAAGCTGGGTGATGAGTGGATTGAGAGCAGCCCTGTAGAGAAGGACTTGGGGGTTTTGGTTGACGAGAAGCTCAACATGACCCATCAATGTGCATTTGGAGCCCAGAAAGCCAGTTGCATTCTGGGCTGCATCAAAAAAAGCGTGACCCGCAGGTCGAGGGGTATGACTCTCCTCCACTACTCCGCTCTCATGAGACCCCACCTGGGGTGCTGCATTCAGCTCTGGGGCCCCCAACATAAGAAAGACATGGACCTCCTCAAGTGGGTCCAGAGGAGGCCACGAAGATGATCAGGGGGCTGGAGCCCCTCTCCTAAGAGGACAGGCTGAGAGAGCTGGGGTTGTTCAGCCTGGAGAAGAGAAGGCTCCAGGGAGACCTTAGAGCAGCCTTCCAGTACCTAAAGGGGACCTACGGGAAAGATGGGGAGGGA
>JAVJGG010000032.1:25285073-25303199 GCA_035590195.1 Aviceda cuculoides
AGAGGGTTGTCAGACATTGGAACAGGCTGCCCAGGGAGGTGGTTGAGTCACCATCCCTGGAGGTGTTCAAAAAGCGCGTAGACAAGGCACTTCAGGACATGGTTTAGTGGGCATGGTTGATGGTTGACTCGATGATCTTAAAGGTCTTTTCCAACCTAAATGATTGTATGATTCTATGATTCTATATAATTACCATATGTTAGGCTGCTCCTCTGAACCCCTGATGTGAAATTTGATCTCTTGGATTTAGCTATGAAGCTTGTTTATCTTAAATATTATTATTCCTTTTGCATTCTATTTCATGTATTTTATAAATGCTGGGTATTTAAAATCAGATATGCAGAAAGCCCTTGAGGATTTCATGAGATGAGACACATGCACAAATAACAGACTAAATCCAGGCTTTCAGTCTGTTTTGCAGCACCAGCAGCAACAAAACACTGACTGTTGTTGCCCAAAACCAATTCAAAACTCATCTAGAATTCTCTCAAAGTGGGAAATAAAATTGTGTCTGACATTAAGGTCTCTGTAGAAGAAATTTACATCAAGACTCCTGAATGTAAGTCCTTAATATGAAGCGTTGTGTACTGTCTTGGTTATTTAACATAATGTAGTGGAGTTTATTTTAAATTTATACAAGGTTGACATTTGTCTAGTGTTTTTCCATATAAGCCATTGAATACTGGTGCTTGCTCATATTCACCTAAACTTTGAATGATAGCAGAATTTTTTTTTTTTCTAGGACATATGTGCCATTAAAGTATCAATAGCCAAAGCATTTCATTTTAAATAAATTAACCGCTCTAGCAATTTGACACTACCTCACACTTGGGAATACACACTAGGTGAATTTAAGTATGTCTGATTTTTTTCTGTTCCTAGAGGTATCATCTTAATGACTAGTACAAACATCAACATCGACAAGAACAGTGGAGATGTGAAAGTATTACAATGAATGTATAACTTTCAGAAAACAGATTTTGTTATAATTTAAATTGGGCAAATGCTCAGAGACTGTAGGCTAGAACTTTCACACTTCAGTTCCGCAAAGCTCAGCAAGAAACTAAAGATTATCTCCCATGACTGGAGAGAGCTGAGACATTATTTGTAGGATCAAATGCTATAATGAAAAAATCAGGCATACTGCTTCTAATTAGGTAACACATTTTCCCATGGGTTATAATCTCCCAAAATAAGGAAATATCTTTAAAAATCTCTGTGCATGCAGACACACAATAGTATTTGAATTAATTGTGAGCTACTTATAATTAATATTAACTATGACCGTCTCCTCTTTTCTATCCTTCTCATAAAAACTTCAAGACAGGACAATGAGGCAATAGGAATGAGATTTCTCACAGATTCAGTTTTCACTGAATGCTGTAATAATTAGTTAATATCAAATATTAACAGATGGTTGTCTCTCCTTCAGGCAAATGACAACAATAGACATATACAGGCATATTCATAGAAATGCATACAGATCTATATGCAGAATTTACCAGCTGCCTCACATATATTCTTTTAAGCTTCTGACAAGGATAGGTATAGTTCTTCACAAAAACCCAAAGAAAAGCATAGTTTTACATAAAAGGCTAAATCAAAACAAATCTGAATGATTTTCACTTGCAGAAAAGGATTCAGTTTATGTTTTAAAATAACTGATGGTGATTTCTCTTTTCTTTATTTTTTTATATAGAAGAATAGAATAGTTCAGTTGGAAAAGACCTACAACAATCATCAGGTCCAATTGCCTGTCCATCTGAAATATCCTAATTCTAACTGCCTGACCATGTCAGGGCTGAATAAAAGCTAAAGCATATTATTAAGGCCATTGTCCAAATAAATCTTAACCACTGAGAAGCATAATAGGACAAATTGGAGTAGATGGTGAAAGACGTTGCTTCTGAGACATTTCTACAATGTTATCAATCACCATCCCAAGAGATTCGAAAGAATCGTTAGTTAAAATGCACACCCTTGAACCACAGATACTGTGTAAACACTTCAAATCTCCTATTGCACATTGAAAGAAGTTCCTACTCCAAATATTTAATGTACAGGTCCCTTGTAGATACACTGGAAACTAAAGGAAGTTAAAGGAAGAGAGGATTTTACCTAGGATTTCTAATACATAACTACATTGAGCTTGAAAATAAAAAACTAAAATATAGAAACACAAGAAAAGTAGATCTGGAATGCCAAGTGAATAAAAATGATGAACACTGTTCAGTATCAAGGTGCTGGTAGGGAAGCCATTTTAAAAGATCTAACGCTTAATCATTTCATGAATGTCATATCTGTAGAAGGCATGTCAAGTTTGGCATCAAAAATTTAGGACACCAAACCAGCTAATTACATTTTTGAAAATGTAGAACAAAATACCAATTAGTGACTTGGGCTTGTTAAGGGAACCTTAGCTACAGAGGACAGTACAAAGAGATTACTAAGCCTTAGAATTTTCCACTTTTCCTGCCCAGACTGATTAATGGCATGGAGACCCCAAATAAATTATATTGGATTATACTATAAAAACTTTAAGAAAAAATAGAAAAAAATAAAGACTGTACTCTTCCAGGCAACTAGAAGATAGCTTAAATAATGGACACCTATCTGGATTCTAGATGCAATTGAATGAGATAAAATGGAGACTGAATAGGTATTAATTCCAGAGTATAAGATGGGAAGCCCACTTCCCACCTTGGAAAAAAGGAGGGTTTTCTTGCCTTTACCTGCAACTAGGGACCACTTTTTATTTTCTCCATAATTTTGATGGCCCTGACATCCATGAATTAGAAGATTTTCTGAGCCATTGAATCTAGGGAAAATATGATAGGTCAGTTCTGTTATACTACACTGGCAATTGCACTGATTGCCATATTGGCTGAAAATGTGATGAGACTATTTAAACTTATGGGATTTATTTCCACTAAGTTCAATTAGAGCTGGTGTAACACCTAAGAACATATATTGGCACAGTAAGCATAACTTCATTAAAAAAGCAAGTGGAAGAAGCACTGACTCCTAAAACACTTGCAGAATAAAGACAAGTAAACAAAATGTAGATGCACTTCAGAAAAGTCTGGGGAAATATAGGACCAGTACTTATCACAAGTTTAATATAAGTTTCTTTTTGCAACTTCTAATTCTCTCTTTTAAAGAAAAAAGTATGCTCATGGACTGTAAGATCTATAGCTACTATTTTTTGCTGCTACTGTTTCGTATCCTTTCACAATATGTCATTTGCAGATTATATATTTGTTCTTTTCCTCATAAAAACAAACAATACAGGAAGTATGGGGATGAAACATGCTTTATAAATCACGTGTGAGATCATCATTACTCTGGCAAATTTGCTTATACTAATAACTCAAGATTCACTGTCACATTATGTATACCTGTACGTATTTTAACTAATGATACTTTAAAAACGTTGACTGAGGCAATACTTACAGACTCATCAGACTTTTAATAGTGATGTTTAATACTCTCCTTCTGTTCTTCTCTCTCTCCACCCCCCCACTTCAGAATTCACATGGATGAGACAATGGAAGAGGACATGCCTCTTCCTTTTGTTTATTATTTGGTTTATCTTTTTGTTTATCATCAGTTTCTCGTTCTTTACACAAAAGCATGACTACTTTATTTGGATTTGCAGTACAACTGGGAAATATTTTAGTTCTACAGTGTATAAATGCACAAATTTTCATAAAACTCCCTTTTTGGACAGACATGTAAACAAAAACTTTAAAAGTGTCTTAGCTCAGATCTTCTAAAGAACCTTTTTCTTTAAGAAGACAAACACAATTTGCCAAACTATTTGTAGTTACCCCTTTAAAATAGCCCCAAATGAGGGTAGTTGCACCCAATAGTTTTGCCCTTTCCCACCAAAATAATTAATCTGCTACATGAGGAATTATAATTGCAAAAATTCCAGGACAGACGGGACCCTGGCTGGCTGCTCCTATGGAATGTGCTATAGAAATGGCTGCTGATATTCAACTGATTGGAGGAGATCTGAGCAGAAGTTTCACAAGACAACACGTACAACAATGATATTCACTGATGATTTCTTTGCACAAGCACTTTTCTCTGAGGACAAAGAAATAGGTGGAAAAAGAGGTCTTGGGTACAAATGGCAGTTGGTGACATCTAGAAAAAGTATGAACTTCTGGTGAGTGTAACAAAACAAACATTTATGGGCATTGACCAAACAGACTATATCACGAAGTGTCCTTTAGCTTAGCAAACAGATGGGTCTTTTTCATTCCTATGTGAGACTATTTGATGCACCTGTCATTCTTCCTGGTATAAATAAGTCCACAGTCAGAATCTTCTCTAAAGCAACAGTTCCTGTACATCAACATGACATGAAAGTCTTTGGACAGATCTGGTCCTATAGTAACTGTGAGAGACAGAGTTTTATTTTTGGTGGGATGTAAACTGTGTTAACCCAAACTACCAGATTCCTAGGCTGAAAAGAGCATTTTGTTCTATTTAATACATATAAATCATCCCTGCAAAACATTACAGGAAGTTGTGGCATTTAATAAGGAAACACCAAGCATAATTTAATAATGATCCTTATATTTTGAAGTGACTTTTAAAGAAAGAGTCAATAGCATGGGAAGACTGTATATGCAGCTTATACTAGTTCTGATTTTATATACTTAATAATATTACATATGTTGAAAAGAGGAGACATATTCCCAAACAAGTACTGTGTGTCACTACCTTCAAAGCTAGGTACTAACTTTCACCTATGATCCATCGGTCAATAAAAGTCTGAAGTCTTGTGAGGGAACCAAGGGAGCAATTCTACAAACTGTTTTCTTGGTGATAGTGCTGTCTTAAAGACTTCCCTTTTGCCCGCCTCCAGCTATTTATTTCTAGGCCTACGTTGACCTTAAAGATGAGCCAACACAGGAGTTTGTAGCTCTGTGACAGTGCACATCAGTGAAACGTTGGTGTTTTAAAAAACCCAAAGTGTTATTTTAAATCTGGTACTTCACTAATTTGTCTGACTACGTGCCCAGTATAGGGCGTGCAGGTTATTCTTGCGTAGTTGAAGTCGACACGCAGAAACAGGAACAAGTGTCGTTGCTCCCTAAGAGGAAGGCGCGTAGCCGGAAGAGCTTTGTAGTCTGTGTTAAGCGTGGCTTAGATATAGAATGCACAACTGAGGTGATTAACTTACTTAAGGAAATTACATTTCTGGGAAGCTGAAAGTAGCTCTGTCTGAGGGAAGGGAATCACTTAGTTATTCAAGTTGGTGCTAACTGCTAGTCCACAACAGTATAGGCCAGCGCAGGTACAATAATACATGAAGATAACCCAGGAATGCTCAGGTCATTCTAAAGAATCTTTTCAATTGGACAACAAGATAAAAATTTTCAGTGTCAGGCAAGCCTAAGAAACCGGATTTGCATTTTGATAGCCTTTCCCCTACTAGAGCTCTTACGAAAAGCTGCAATTTTTTCAACCAACTATTATGTTTGAAAACCTTGCTGCATAATACAACATACAAACAAATGTACTCCCCTTGCACTTCCTACGGTGTGTGTGGACCAGTATAGAATGGATGGACAAATGGTTTGTATACTGGTATAGAAGATGCAAGACAGGCATAAATGCATTTAGGAACACTCGTTAAAATTATAACAATTATGTGCATGTAATTTAGGATCACATATCTCAGATGTGGTTTTAAGAGCTTTTCAGCTTTACTTGCAGCTGAGACTAATCATAAATACTGTAAAAATCAGTCAAGCTGAGAATGGTTTTCATTCCATTTAAACAACAAATTCTGATTCCTACTCTAGTTTCAGCTAGGACCTCCATTACCAAGTGAGAAGTTTAATTAAGATGCATGCCAAGCAGTTCTTTTTAGTAATGAAACACCACAAGGCCAGCTTCTAACTTTTGTTCTGGAGTCCTCTTTCTGCATGTCATTATCAGGAATTTCCCCAGCACTCCCCTATTTTCTGTGTATGCAACAAGATTAATAAAAATACTGTTATTACTATGGCCTAAATTAAGGACATTTCCACACTGTAACAATTAAGACCAAAAAGCTCATTCTACCTATGTCTTTGGTTAGATTTAAGATATTCTGATTCCCCGAAACCTCCCTTTCTCAATTGTTTCAACCACACCCCTGACTGTCATAATAAAACCAGAAATCTATTTTGTTCTGAAATTGAATTTAAACAGAAGGCTCTTGCTTTGCACTGAGAACATATTAATGAAGTTATCTTCTCCAACATGAACACACATAAATACAGTAATGCTAACATGCATTCGATGTTAATTTGCAGGCTCTTTGTATATCTCTAAATTCTTTATAATTATTGACAGATAAAAGAAAAGTACCTGAGAAAATGTTGCAGTACAGCAAATGGGGCGGTGAATGAAGACAAAGTGCTTTCTAAAGAACTAAGAAACCCAGGATGTGTTTAGGTACTACTGCCAAGGATTTGGTATATACATGCTCCCCAAACTAGGCAAATTATTATTAGAAAAATAATGAAAATGTCAAGAAATATTAAAAAAAACCCCCAAACTTTATTTATCTGAAACTTTCAAGGAACATTTTAGATTTTTATGGACCATATAAAAATAATATATTCTAGAAAATTTTCAAAAGCCTTACATTAAAGCTTTCTTTTGCCTAGTAATTAGATAATGTACAAAGAAAGGGAGAACAAGAGAAAAAGAACAATGGGAATAGAATTAGGCTGAAAATAATGCAAATGAGATTTAAGATTTGTTCTGGACATGTGATGGGTAACACTGAGTTCCTGCTTGTACCACTGTAAACCACATAGAATTTAGTTGAAACAAATTCATTTCTGGGGTTTGCTTTTCTATTGTTGTACTTTATTGGAGTGAGTAGAACCTGACTTCCTAAATTTTATTTTTCATTTTAGTGAAAGTGAAATACAGTGTGTTACCAGACACAAATAAATGCTCAAATTCCAACTCCCAAATAATAGAGGTCTTTTAAATCTTGCCTTTACTTGCTTTTCTTAAGGCAGTGATTCAAATCATTTTATATGCTAATACTAAATGAGTCCATTTCATCTGACAGTTGAAATAATTAGCAGAGCAAATCTATCTATCCTAGTATATATGACATAGCAAGTGGAATGGAATCCATTTGATTATTCTGCAAATAAAACACATTTAAACTAAAAGGCTTCTAAAAAAATTAAAGGGGAACTAAAATCTCAACAAAAAAGAGATAGTTGAATCAAAGAAAGAACAAGCGGATGTAGCGAGGCACAAAGAGTTGGGACAGTGAAAGAAAAATAACAACTGCAAAAGACAATAGAAGACTGAAGCTGGCGGAGTGGGGGAAGACGCAAATAAACATTACTGAAAAAGAGAACTAACAAGTGCTGAAATGAAACCTGATCCAGACCACAAAAGTAACTAAATGTAGGTACAGAATAAACATTATTTGAACTTTTTCTTGTTCATAAAATACTCAGAAATACTCCTGTAGGAAATCATAGAAGTATAGATTCCTGTAAAGGGCTGTGAAAGCTAAGAACAAATCTAATTTTCCTTTCACTCATAATAACTGGAAATTAAATATTGCAACTATAAATATGAATTATTATAAGTACAGCTGCTGGAAATAAACCAAGAACCAATTCTAAACTGGTTTAAGCACCATTGATTTAAAGCTAACATAGTAACTGAAAAGCAATAATGCAGAATGTATTAGACAATATCCTTGTAATTTCTAATGCCAAGAAAGCTTCATCAAACCCTATAATCTTCGCTCTAAGCGCAGAAGATTTGGAAAGTGATTTTGATTGCAAACATTTTTGCACTGTAGTTTAAACTGCCTTATGCCAGGGTCATATGTGACAGTTATTGTTTTGCAACCATGGGCTTGCCAGTTGTTCCCAAGCTGCCTCCCTCTCTCAGGTCATCTCTTGGTCTGTATGGCAAAGCAGAAATCTCCTGTGCCTGAGGCCTCCTGAGTGATGATTTCTAGCTAAAGACAAGAGCTCTCTATTCCTCTAAGTGTAAGTACACCAATTTTGTGGGAGTACGAAGATGACGGCAGTTTCTTACAAATAACAAGAAGAATACGTTCGCTTTTGTCGACACCGAACTGTAAGTGTAACTGATTTTTTTCCCTTTCACCTCTAAGCCCCAAAACCGCACAATCTTCTGCCATCACACAGAGTCTGATTAGCCTGACTTCAGTTTGAGTGTAGCATTTTGCCCACAGATACAGAATCTGAATATGTATTTCTTTTTATTTATTTTTCGATTTGCTCTTCTTTTTTCTGTATTTCCATACACGTTTTCATCCAGCTTTTTCATTTCCATTTCATTCTCATACTTGGTATGTCGCCTATACCAAGGAACTGTGGTTTTGGCTACACATTGCATTCCTTACACAGAAGACAGTACCAATAGAATCTTCTTATGTTATCTGCTGACCGTCTACATTTACAGTAATTTGAAAGCCAGACATGGTTTCACTGCATAACACTAAAGAAAATGAAATTCCACTTAGAATTACATGAAATTGAGGAGGAAAAATAATCTTTCAAAATCTAGGTAAGATCTTGTTGCATTGATTAACAACTCCAGCATAGCAGACTCCTACCTGAGTTAGGCAGGACTGTAGACTGCTTTTTCATGAAAGCAAATACTGTAGTAACTCTAAAAACAGTATTAGTATTTTTATCAATCAATCGACAGCAATTTCTGATGGCAGGTATAAGTAATCCTATGCTGTTCACAGGATTCTGTTTATTGAACGAAAAATTTCTTCTTTTGTTAAACAGAATATAGTCTGAAGTACAGTACCAACTTTGTGCCTGCAAGGATGTGTGCGCAGTTTCTTTTACACTTGTGAATTGGGTTCCATGAAGTATCTGAATGAGACCAGCTTCACCCTTGAGAGTAACAAAATCCCATGCAGAAAGTAATTTAAATTAATAAAATGTGGTTATATTTTCTAGAAAATACAATACTGCGTTGATTTTTTTAAACTAGTCACAGGAGGGGACCATTACTTTGGGATGCAGTTTGTGTACAGTCCAGCTATTCACCAGTGACTATCCTGAACACATTGTGCAAGATGTCACTGGCATCAAGATTTTCTTTGGACATAGTAGATTTTATTTGTTCTCTCCCCAGTCTCATGCATTGTCTGCCATCCTCTCCCATAATTTAGTGCCAAGATAATCACGTGCAGTCAGAAAATGAAATGTTGAAATTAGATACTGAGAAAGTATTTTTTTAAGTTCTGAGATTTGCAGAGGAGAGTGCATACTTGATTCCTCTGGCTGTTGGGACTGTGTATGTGTCACAAACCTGCTCACCGTTTGCTCTGTAATTGAGTGTTTGTGCATGGTCTGGGGGAAATATTCAGTGTTGATGCTCCAGCAGTACAAAGATTTTGTATTACTTGACCTGGAATCTTATACTCAGTTGATGCGGTGCTCAGCACTATTTTTTACTGAGTCTCTTTCTTATGATTCTTATGATTTCTGTGACAATATCTGTTCCTCAGGTTTCTTTTTAAAAGTGGGGCTTTCTTTGGGTTTTTTTGATATTCGTATACAGTATTCTAACTTTTAAAAAGGAATTAATCTTTTCTTTATGTCACTTGATCTCTCTCTATTTTTTCCAACAATAAGATTGAATTGATATTCTTTATCTGCTTCAAAAAAAACGGATTTTGTAATGCATCATTTTAGGTCAGTGAGCCAGAAATCACAAATCTCTTATCTAATTTTTTGAATGAATCCAAAGTTTCTAATCCCCTGATGACAGAAAACGCAAAAAAAGTTGCAAGGGGCAGGAATTCTGTACAGATGAAGAAATGGCATATTTTCAGAAGATATTAATGTAGCCCTTTCCTGTTGGAACGAATGTGTGAGAACTATGTGATCTCTCTCTCTCTCTCCTAACCATTGAATCCTCTATGGGTATGTATTTAGAGAAAATCTAGGAAGTATATGTTACACATGTGTGCATAAGAAACTTAATAAGCCATTCATATGGAAATATTTTAAGACTAGATATTGCTATTATGTAATTAGTGCTACTCAATTTGTGTCTATAAAACAGATATGTAACTAAATTTCATCCTAACTTTTTGGCAGAATATCAGTTTTGCAAATAATGAAAATACAGCTTCTGTGCCTTAGCACTTTCTGGCTTACCACAGTCTCATAAAACTTCCTTTCTTCTGAGTTCTGTGACAACAAGGCTGGGTGAGAGAAGAGTTTATGATGCCATAAAAAGAAGTAATCTGCTTCAATAACATGAATGAAAGCTCTTATAATGCCAGTACATTTTCTGCCACAGAACTTCACTGAAATAATATTAGAAATTATATCGGATGTTACATTATCTGTGTTTCAACAGACTAGATTATAACCATGGCCTGGGTTCATAATACTTAACTTTCCCAAGTAAGAACAAATAGTCATTTAACGAATCTTGTACAGCATTCCACAAAACACAAGTGAGAAGCTGCTTCTTGCAGGAATTAATTCAGCATCTAGTACAAACAGTAATAGCAATAAGAAAAGAGAATGTTTGCTTCAAACACACATGGTTTTTCGCATTCATAAAACACGGAAAAGACTAAAAGTAAAACAAAGAGCATGAAGCAGTGGAGCAGAAATCCTGGCAAAATGGAAAATGTGTTTTGTCTGCTACAGAGAACACTTTCTTTTCTCAAACTGGAGGGGAGTATTTATTACAATGACCAAGACCAAGAATCTGTGTGAAAGATATTCTCTCAGTTACATAACTGGTCACAAAAGTAACCAGTCACAAAAGTAAATTTGCTGGGTCTAAATTTTTTTCTAGAGTCTCTAGTTCTGCTAATATTTTTGCCACTTTTGTTCAAAGTCAGTAAGAACTATGGATGTATTTAAAAAGTTAGACTCTGACCACTGTCTAAATAGGCAGACGTGTAGACCAGTTTAAATAATTAGTCAAGTGTCACGGTATCATGCTAAATTTAATTACTTGCTCTGCCTATCACTTCCGTTAAGATCTTGAGCAAGATTACACCCAGCTAATGTCTGAGGTTTGGTTTACCTGTGTTACACAGTTAATCAGCTGTGGAACTGGGAAAAGCAAGCAGGAATATTGACTTTAAGTCCCCTGTTCTATCCACACAAATTCCCACCTTAACAAAAGAAAAAATTATTTGAGTCATAGTATGTATTTCAATATTTCTCATGTTTTCAATTTTTTTTTTTCTCTTAAAGGAAACAAAACACAGAAGGTGGCTGTGGTCTTCCAATAAAAAGTGAATTTCCCCACTCATAACAGCTCTTTTGGCTCTCTGTGTTTCAGCCATCTAGAGTTGGTTTTTTTTTTTAAATTGTTGAAGCCTCATTTTTTCGTTTTCTAAAGATCCCCTACCAATGATTTTTTTTTCAGAAAAATGTCTTTCCTTTCCATACTAAAAAGGGGAAAGGAACCCATCTTTCTGTGTTTTGTTTGCTTAAACTAACCCAAAATTAATTAACATGGTGTCTGATGGCCATAGAAGGTGGGCACAGGGTATATAAGGCTGTTAGCATAGAATTATTTGAATTTTTGAACTGAAATTCTCTTCCAAGAATTATCTTGGTTCAGATATAACTTCCTTTTTTTTAAATTGTCCTCTGATCTCTTTTGCTCCAGACTTAGTAGCTTCCATTTAGTCCTATTCTACCAGTTAAATATTATCTTCAGGACCATATTGTCGTCATATCACATTCTCTTTTTTCTTTGGTGGTTTGGTTTGGTTTGGGTTTTTTGTGCCAGCAGAAGATTCTTTTTCATTCCTTTTGTCTAAACGAGAGTGATTTTCAGTTAATGTACAGGCATCTTTCTGTTTAATGCAACAATGTTTAAGCATTTCATTTGAAATTTACAGCTGAGGATTTAAATAGGTGAGGTGAGCGAGAAAAGAGACACTGAGGCACTAATAAGCGAAGTGATATGTTCAAGCTGGTCAGTGGAAGAAAATAAGTCTATAACAGATACTCTGACTCTGAAGTCAACATGCTGACCGCTAGCATGACTAAAATTAAGCATTATAAGTATCAGCCATATAATCCCTTCTGTACTCGCTTCTCAATACTTGTGTTAGACTAGTCAATGGAACCCCATTTCGTTTAGGCAAGCTTTTTAAAAAATTCTCCTACTAAGAAATTTCAAATAAATAGATAATTTGTAGTGAAATGCCAGTCTGAGTGTAGAATTTTCCAACACTGTAAACAATTATTCTGTTCAGATAAGTAATGTCAGCATACCACTGTTTTCAGTAGTATTTAGGTGATTGAAACGTTTATTACTGGGACTACACTGGTCATTTAAATCACCGCAGCTTGTACTACAGGTACCCACAGTCTTTAGTTTTAGGCCACTTACTATACGAATGGTCAAAATGGTTTAGTTTACTCTATTTTAGGACTTAAACCAGCTAAAATTCCTCTTTTACATTTTACATGAATAAATATGAACTTTATAAGGTCTAAGGAGGTAAAAAAACCCTGCCAGTCACTGGATAGATGTTTAAAGCTCATCTTATTGTTTTGCAGCTGGTGCCCTTTGCTCAAGGATATTTCCTGTGCTGCAGACTCTGAGTAAAAGCATTTCATTTTAAGAATGCAATTAGAAACACATCTGTTGTTCTAGGACCTTTATATTGAGCAAGTCCTCTCTAAACCAGGCAGGAAGACTTTTAAAAACCCATTTCAGCTTGCTTAATCTCTCTGCCTTCCACCACCTTATTCCATTAAAAAACCCCAACAGTTAAGTATCCAGCTTCCAGTTTTGATCCCACAACATATATGACCTAGCAACCTATATTTCATTTCACTGGGCTTTGGAAACAAGCAAATCAATTCTTTTTCAGATGGCTTATTCCTCCGGACCTTCAAGAAAAAACGAGCCTGCAGCTAGATGGTGGAGCTTAAAGAATTGTGTCCTCCATGGAGTTTCAAATGAATCGTAGAATAACTTGCAGCTTGAATTTTAACCCAGGAATTCTCAAGCTTTGCCAGTCTGTTTACAGGCAAGTGCAAGCTTTAGCTGAGGCTGGAGCTTATTTCAAACTTACTCTCCTCCTTTATTCTATTAGTGGGGAAAGCATCCCTGTATCAGCTAAACTACAGCAATTAGTAACTGAAAGATTCAGACGGTGTAACTCAGCATACACTTAAGGGAGTGGGCATATTCCTGGTCCAGTTTAATGATACAAACTATTTTCAAAGGCTTAACTAGTTGAAAAAGAAGATGTAGGACTGAAACTTGGGCACTCTTCTGTATAGAAGGTGGACATTGCAAGACAAATTACGAAGTAGAAAGAATATAAGTAATCTGAGTCTTCATGCTCTAACATCTTCAGTCTAATACACTATTGCAGATAGTAGTGTGTCTTTGATTACTCTTCATGCTGATGTCAGTCAAAAATCACAACACTGATAATAAAAGTGAACAAACATAAGGAAATCTACAGAGTTATTTTGACTTCTTACGCAGAACCATTAATTATGTCCATTCTGGTGACTCCCCAGGTACTCCTACAGGTAAACAATGAATTCCTCAAAGATAAGTAACCAGTTTACTGTTCAGCACACTCATAAGCTTAATAGTTTCTTTGTTCAGCAATGTACTAGGAAAAAAAAAAAATCACTAAGACCTTACTATTCCTAATTCAGCCCTTAAAAATCTACCATTAGTAAAATTTATCTTAGAAAGTAGAGGTCCTGGTACATCTGATTTAGAAGAAGATAACAATGAAATGAGAAAAAGTAGCTTAGAAAATGAATATGCTGTCTGGGCATAACTAAAAAAAGAGAGCCTTTGGGCTGTGACAAATCTTTCCTTTTCACTGTTAAAAATGACAGTCAATCCACACACAGCAAAAACATTCTCTTGTTGACTAAGGAAGGATCCCCTTTCATTACTAGTATAGTGCTTTAGATATTAGAGTTTTACTCCCAGATTCCATCAAAGACAGCTTCTTAAATTCTGAAGACCTCCAAATGTATGTGCTTTAGGAATGATAGTCACAAGGTTAATTATTCTTCGTAAAATGCTATGTTGATGAGGGCTCTCTAGTAGAGTTTCTTATTCAGCTTTGTGTTGGCACCCAGCTAAAAAAAGTCTAAAGGTTAGACTTAATGAGTAAAAAACAGCCTGCAAAGAACTTAAAAAGAATATTTTTCTGTTTTTTAAAAAAATCAATCTTAATGTAGTATCTGATTGAGTTTTTTTTAATCATATTTTTCTTTTAAGTCAAATTACTCAAATAACCGTGAACACATAGACATTTTTCTATACTATTTAAACTAGTAATTCAGGACCCACTGGTATTTCTTCAAGTCAAGGTAGCTAGTCTGTGCATTGAGTGCTTCTCAAATTTATAAGTAAAATGAAATCATTTTGTAATAATTTGGTGAGTGACTTTTCCTAAGAAAATCCAGAGAAGTCTGCAGTGCTGCAGTGATGGCGAATAGCCACCCAATAATGAAAACGTGTATGGACTGCAATATTTTAAATATTGCACTATGTAATAGGGTATTCGTGATTTTTTATTGTAGGTGCTGACACTCATACAATGCTGTAGATATAATAAGGTTTAAAATTTTTCAGGTAAAGAGAAAGTTCTTGCCCTTTCAAAATACTTTTTCCAATTACATTTTCTTGCGGATGAAAAGTTCATCTGCTTATTTTGAGCCTGCAATAGCAATTAGTTCTGAGACTTTCCTGATTCAAACTTCTTTCACATTAGTGTTCTTAAAGTCCTACTTTCTTCTTATCATTATACTACTTTGTTTTCCTTCGGTTTTTATTATGCAGAACATAGTTATATATTACAGTACTTCAAATACTGCTTACTACTTTCTCCCACCATTTCTTCTTGCCTTTCTCCTACCAGCCGCACTGTTGTCCTTCTGTTTTCACACTGTTTGGTCTTTGTAAAGTTTGTCTTTAACATAGATTCACTTTTTCAGTGACTTCAAATACAGTACCATTGTCAAATTTGATTCTTGGCCTATAGGTCCTGAAAATAAAAGAATAAACTTTTACACTGGTCTGTTAACTGAATGGTACTTGTGTGAATGTAAGTGTCTCCACCGTTAGCTTGGTTCTCTTTAAGTGCTTGAATGAGAGAGTGGGAGTCACCAGCGTACCCTGGCTCATCATTACACATCACAGTAGCTCACACACTGTATTCCAAAGGTCTCTGGTTATTCTGCAGGTAGGGGTGCAGGAGAAAACCCTTCCCTTAGCATTGCAAAGGTAGTTGCATGTGTAATTAGTCTTATTGACTCTCCTAGACACATTCCCATGAGATGCATAAGTCTTTAGACCACATATGGTTTAGGTAAACAAATATGCACTTTTTCTTTTAAATCAGACACATACTCTAAAATCCACAAGAAACATGCTTAATAATGTGCTGGAGAAAGTATCTCTTATTGTTTGACCATTGAAAATTAACAAAGAAAATAAAAAAAGAAAAAAAGCAGTAGTTATTACAAGTTGAATAACTTTTTAATAACACAAGTAATCCTTTTGCCATTTACTTAGCATGAAAGGAATGTTTGTATAGAGTCAGTGAAAATAGATTTTTTCTATTTTACCAAGTGTAAACTTTACAACAGTAGGTGTCTTAAATTTGGCATTAGTCCACAATTTTATCCACACATCATCAACAGAGATGAACTGATGTTCTAGGAACTCATCCCTGGAGCCCAGCATGGCTCACTGCCCCTTCAATCAGCTTACCGTTTTTCTGTTTGTGCTGTATAATTTATCTGTGATTAGTACTGTTGCATTGTAGTGAACTTTAGGGTCCAGCTCCGCTTTAGAAAACTTACCAGGTCAAAAGTAACACATTTGTTTCCTGTAGTCACTATGCTATTTGGTTATAAGGCAAATGAAAAAATAAAAAGAGCATTTTTGTTTTAATTCACTACCTGGACAACAGATTTGAGAATCGTGAATCTTCTGTTTTCAGCTACATGCATTTGGCCAGCCATGTTATCCATCTGTGACAGGAAAACGGTAATCAGGTTTTCCTTAAAGAGACAGCTGAATTCTATGAAAGTGCATTTGCAGCACAGCTGAGACAGCTTAGGAGCATCAGCAACTATTCAGTTAATAGCCATCAGTTACTTTTCTTTCTTCATCCCTTATTTCATAGATGAAATTTTAGCAAAGATAAAGCAAGAATTGTTGTTAGAGGTTTACACTAACATGCAAGTACTTAAGATGTGGATTTTAAGTATCACAATGTATGATTGGCTTCAACTATTTGTAGGGATTGGTCATCTTTGAGTTAGCACAACGCTGTGACACAGCTCAGAGAAGCAATCAAAATGCAAGCAACTACCACAAGATCTGGTGGCAATGTGCAGTTTGAAAGTGACCACTAGTCAAAATACGTATTTTCTTCTTTGGCCTTAGGTCTATCTGGAAATGTTTATTTCTAAAGAACTTTTAAAAAAATAATAACCTACTTGCTTCTGCTGCTTCTAAATTAACTAAATTTCCACAGGAGCCTTAGAAGAATGCCTTCCAGAACCTGCTACCCCAGGATGTGTGAATCAAACCACCTCAATTACCTCTAATTGAAGGAAAGTCTCAGAACTTCCTTCTTACTCCAGTTGCCAAGGTAGTAAAGCCTGTAAGGAAATTCAAACACTTCTGCATAAAAGTTTTAACTAAAAGTATAACCATAAGAAGCGAGGGCCTTTAACTATTTCACCTACTGTGCAGCATTTCCCCCTCAGAGACTTTTTTCCGAGACTAAGCTGCCAATCCTCCTCTTTGACTTCAAAGAGCTTTTCTCTCCCCGAGATATAAATAGATCACTGTAGACTCCCAGAGAGACAGAAAACCATCCACCTGTGTAGATTTACACCACAGAAACCCTGAAACTCAACAAAACTATTTTTTCATACTCCATTTCCATGTACAAAACTCGCCCTTCTGAAGGCCCCCTTTCCTCCTTTTCCCCCTTTCACCAAAGGGTCTTCCTCCTTATGGTGAGGCCGACTACTGTATTGCAGTTCTGATTCTAGTAGGTTTTCAGTCAGCTACAGCCTTAATCAAGTCACAAATCTACCCTCCACAAAACCTCCAAGCCTCCTTTCTTGCTTAGCAGTGCTTTATAGTGAGCAGGTGTAGTAACCTGACACGCAGTTGGTAATAATTCCATTTAAACCATATAAGTGAATCCCTTTCTTATTGTGATATAGTGTCTGGCTTCTATATCTTGGTTGTTCTTGAGGGTAACAGTACTTCTTATTGAATAATAAAAATATGTACAGTTTGTTTGCTTGTTTGCTGCTCATGCTGTCAGTTATCGATCTATCTTGATGACTTGATGTCTTTGTTTCCATCTTTTTCACAGTTGCCGGTTTTCCTCCTGTTCAGCAAATTTCTATATTTTACTTACCTAGGGTGAAGTGCTTGCAGTTCTTCACTGTCTAGACTGTATGGGTAACTAATGTAGATTTTTTTTTTTACCTTCCATTTTTCATGGCAGGCATATGTATGTGCATATAACTGACAAATATTTTCTGCAACATAAGCTAAAGAACATCCTGACTTTGGAAAATGGCCTCATATAGAGCAGAAAGCTACTTGTTTCCATCACTGCAGGACAGCAGTTGTTTTGTTTGTTCTTTGTCATAGGAAGCCTGAAAATAGAATTTAGTAGTGCTAGGACTGTATGCATCATCCCAAAATAGATCTCATTATAACTCTAGTCTGGTAAACAGTTTACACCCAAATTTACCATCATTTGAAATATAAACCTATTCTGACAGTGTTGCTGTCGTGGTTTAACCCCAGTCAGCAACTAAGAACCATGCAGTCACTCATTCACATCCCCCCCCCAGTGGGATGGGGGAGACAATCAGGAAAAGAAGTAAAACTTGTGGATTAAGATGAGAATGGTTTAATAGAACAGAAAAGAAGAAACTAGTAATGATAATGATAACACTAATAAAATTACAATAGTAAAAATACAAGGACTGGAATATACAGATGATGCACAGTGCAATTGCTCACCACTCGCCGATCGACATCCAGTTAGTCCCTGAGTGGTCATCCCCCCACCCC
>JAVJGG010000032.1:25303420-25329864 GCA_035590195.1 Aviceda cuculoides
CTGAACTCAAAACACAGCACTGTACCAGCTACTAGGAAGACAATTAACTCTATCCCAGCTGAAACCAGGACAGTTGCATATTCCTACATTCAGAAATTCATAGTAATTATGAGTACAACAGATGTTTATAACTTGCAAAAAACCTGAATTATATTATTTTTCTAGATTATTATACTCTTAGGTAACCACTAATCAGTTTATTCATAATTTTTCTTGGTTTTCCAGATTTTTTAAAAAGCCAGTCCTAGAACTCTTAGCTCATTATGGGTAACTGAATATTGAAAATAATCCTGCATTTCTTGTGAATGCATCTTTTAAATATCTCTGGACAGGTTATGGACTTTCATTTTTCGACGTCAGTGATGGAAGCAAACAGAGGACATGTATCTCCCTTGCTTATGCATATGTGAGACCTGGAAAAGGTCCCACATGCCTTGTCGTATTTGGATTTCCTGTTGAGAGAGAACGGTACAAACTTTTTCTTTGAGTTTAGTGCCCCAGTTTCTACAGGGGAACAAGCAATCACTTGGGGTTCAGGTTCTTGACGATTGTAGTTTCCAAATATAATTGCTGTTATTTCTGCTTCTGCAGTGGGAAAATGTAAAGACTTCATAACTATCATTTTTAAGCCAAGAAAATATTCTTGTGATAGGATATGTGCCTGTGACTTTGGGGTCTACACAGCCACAAGAAATCAAATAAAAAAAGAAGGTATTTTAGGACTTCTGGTTTCTAAAGGACTTCTGGTTTCTTTATCTTACTGAACTAGATGGCAAAATTCCCACAGACTGCAGTTGAACAGGACTTCTCTGGGAGCCTTCACTAAGTGGGGCTTCTGCTCTAACCATTGGATCACATGTCCTACCTGATTAAAAAAATACATATATATCTTCTCTCAACTGTGATTGTGTGGAAGGTGAAAATTCATATTGTCCCTTGTATCAGGCATTCTTCTCTTGCAGCATTTCATTTGCAAAATCCAATCAGAAACCCATCTGTCATTTCCAGGTACTTTTTTCTGTAAGTGATCATAAACCAAACCATTCCACAGTAATATTCCCACTCCTGTTCTTCCCGTAAGCTATATTCAGAGTCTAAAGCAGAAAATGTCTTATTAATTCCATAGCGGTATCTTTTTTCCCTTTCTTTTAAAACTATGTCAATCACATTGAAATCGTAAACATAAACTATTTGGGGAAAAGAAATAATCCTATTTGTGAACAGAGAAGCATCGAATTCAGTTATGTTTCACCAGAAATTTCTATCAACACTTAAAATCTTAGAGAAGCCAAATCAAAGGTCACAAAAATCTGATTTTGGATGAAATAATGCCAGAAAGAGAGAATCATTAATTGCCACAAGAACCCTTAAAGGCTAAAACAAGAGAAACAGACAAAATACATATGTGTATCTTTTAAAAGGACATGGGGGACAACAAGCCCAGAAGTATTCCTGGAAGTGCAGAAGACACTCGCAGATCTAAAAGTGTTGACAGAAGACTCAAGTACAGTTTTAGAGGTACAGTCTATGTTCAGCAAACCCTCCCTTTCTTTTGGCAGTTTGTCTCCAGAAAAGCCTTGTTTATGATCTGGAGATAATTGTCT
This sequence comes from Aviceda cuculoides, assembly GCA_035590195.1. Lineage (NCBI taxonomy): Eukaryota > Metazoa > Chordata > Aves > Accipitriformes > Accipitridae > Aviceda > Aviceda cuculoides. The sequence continues at coordinate 25,305,025 of JAVJGG010000032.1, forward strand.
TTTTTTCTTAACTGGGACTACTACAGTATGTTCTTCTAACGAGACTTCCTGTATTTCAGAGACAAAACAAACGTTTTTTAGGACAGTTTAAAACCTAAATATAGATATGTCTAAGGATGTGCAGTTATTGTAGATGCAATTGCCATAGAGGAAAAGAATGGATAAATACAAAGGTAAACATAATCAAAGACTGTGTTTCTCACATCAACTTTGATCAACAAATTGGAATGCCTTATCACGTTTAAGTTCCACTTCCTGAGTTCTGTTGAATATCCTATTCAGGAAGTGGACAAAGAAGTCAAATGGAGCAAGTAGAGGAAGGCATTGATAGCGTTGGGCAACAAGAAACAGAGTAGTCAACTAGTGATAAGTCCTGGTGGTCTGTCTTGTTTTGATCTTGACTAGTTTGACCCTTCATCCTGTCATTAATTGGATTAATTGCCAGCAGTCAGTTTAGTCAGCACATATACTTTTATATGAATTGAAGGGTAATCATCATTCTTTTCCCCTTTTATAATGAGCTTGAATTTGGTAGCGAAACGCTATAGTGTAGAGATGCTACATGAAATACAGAGAAGGCTTTTATCCTTGCTGCCACAGTTCTAGGTCAAAGCGCATTTAATATATATTGGCTATAAAGGGTCGAGGCTGCTTGGAGAGAGTGTATTAATTTCTCACCGGCCGCAAAGAAAATTCTTGTTTCCACACTGAATTATTCACCACTCAGTGGAGAATGCTGTGGAAATAAAATCTCTACATAGAGAAATTTTGCTGATGTGGAGATGTATTTAGATTTTGAACTTCTTATTCCCTGCAAAGAATGTACTGATATTTGGGCACGTACTTCAGGATCTTACATTTTGAAAACATTGTTTAGTTTGCCAAATATATTGCAAAAAACTGTACAGGCAGCACTTGTTCTATAGAGAATATTTTAAATTTGCAATTTTTTTCAAGTGCTGTAAGAATGATTTCTTACATTTGGATGTTCAGTGTTCTCCTAGGTTGTATGCTTCTTGCTTCTTTTGCATACTAAAATCTGTTTACGTGAGAGTTTCTTCAACTCTCCTTTGCTGATTAGTGGAAAACCAATATAAGACACACACAGACAGACAGACAGTCAGCACATTGTGTTTATGGGAAAGAAATTTAGCAGCAAGTCTTTTCCTGAAGTACCCTGGACTGACTGAGGATTTAAATAGTAATGCTTAAATATTATATTACTATCACAAAAGATTGCAAGCAGCTTGCAGAAATGAGCTAGATGGTTGTATCAGAATAATTAATGAGATGCACTCTGTAACATCTACTTATGTAAATGCATATAAAATTGGTCAGATACAATTGGTAGGACAAGTTTCCACTTGTTTGTCTTTAAAGAAAAATGTTCATGAATCCCAGCTGTTAAGTAATCTTCACAGCATAGTACTTCATCATGAATAGACATTTGATATACAAATTTCAATAAAGTACAGACAGTAAAGTTGTTACTGTCTTTCAAAGTATGTGTGATTATCTATTTTGATTTGCTAAACACTTAACATTGCCAACTGAAAAGAGATGGAGAACAGTTAGACACGCTGATTTGTTTCCCTTTTCACTTGATTTAAGGCATTTACAGTACAAGGCCTCACCAGAAATTATAGCCATTGCTTCCTCTAATAGTTATTACCAAATTACACTTTTCTACTGAATATTCAATTACCATAAGAATGAAGAGTAAAACAGAGAGCAGAGGGAGAAAAAAGAAGAAAAGTATTTAGAAGCTGAAGTATAAACCAAAATAGTTTGATTAAAGATGTTTTGTGTGGGTACAATGAGACTTAATTGTGGGTCTGCTGTTTGTACCTGGTCAAGAATTATGAGGTTTTTACTAATTTCTTGCTCCATATGTTTTGTCCACCCAATGTACAGACTTAGGGAGGAGTTTTCTCAGATTGTACTTGCACTTCATCTTGCTGATGTTCACTGTTTTAATAATATTAATGCCTGGCTTTTGACAAAGCACACGTATGAATGCACAATTGTATTCTGAAAAGTCTACCTAATTCTCTAAAATTAAAGCATTTTTGTAGCTTCCTAATGAGTATCACAGTCAATTAATAGGTTTTTAACACTATTGCACTTTTCATACCAAGCCTTCGAGATGCAAAGGATTTCCTCTGTGAGCTAGAGCAGCTTCTTCAGACACACGAGCTGGTTATAAGTAGTATTTCTATAAGCAGGATCAAAATTTGAAACATAAGTCATCAGTCTTAATCCAGAAGCTTTGCTGCTTGCTAGTTAGGAAATTCTGGTACAGGACCAATTTAGCAATCCAGGGCTTCACGGGTTATAGAAATGGACATAACTGAGTCATGAATCATCAAATACTCAAAAATGTTTTATTTCCTTTTTCTTGCAGAGACCCAAATCCACACAGGCTTGCAACATGGATGTTGCACAGGTAGTAGACTTCAATCTAGTAAATACTCTCATGGCTTGAATCTGGAAGCTATATCTTTGTGTTCTACATGCTATTTATCTCTTTCTTCTTTTTAAGCAGACTACTGACTTCACTACTGAATTGTTCTTCATATGTATTTTACTATTTCTCTCCCATTTTTTTAAATTCAAATTAAGTCCTGTCTTTTACAGATTTATTGAGGCTGGTCCTACTACCGGTACTAAAGAGGATTTTCTTAGCAGGTTTAGTGCTGCTGCTAGTTATAGGACATTTCTCTCATTTAGAGCCTATTTTCTTCATCTCCCAGAGGACTGACCATACCTCATGAGACCCTGTCATGGATCTAGATGCTTTAAAAGTCTGCCTCTGTGTCTTTCTTTCCCCTACCAACTGTTGCTATCTCTGAACTTTAGTGTTATTTAAGGTCTTTCACAATAAATACTGCATAGTAATTAACATCCCAGTCACAACACATGTCCATAGAGGAGCACTGAAAGAATGTATTTTTCTCTTTTAAAAATATTCAATACCTCATTTATAAAAGCACTTTAACAAGAAAGATGAGGGAAGAGTGGAAAAATGGAGGACAGGGAAAAAAAAATCCCTCTGTTTATGCCTTTCAAATCTCAAGAGAGTAAAGTCAGAAAAAATCACTCCCACATATTTGAATAGTTTCTTAGGCTCAAGTGAAGAAGAAATGAGTACACACATATACTGTCTCTTTTTTCTGTGTAATGAACAGATAACTACAGAACCACTCACTGATTTCAAAAGCAGGCTTTTTATTGTGGCAGAATTTTAGGGATCCTGGGGTGCTCTGTCACTGTCAAAACTCTTAAGCACTTTAGTTGCCAAAGGCTTCTCTGAAAGCTCATCACTCTCTCTTGCATAGATAAAAGACTTGGGGCTACTAATATAAATAATATATCAAAACTTAGCGAGAGAAGAATATGTCAAGAGACAAGGCAAGATGGCAAGTATCTTCAAGATGTTGTTATAACATCATGTGAAGACTATCGAGACTCTCTGAAGGACATTGTTTTGTTTTATTATGCCGCTTTGTCAAAATCAAAATTCCATTGTTCAATTAGAGCTTCGGACAGTCTCTGAAGAAAACTCATCCAAATATATAAATAAGCATGAATTAACCTGTGTAAGCTCTATGTATATAAATTGTACGGAATGCAAGGAGATTCCTATTTGATTTCCTTTTCCTCTAAGATGATGACATTTTTCATCTTACCATATAATCCTTTATCACTATCCTGATTTTGTATTATGAGCAATATGGTTCTGCGGATAAAATTCACACCTGATGAGATAAAACCAACACAACTTAGGAAATTTAAAAGGACTACAGATAACAGCCATCCTCCAGACCCCTTCATTAATCTCCCCTGCTGTCACAATAGGAGTTCTGCATCGTATAATTATAAAACAATGTGAAGCAAAAAGGTTTATGGGGCTGAATTTAGAGATGCATGATCCAGTTGTGCAGGTGAAGTAGACAGACATGGGAACTGAAGGAAGTCTTTACAGACAGAAGTAAAAGCTTATTCCTCAGGAGAGTGAATACTGCTTTTTGAACCCCCAATATTTTTAGTCTCAGATAGTGAATGTCCATAATGTGCTTTGAGATCCTTCAATAAAAACAGTGTTATTATTTATACATAACCTGAACCACTCCACCAAACTGGTCAACATGTTAATGTTTAAAAACTTTGCCAGAACTTAATGGAGCTCCAGGCCTTGTAAAAGCTTCACAGTTCTCCATTTTGAGCTTTCTTCAGCCTCAGATGAATGTTAGAACATTTCCCAGGGCTTGTATTTTAATTTTTGGACTGAAGAAAGTACCTTTTCTGTTCCATTTAAGGTTAAAAGATTTTAAGTATTCAGACCACCCTGTGTTTTCTCAAACCTTGCTTTTTCATTCTCATCCTCTGCTTAAAAAGTTGCAACTGTAACAAATACATCCCTTTTTAAATTCTTTTCCTTGGAAATCTATATAGGAAGATTTTTGAGACAGAAAATATGGCAAAGCTAGCCCATCCTCCCATGCAACATATGTCTCTGTAAGATCCTACTGCCAAGAAAAATCATCTCCTGCCAAGCCAGACTCACTGCCATTCCCAAGGGGTGGAGTTCTCTTTGGTTTTCATTTCAGCTGAATTAGCCATATCTGCTAATTCTTTCTAAGTTCTTCCAGAAGCTACAAGAAATCTGAAGTGGGTTAAAAAGATGTCTGGAGGAGGTTTGAAGATGAAACAATCTTTTTTGGTCTGGAGGATATTTATTTTCTTCTCAGCCTCTTCTCTTATTCTTCCTTAGGCTGTATACTGTGCCTTATCTGAAAATTAAGATTATGGATCAAGGCAGAATGAGCACCAAATATGTTTAGGTAACAGTGTTTCAGAATTACAGAGTATTGTGCATATTTATATGTTGTGGTTGCCCTTATAGACAGAAGAAAAGCTTTAGAGCATGCATGTGGAAAATACACAGCGCTGTGATAAAAAACACCAAAGAGAAAAGATAAAAAATAAATTCTAAACAAAACTATTTTTGTTTATATCAGTTGCCTATGGCGAAAATAAGGAACAACTGGTGTGTTATGCATGTCTAAAACTGTGCAAACAGTCCACTTGGAAGAATCTAAGGCCAAGGTATGCAAAATAGTTCCAATTTCACTGCACAGGTTTTGATATAACTGAAAATTCAACTAGTGACCGCCAAAACTATGCGTGCCATTTAGCTACTGTGTGCAACTGTTCCCATGTTCGTGGGACTAGTGCATAACCACTATTTTTGCATACCATTTAGAACTTGCTGGACTCACTGCATTATTCTCTTAAATTTATATAGGGCTTTTATCATGTGTTAAGTATGGCTTTTATCATGTGTTAAGTATATCTTATTATATGGGCTAAGCTATTTCTGATTGCAGAACAGGTGACATATTTGCCTCCACAAAAAGTAAATTGATAACTTTTAATATATTAAGAACAACAGGATTTTGTGCTTTAGAAAATATAACTTTCTCAAACAATTTGGCATAGAATATATATAATATATACCATGTCACTCTCACTACAAGGAAGTGAGCCCTTAAATTCTCATCTTCTTCCACAAGTTCAACCAAACTCACTTTTATCTCCAAAAATTATAAATGCCTGATGCAAACATCCATTAACTGTATCAGCTTTCAGTTTCCTTCCAAGCACCCTGCCAGTCTGACTTCAACACGTTTGTAGAGAGGTATACCAGCAACGGATCATGCGACAGACGTACTTCTTGGTAACTAGCAGACTGAACTCTATCATCTTCCAAAGTACTCTGTGCATCCTAAAGACTTCCCAACCCTACCTGGATCCAGTCCTTGAGGTCAGATAATGTATGGAGAGGTAATTGTGCCATCTCTTCTTACCAACTTCCAGTGAAAGATATTCTACTGTTTGGTAGCATGTTTTAGCTTAACTGCTCTTGCAGTTACTAAATTTCTCCTTCGTATCCAACTATAATCCTCTTAACTGCAAAGCAAGCTGATTAAACAGCTATGTAACCAGTCTTCATCAAAACCCATTTAGTAATTCATATTTTACAGCCTAAGAGATACATCAGTGTCAGAATATTTAAAAGGGCAGTGGAATGTCCTTTCACTGTAGTAGAGACAAACATCATTTAAAGATGGTATCACTTGTGTATTCTATTTCTTAGGCTTTATATACTTCAGGCTGATGACAACACAGCTGTAAGCCACACTGTCTGGGATGCAATATTAATTTATATAAAGAATGTGTATATAACCATAGCTATACATTGAATTTACAGTTCTGTATATCCAAATCAGACCCTATTCACTATAAAAAAAAACCAAACCATAAAAAAAAGTGAGTGATACTTGAGAATAGATGAATTTTCCTTCTTTTTAATGGGGGAAAAGTGGGAGATTGGATTTAACTTTCATTAAAGACCTGAATAGGAGCACAGTCTTCAACAAGCAGAAGAATCTAAATTCCTCTAAGACCAAGGTATGCAAAAGAAAAAAGTACTCAGGAGGGCCAGTAATTGAACAAGAAATAGATCCAGAAGGAACTTCTGAGCTGTCAGTTCAATAGCCACAGACCCTGTCAGAGAATAGATGCTTCTTTCATGGCTTAGTATCCTGAGCCCACAGTGTCCAAACTTGTGTCCATGATCCTGTGACTTTACAAACTAAACACTGAAATGCTTAAAAACTTTTCTATTTTCAAATGTAAATTAGTACATTTTCCTTCCTAACATCTACAACCACATCTAGATGATCTGTTGGCTGAGGGTATTGTACACCAGCGTCAACTCAGTAATTATAGACATGTGTGTGAAAACTATCTTAAGTAAGGTGAAACTAAACTTTTTACAGTTCTGTTGAAAGGAGAAAAATCTGACATTTCACTTCTTTCTATGTGTGACTTTTGCTAATAGCCAAAGGTAGTTTCACAGCTGCATTAAATCTCAGCAGACATCCAGAAAGGAAGAAAGTAAATGTTCAAATTCAACTGAGAACTTTGTGTCCTTTTGAAGCTGCTTTGCGTAATTACTGATGTTGCCTCTTCTCACTGGCCCAGCCTTGCAAAGATTTATATATAAGCTCACCTTTATACACATGAATAGCACCATCAAATTAGTGACTGCAGTGCTACACTTATATGTATTACATGTCTTTGTAGGACCGAGCCATAATAATGTGAATTAAAACGAGAAAGTGATAGCCATGGGTACATTAGAAATATATAACACTGAACTTACCAAGAGATGGCTCTAGAGACCATAAATGTACTTTTTCCTGGACGTTGGGCAACTGCTACTGGTGACTTCATCCACTGCAAAAGTATGTATGCATTTACTTTAAAAGATGCAGGTAATTATATATTTATGTTCATTCTGAAAGCTCCCAAAACTTTTCACAAAAATTTCTTTCCCTGATATTACAGTGTTGCCATATTTAACAGGGAACAAAACATGCATTTTGTGACCTACACCAAGCCTACCCAAAATGAAAGTGTCCTATGGAATTTAGTGTCGACTCAAGATGGAGCATTGATTCATTACTGCCTGAAAGAGCTTTATTATCATGGTTGTATACAACTCTGGAAATAAATGAAATAGACTATTGCTGTTTATTTAAATGATAAAATAAAAATCTATTAATAGAGTTTGAAGAAGGTGAAAGAAAATAAGCACTTATTTATTTTATAATGAAAAAAGAAGAGTGTTCTAGGAAATTATCTGATAGCAGTTTCAAAGGAAGGACTTCAAAGAAAATAGATTTTTGGGCTTCACACTTTACGGCAAATAGTTATTTGCAGAACACTTTGTCACAAAAGCTCAATAATAGTAACGAGTTTGAAGGATATCTCTATTGCTGGCCATTAAACATGATGGTGTGGATGCAATTTCCAGATGAGAAAATTTGTACACCATGAATTCCAGGAAACTGGGTGAGTATTCCAACAGGAGGATCACTCGCATCTCTCTCTCTCTCTCTCTCACCTTTTCTTAACTTATTCCTTGCTCATCTGCTACTGATAAATGTCTGAGACAGGATATCCAGACAGACTTTTCATCTGGTCTGTAATGATTAATTCTCATATTATAATACCTCCATTTCCTATTCCTGCTTAATATGTTAAGAGATCTCAGTCCATGAGCAGGTCACAAACACTATTAATCTTATTCACACAGTATATTGGAGTTTTTATGCATAAACCCATATGAGGCCAATCTCTCAGACGTTCTAGAGTGTACCGGCTATATTAATATTAAAACCAGGGCCTAATAAAACACAGTGCAGATAAGATGCAGCATGGATTGTCAACCATTAGTGATAGCCCAACCCTACTGATCTATTCCTGATAATCATATTTTGTTATAGATAAGATGTTTTAAAACAGCATTAAATACTCTAATTTACTAATTCTAGTTGACATTAATCTAAGCAGTTAGTATACAGCACTTCAGAAACTGTACTCCACAGGAATTAAAAGATTATGTGCTTTTTTTCTCTTGTCCTAAAAGTTACATTTGCATCCAATTTGTGTTAGATTAACATGTTCAAAAATCTTCGATGGCTTTTATGTAGTTTGCATGATTATTTCATAACTATTACTTTTCTTCCATGGGCAATTTACCGTCTTTGATAAAATGTGGTTCAGGTTAGGATTAGTGGACTATTATGTGATCAGTATAGTAATTCCTATATGCCAAATGGAAAAAATTAGAGACCCTGTAATCATAATCATAATCATCCTGACAGGTTTCTTACAGCTTAAAATGTTACAAGCAGCCAGATAAGCCAGGTACTTTAAGTAACTGCATTTGACATACAGAAAAGCAGGGAACATACAGTAATGCAGTGTATTTTAACTCAGTTTTTAACGAACCAAACTTTTTAAAATGTCTGGGTTTGGGGTTTTTTTTATTATTATTTTTTATTTTTTGTTTCAGTCAGCTCCATCTAAATGCACTGGTGGCTTTTAAACACATGAGAATTTTAGTAAAGAAAATAAATTAAGCTTGTTAGTCCAAATTACAAATACCCTGTATTTGATGCTATATATCTCTTGTGTATTGCATTATAGTCATCTAATATATTATTGGATATATTTTATATATATATATTATTAATTTAATACATTTTAATCTAATATTTATTTTCTATATAATTTTTTGTTTTAAAGCCCACTGCATGATATACTTTATACTTGCACTTGTACAGAAGAATAAAATACAATTAGATACAGAGTTAGAACAATAACAAGTTCAGTTGACTATGGGCAGTTATAGCATTAAATCAATCAGAAAATATATCCGAAATTGTTTTTAGACTGGGAAAAAGTATGGTCAATTCAAACAATACAGATTCACATTTTTTTTTACAGTACTTATTATACTTGGATATATTGAAGTTTAAATTCATAAATATAGGATTTCAGGTTAACAAATTATCCTTGATGACGGGAAGAAAAGATTTCCTTAAGTCTCCTTCCATTGCTTCTGGTTTTGGCTTGGATTAAAAGAAACATGGAAGCTATGTATGCAAAAAAACCCCATTCTTGTTCTATACTTTTCAGCATTTTGTAGATCATCAGTGAAAATTAATCTTACACATAGGTCACACTATCTTCACTCCTACTTTTATCTATAAGTAGACTTTATTTGAGACTTCCTCTCTGGTTTGATTTTAACTACTTGTGAAAAGAGATTTTTGCTGCTTTCTCACAGCCCCTGGTCAGTAGGACAAACTGGTCTGGGGTTGCTTAGCATAGGTAAGACAACACATCAAATATTTTCATTTTATTATTACCCTTGGTCAAGGAATTTACAGTTGCTTCTATATGTGAAGTCATTCTGCAGGTTTTGTCACTGTTTGGGTCAGAGAAAAGTTCATGGATGAATCAGATAGAAAAGAGACTTGAAACTGAAACGGGTACTTAGAAACAACCATAGAATCATGGCTCATTTTTATCACTTTGGACGTGATCTGAAATCTTATCACTACTGTGAATTCTGAAAACAAAGAAGCCACCATATGGCTGCATGAAATTGTAAATGTTGATTTATTACTCTCACCGTAGGCACTGGCATATTCATATAAATAAAGAAGGAAAAAACCCACTTTCATCCACCAACGGGCATTCCATGGCTTAATGGATATTGTTAAAAACTGTGCATCTCCCACATTTTCCACACCGTACTGAAAAAGGCTTTCTCTTCACTAAAGGAAGAATATATGATCCTTCATTTTGGCAGAACTATCATGTTTACACTCCGCAGTGTTGTTTCATGAATTTCAACGCCTTTCTATTCTACACTATTAAAATCTGACATGTTTTATTGGTCGGGATGAACTGAACACTGAGTCATGTTCTTTAGAAGTTACTGTTTATCATGTCATAATAGATTCAGGAAAATGTCTCCATTTTGCATTTGAAAATACCATTTGTCCTGATAAAATCTCCAGTGTCCATTAATTCCATCAATGCAGTATCAGACTAAAATATTTTTTCAGTTTTTTTTTTTTTTTTTTTACATATCTTTACTAGTGAAATATAAAAAAAGCAGGTGTGTGTTTGCTTTGTAACTAAAAGAGATCTTATAAAATTATTTTATCCCTTTCTTGTTTAGTGTAAAAGTGGCATAAAATGCCATTAGTGACCATAAGAGGTTGCTATCCAATACCCTGGAAACCAGCTCAGTGACACGTTGCTCAAATGAATATGTATTTTAAACTGTAAGTTTTAACTGAGTAACATTAAAAGCATTAAATCTGTGCTCCAGCAGCAGGAATTCTTTCATAATTTCAACAATTTTTATGTGTTTTCAACTTAGTGTTCTTAATTCTGCTATGTTCTCTGAAAAACTCTGGACAGCGATCACTTTCCATATGAAGTGTACGTCATATACAGATCATGCTTGGAGACGTATACTTCAACAGTTCTGCCCATGATGTGTCACACTTTTAGGTGCACATCAGTTGCACATAAACTGGTGGGTTTCCATTCTCACAATCAAGGAAAAAAAGCATACAAAAGTAGAACATGCAGAAATAGCAATTTCTAGTTTGTGTATGTCATCAGTGTGACAGCGAGGAAATACGGTTAAATGCAGATCTCAATTAGTTGTGCACAGATAAAAATCACATTTAGAATCAATCGTGTCAGTAACTGCTTAGACTTTTTTTAAAAGCTGTACTATGGCCAGGCTGCAGGTAAAAGAAAAGCAGAATAATGGCTTGCATATCTGGTTGTGAAACTGAACAAGTTTTAAGCAGAATTAGGAAAGCCAGACATTAAATGGTCTTTTCTCTCATCCTCTCCTTTTCCCGCTCCTCTTTTCTGTTCATTTCTTGAAGTGCATGTCTAATAATCTGCTCTTTGGCATTCAGGATAAAACAAAAGATAAGAATTCTTGACAATGAATGACACTTATCAAAGATACTGAGAAGATTTGTGGGTCACGAAAGTGATCTTCCTTGAAGACATAATAAGCTGTTACAGATATCCTGCTAATAAGGTTAGTATTGGTGGTTTACTTATTAAAACAAAATCAAATAGTAAAGAAAGCAAAGAAGATTATTTTTTGAACTGTAACTCCAGAGAAATTGTTGCACATTAATCACATGGAAACCCTAGTTTTCCCAAGGGCTTCACTGAAAAGTTACCACCCTTTGCTGTTTGTTAAGGTCTGAGAACTTGGTGAGGAAGTCTTTTTAGAATACATATAATGAATGTTATGTGACTGCGTTTTCATTTACTGTCTCTCAGAAGATTACCATTGAACAAAGGTATAATCTCACAGTATTTCCAGTCTAATCAGAAATGGGAAAAGTCTGAAACGGAACCCTATTTTTGACATTAGTCTAAATCTCTCAAACTCATTTTATGTGCTCAAGAAGCTAAAGCTGATTCTCAGAAGGAAGACTGCATCTACCTGCTATATTTATGAGTAGATGAAATTTCTTTCAAGTCACTCTGAACAAATCAAGTGTACAAGTATGTCAATGAAACTGTACTAATAGGGCCAGTGACAGTCAAATATATCAGGTTATGTTGAGCACTGTGCTGATGCTGCTGGCTTAGGTCCTTTCCTGGTAGCTCAGAACATGAGTGCAACCAATATTTCACTGCACAAAATATGAGGAGTGAGAATAACTTAGGTCTTTCTTAAAAATGATGAAACCTTATGTCTTACCACATTTCAGAAAATGATTATTAGGCTGTATTTAGACACTTCTGAAAATTTTACACTTAATCATGAATGCCCCTTGCTGCAGTCTGTTTGGTCAGCACATATTTAAGATGGTAGACATGCACTACTGCCTGCCATGTCTACTGCACAGTATTGATAATAACACCTATACACCAGTTTAGTGACCAGCTATTCTCTGAGCAAAGGAGTGTTTTTGATAAGTACCTTTCACCAGCCACTTTCCAGATGGTGGCTGTAATGGGGGAGGTAATACAGAGCTAAGGTGGTTCTCTCTATAGTTCTATATATCTCTCATGACTTTATAAGAACCAGAACAAAAGTTTCACAATTAAAGCAGCTTTGAAATCTCTAAGAAGGTGTATCTCAAGGTGACTGTATCAGGGCTAAGCATCTTACCCTGGATTTGTGAATAATTTCATTGTTTTGAATTTTTTAGAGTTTTGAGTAACAGATACTTGTTTGAACAAGCCAAAACTCCGAATCTCTTACAATAGTATGCTGAGTAAAAAGCACTCCTCTGACTGCACATTTTGTTTCATAAAGTGGCCGGTTAGCAAAGAAGATGGAAACAACCAAATAAAATGATGATGAGAAAAAAGTTCCATCTGATTCCAGTTACAACTGATGAACTTAGAAAGCATTCAGCTTTTGTAACAGGAGTTTGATAGCTGTATCTTAATTTGCTTGCGTTGAAATGTAATTCCATTATCCAATGCTGCAGTGCTATGTTTCCTCAGATGAAAAGATAATTTCAGAGGTTATGTATAATTCTTTCCTGTATTTTGCGGCTTACTGACATTCTTGACACTGATTTGAAGAATCTCTATGGATGTTGCCAGATAGACAAATTTTTAAGACTTGAAGGAAATCTACATCACCTACAGAGAAAGGATTTAACAGACCTGGATGCTGCTTCTCTGTATCTAATAACTGAGCTGTTAAAGTTTGATTAAATATTTGTTGAAGAAAACATGTAATGCAGCAATGCTGCTGTTAACAATATTGTGTACTGTACATAACCTACAGACAAAAATGCATTTTCCAAAATCAATCTAAACATGATCTAATTTTTCACATCAAGTTTACTTAATGTTTAACTATCTTTGTGAATAACATGACCTACAGTATTCATATAAACTAACATTCTCATGATTTACAAAAATTTAGATTCCATTCCTGCCAATTCCTATTTCTGTACATATAATTTTTGACCTGTTTGAGTCCTCGCATGATAAAGGTCTTATGCCTGAGGGTATGATAATGATGAGTCTCACCTTTAATACTGAGCCAGGCCCCAAGTCTATTAAACAAAACAGCATGACTGCAAGACTCAAGAAATCTTTCAAAGGCAGACGCTATTTCTGAAGACTTTACAAGATATAGATTCCAAACAGGCAGAGGGGAGGTATTGGAAGGAGTATGAAATGCATTCCTGAATTACTCTGCTTTTTTGTGCTTTTGAATATTTGATTTCATATCTAAATTGAAGTTAATTAGCCGAATCCATGAACCTGGCATGTATTTGAGCTCAAGTCATTATAAAGCAAAGAATTTCTTTTATGCTACAGATTATTATTTGTAGAACTCATTGCCTCAGGAAGTTACACAGGCCAGAACTATAAGAGAGTTCAAAATGGTATTAGCAAATTCACGGAATAAATATTCTCTATGGTTCTCTATTGACTATTAGAAATATCAGTTCATTTACAGATCAAGATGGTGACTCCAACCAGGGACAGAACATCAGAGGAAGGATTGCATTAAACATATCCTGTTCAAAAGAAGTGTTCCCCAAGAATCCACTAATGACCACAGTCAGATACATTATAAGATAAGGTAGACCTTTGATCTAAAAATAATTGCAAAATATTTTAATTTTAAAAAATGAATGCTCTTCCTTGTTTTGTGAAATTTTGTATCTAAGCATGCTATTTGTCTGCTGTACATCTTTTCATCAATGATTAGCATAAACACAAATTTTAATTAATAATGCTTGGAAAGTGACTCCCTGCCTTCAGGGGACAGATTATCAGATACTCAGAAACTAAGATTAACAATTTTCATGCAGTATTCCCCACATCAGTTCTCAAGCCTTAAAAGTAATTTAGCATTCAGAAAAGGGGCTGTTTTGTTACAAAAAATCAATGTCGTTTGGTGGAATTTATCCTGAGAGGAAGGGAATCCATACAACACGTATAAATTCAGCGTTTCAGGTCTAAAACTTAATGACACTGAAATCTATGACAAAAGTCCCAATAACTTCAGTCTTAATAGGATTTTTTAACAGGTCTGTGGTATACCTTGTTTGCCGTACTAGTTTTGAGGCAGGGACTCAGAATTAACAAAGCAACGTCTTCCTTGATGATCTTAAGCGTAGTATCCTGATGTACGCTTGACGACTTTGAGATTCCTCAGTGCTAGCATCTGATATTGAAAGTTATTCAGGCCGAGAAGAGCCCTTTTGTCTTAGTCACGATACATAAGGAAATAGCTTCATAAGGACCAAACCCCAGAAACTGGGTCTCTACCCTGTGATTAAGTTTACAACCATGGTATAGAAGACCTCATAGCACGTACGTAGGCCTGCCTCCCAGGGCCCCAGGGAGCAGGAGGAGCGGGCTGCTTGCCAAGGGAAAGCGAGCTGGGTGCCAAGGGTGGCAGCGAGGCAGTGCTCTCCCTGACGAGGGCACAGTCCCACGGCACCCAAGCTAAGAGCAGGTCCAGTGACTCAACTTAACGAGGGTCAGCTTCAATCTAGGACACCAGACACGTCTATAGTAGTAAGGCAGGTTCAAGGTAAGCCAGGAAGTCAAGTCCAAGCATCGGGTTTCAGGTCTGCAAGGTACGTGACGAGGAAAAGGAATAACCACTACATAGCTTGGGCAGAGACCAAGCCTGAGGGCCTGAGCTTAAACCTACCTCCTCAGCAAAGGGCAGCAAGTTTTCACTTCTCACAGCTTTTTCTCACATAGCTCTTTCCGTACAGCTGCACCAAAATCCGGCTCTGGGTGCAGGTGGCCAGATCCCTAAGAGGGAGGGAGATGAGCTCAGGGCTTTCACAAAAGCATGGCCCTGCTGTCCCAAATCTATTTGATAGATTCAATGCTAGGTCACAAATTTCCATTTTTTTAATTGCTATCAATATAGGCATTAGCACTATCAGATCTGCACTTAGTATTTATAGAAGCTACAAACCTGATAGTTGTCCTGTGGACTATGTGTAAATCTGGAATGATTCTTTCATCTCTGAAAAGAAGTGATTTTACTTCTGGAAAATCCTAATCGTTATTATGGATTACATACATTTTATAAACCAATTTAGAAACAGTATTTTAAATTAAGGTAATATCCATATAGAACAAACTACATAGGCACTTAATTCTCAACATGGAGAGCCTCTGTTAACCAAAGATGGCTGACTTAGTAATTAGAGCTTTCATGTTGAATAGTAACAGCCTCTTGGAAGAACTAAACATCCATACAAAAGAGGATAACAGTAGGATTAAGTAATGTAATATTCAGCTATGCTGTTATACAGAATAGATATCCACTTATTAGGGTAACGATCAGAACATAGTCTGCTCCAATATAACTTTCAAGAAGAGTTTAAAAATTGTTCTTAAACAAGAAAACTGTTTCTAAGTGAAGAACCAAATCATGAAAGGCTTAAATTGCTTGTTAAAAACACATGATAGTCAGAAAGAGTCATCGGTTTCATAAAACTAATATATTCTATTCATAATTAAACACAGAATTGAGTCTCATTTCCAAACATTCTCCCAGTTTTGGGGAATAAATCTTTTTTTCTTCTTCCTAACATTCACGCTGTTATGATAAATGATGCTGCTTTAAGGTGCTTGCCTGTAGTTTTGTTCCTTGCTCTTAAACATGACAAACTGAAGTTTATAAAGAAAATATCTTTGTATTAATGTTACCAGTGATGTTGCCTCAAAAACGGCACTTTCAGGAAGGCAATAAAAGCACCACAGGATTTTATATCAAAGGTTAGGACCCCAACACACAGATTATTAAGTACTCCTTGGGTAAGAAATTTCCTAGAAGTGCTATACCTCACCATCGTCACCTCACTGAAGTTAAATAGCATTGAATACACATGAAATTAAAAATCAGTATCTTTACATCAAAAACTAGTAACATGATGAACCTGAAACTTTGCTCCCAGGGTACATTATTTCCAGAAAAAAAGGTTTTTCTAATAGTATTCTGATACCCCATAATTTATTTGTCCTGGTAAATTATAATGAAAAATGTTATACTTGATTCGCGAGATGTCTAAATTACTATAAATTGTGACTCTTTCGTTTGAAAGGTTTTCAAACTTCTGTCATGGATGAAGCACTTCACTTGTAAGAGAGAAGGAACAATGTACTTTATTGATGTGAAGCAGTGAGTTGATAAAGTTCAAAGGCAAATGTGACAGTGGTTTAACAATAGTCAGTGGCAAGGTACACTAGATTATTTACCGTGTAGAGGATGGGGTGAGACAGAACTGCCAGGGAGACCCTCCCGCTGAGTCAGGAGGTTCAGAGCAGACCCCCTTGCTTTCTGAACTCCTTCTCAGACAGGAGTCTAGGTGTGGCTGGGTCCACTCCTAGCCCCAGACTTGGTCAACATTTTATATCTAAAGGATTATATGTCCACAACCAATCCTTTATATCACTTATCTCATGTAGTAAAAATTGAAAGCTGAGTAGGAGCGACAGCTTGGCCTTGAAGCTTTAACATTTTAATAACCTACATTACAACAATCCTCATTAGCCATTAATGTTGCTTGCTTAAAATTAGAACAGGATCATAACTAGGACATGACTGCACTGTACAAAGATCCCTGAGCAAGTGCAGACCCAGGCTGGTACGGCCATACACGGGGGCAGCTCTGGCACTGGGAACAGGAGTCCAAACCCAGGGAGTCATTTTCTTTGCAATAAGCATTAGACTTTGGCACAGCAAGGCACTGTAACCACAGAAGAGAAAGTACAATGCTCCTGCGCTATAGTCCTTGATTTGGGAGTGGTGACAGAATTCCTCAACAGCCATATGCCATGGTTGAGAAAGCTCCAGACAGGAATCTGGAAATACTAGAAATACATACAAAGGACAGTCTCCAAGAACCAACTCTGTCATTTGTATACAGCAGTACACTTTATTTTTTTTTTTTTGGACACATGATTTCCTCAGATTCTTTGAATGGAAAATCGAATATTTATCATTATTTAAAGCAGGGGGATCACTTGTATGTGTGCAATAGCTTCTTGCACTTGTAGTGGACAACAGCAGCTCTGAAAACAAATGCTTGCAAGTTTTGTAGGAAGTGTCTAATTATGCTTGACATTAAACCTCTAGAAAGTGTTAAATGGTAACTATTTTTTCGGATTTAAGTTGTATCATATCTACTAGCTTTCTGAGAAAACAAAATTACGTTCTGCCACTTGTAAAAGAAGAGATGTACATGTATAGTCTAAGAACATAATACATTAAGCTAAGAATTTAGGAACTGTATGCATTTCCTTATCTTTGGGACAAGCTGAAAAATCCTTACCATACAGACTACCACAGCCATATGGATGTGTTTTGTATTAGTTTTCTGCAAAACAACAACTTCGCTCAATGTACTTACTGGACAAAATACACTTGGCATTCCTGCAACCACGTGTTGGTGGCTAAACAACGCATCGCTGAGCACACTGAGCCTAGTTGTAAGTCATTGCTGCATGAGTAACTAGTAAAAAGAGTATATAGAAGAGCTCATCTGCACCAGCTGTAGCTTTTTTCCTCGTGCATATTTTATTAATAAAATATAAATTTATGCATCATATTACAAATTTGGTTACATAATGACTAGTAGACTTTACCACATGAAAATCTTTGTTAAATACAAAATTGAATTAATTTTCACAACACATTTAAAAGAAAATCCATCTAGTCCTTCATGAAGCAAGAGATTTGGTAGCTCTGCCGTGAACAAGCTGTGGAACTTGTCAAATTTATCTGTAATTTATACTAGATTCTCTTCTTACATCATTTGCCACTGCCAGAATATACTATAATTCCTTCAGAACCACTTGAAAAAAGCAAGCATCATTTTCTTCTTAATCAGCAGTTCCTATTTAAAAGATATAGTAAAGCACCAGGAAGCAAGATGTCTGACAGCTCAAAAATGTCCCCACTATTTTATGTTATGTTGGACACAGAATTTAGCATATGCATAGATGCACAAATGACTGCTCAAAATACTGTACTACCTGTTTAGCCATCTGAAACTAATACAGTTATACACATGTATTAAAAGGAAATAGCTTCTAGTGTGCTCAGCTGTCTGTTCTGAGATTTGCCACAGAAGAAAGCATCTTTCATTGAGTGCAAACTAGGAAATGGATTTGCAAGTGGAATGTTTAATACAGATTAACTCATTACTCTCCCAGCAATCAAGTGAATTCACCACTGCTAAAACACACTGGATTGGCAAAAACAAGCACTAAACTACTTCATCAAATCAATATATTTTACAAGATGTTGCATTTTGCTCTATTTTTGAGACATGTGGATCATTTTACACATCAGGAAACCAATAGTTCCTTCTCTTAGCTTTACTTTGTTGGAAGGGCAGAATAAATGTCAAATAGCACTTTCAGCCCTCTGTATCTTTTGATTAGTCTTTTGGGTTGTAGACACTGGTACATGTCATGAAGTTCAAACAAAATAATAAACTATAAGTATTATTTGGATAATCTTTGCACTATATTAGTCCAACACCCAGTTAGGTCTCATGGATCTGCTTAAGGAACACCAGAATAAGCCTTTGCACTGTTACCTGCTCCTACCCTTGTCCTAGGCTTGTTCAGCGGAATTCTATCTTCAAGGTAGTTTTGCTGTCTCTGCAGCCAGTTGTCATGTTTTAAGCCCAGCTGCTAAGAAAGCACATCGAAGCTGCTCGCTCACTCCTCCCCCCTGGCCACAGTGGGATGGGGAGGAGAAAATATAAAGAAACTCTTGTGGGTTGAGACAAGGACAGGGAGGGATCACTCCCCACTTACGATCACGGGCAAAAGACAGGCTCAACTTGGGGAAGAAGCAAAACCAATTTAATTTACTGCAGATAAATTCAAAACAGGGATAATGGGAAGTAAAACCGAATCTTAGAACACCTTCCCCGCACGCCTCCCTTCTTCCCAGGCTTAACTTTAGTCCCGGTTCTCTCCCCCTCCTCCCCCCGGCGGCGCAGGGGAACAGGGGCCGGGGGCCGGGGTCGGTTCCTCACACCTGGTCTCTGCCGCTCCTTCCTCCTCAGGGGGAGGAGGACTCCGCGCTCGGCCCCTGCTCCGCCGTGGGGTCCCTCCTGCGGGAGACAGCCCTTCAGGAACTTCTCCAAGGTGGGTCCCTCCCGTAGGCTGCAGTTCCTCACGAACTGCCCCAACGTGGGTCCCTCCCCTGGGCTGCAGTCCTTCAGGCACAGCCTGCTCCAGCGTGGGTCCCTCAGGGGTCCCTGCCACAGAGGCGTTTACAGGCTAAGTCAGTTATTCAGGCTAAATCATCAGTTATTCTCTTTTTTACTGGGACTAGAATGAAATGAATAGTGTTTGTCCACACATAAGGCCTAGTCGAATCCTAGCAGCTTCCCCACAGGAAATTTTGAGTAGAGGGAAAAAGGACTGACTACAGCTATTGGAGCCTGATAATTCTTAAGTCTTAGCTTTTCTTCAAACTTTAGGCACTAAAATACCAGTAAAATCAATACTGGGGTTTATCTGGTTCTAGAAAGGAACATAACACATCATGGAAGTGCCTGGACAATAAAGACAAGGCCACATAGGGCTGTTACATGTTTTATTTTTGTCTTCAGTTATTAGTGGACTTCATTGATGCTTCATCATTTTTAATTAACATATCTGGATCTTACAGATGCTTGGAGCCCTGAACCCCTTTGAGTTCCAGAGAACACAGATAGATTTGTTTCAGTAAGGCACTGTACTCCAATTCAGTAAAAACATTAAAGTTGAACATTTTAGAATGTATTCAGGATAGAATTTAGCATCTAGCTAATTGTCTGTCTTAGTGGAGTCTCAAAAGAATTTTTTGTTATTCTTTCTTACTAAATACCTCATGAATTATTAAACAAATAAAAATGCACTATTTTAACTCAATTATCTCCAAAACAAAAGTAATGTTTTATATTCAGGTTTTAAATAATTTAATTTTAACCATTTTTAAAATATCTATGCAGGGGTTGTGCTGGAATACCTGCATTTTTCAGATTACATTTCTCTGCAATCAAAATCAGTGGTGCATTGCTAGCATAAAACTACAGGCGATGGGAACCAACTGAGGAATCCCTATTGCATGGACACATTTTCAAAAGAGCTACTGCAGAATTCTTTGGGTAAATATGTCCTGAAACACTGAGGTCAACAATAATCATTGCTTTTTACAGTGTAGAAACAAAGTTAAGGAATCACATAGAGTTCAGCAGAGGTCAGATTTTTAGACTTTTTTTTTCTTTTTTCTTCTTTTGGTCAGGACATGGCCTTTTTGCAAACTTGGGCTTCATATTATTTGAATAAAAGATGGCAATTTTAATCCTATTGGTGCATGGGAATAATGACAAATCTATTTTGTTCATTCCTGTGGACTTATATCTTCACTTATTTCTTGTTCCACTAGTCAAAATGTCAGGTGTTTGATCAGGAGCAGATATCTATTTATTTTTGACAGAAAAGAAATGAACATTGGAGGATGGTCAAAAATATGAAGCAGCTCATTAATCTAGCATTGTCTGATGAAAAAGAAATAGAAAAGCTTTTAAAGTATTCCCCCCCCTATTTATTTATTTATTTATTAAATAACATGTATTTATTTGGAAGAATTTTGAAAAACCCAGGGGAAAGAGGCTGTACTTTTAGCTGGAATATTTCTTTGCCTGAGTGAACAGAAACAAACATCTGCCTTTGATAACTGTGCAGACATTAGACTCTGAATATTAAAGAGGGTTGGCAGCTACAGTATAAACTGGGCACTTGCCATTTCTGGACAAACTGTGTCATTCTTACTGGAAAGTCAGCTAGTAAATGCTCCAGCATTTTGTCTGCTGTGCTTCTTCTTTGGCAAAACAGAAAATGAAGAATAAATGAACTGAACTGGGAATTCTTTAAACCAGTTATTTTCAAGAGATGAGTTTCCAATCTAGCTTTAAATGTGCTATTATTTAGTGGAATACCAGTGCTGGGAAGGAGGCAGTTTTGTCAGTGGTTTGCTGTATGTATAATAAAATGCTGGATAAATCACAGATAGTAGACAAAAATAGCCTGCTCTGGTCAATACAAAGCCTCCGAGTATTTGGACAAGCAGAAAGGTAAATCCGCCTGCAGTATCTCCCTGTCAATCCGTATCAAACCAGCCAGTAGTCTGTATCCTGATATAATATCATACAATACACTACTCGTATGACTTCTGTTAGAGTAGACACCATTGTATTCCTGAAGAAGCTGCATGCCTGTGACTGGTGAAATTACGATGTACTTTTTGTTTAGATAGTGCACGTTTTAATCCTCAGGGGAGCTGTGGTTGGTTGAAGGCACTGTCTCTCTGCTCTGGATTAAAGTTGGCATGGAAATGGCAAATACTTGGTGCAGTTAGGGCCAAAGCTTGAGCCTTTTCTTACTGGTGTCATACGAAAAGTCAATTGATTTTGGTACTTGGAGAACTAGGCTGCTAGTCTGGAAACGCTGGTAGCTCTTCCCACCAGTCCACCTCCATTAACAAAAGGGACCTGTGCTTAATTTCTCATCCTAGTAGAGTTTTGCACACCTGCAAAGCAGCAATTACAGGCAGCCTTAGGGGGATTATAGTATTTATGGGGTTTAAGGTGCAACATCTTTGTGAGGAAACCTTTACTTAACTCAAGTGCCTGCACAAAGAATTTCTCTAGAGCAACAAATGACCGGTCTATATGAAATAAGTAGACATGTTCTAGTATAATGAGAACTGTGTGTGAAATCCACATATGCCATTAACAGTTGAGACATTTATTTGATATTGGAAACAATGTGTTTTATAGCACATGCTTGATCTTTTTAAATTTTTTGAAGAAGTATAATCTAATTTTAATTTTGATATTTGTAGTCATTCTGACCATGTTTTCTTTCTGTCCTGCTGAGCATGATGGGTCAAAATTCTACCTCATGAACAAACCTATTTTGAGACTCTTGAGTAACTTAGAATAATTGCATCTTTACTGTCACCCTCTGCTTTTATTTAACTTTTGTTTCTGTCTCCTTGTTGTGCTGTGAGATTTTAATGATCATATTCAGAGAGATTTACACTTCTATAGCTAGGCTCTCAAAGTGCTGATCAAACATTAATAAAGCTTCACAGTGGAGCTGCTTAGGAATATTTTGATCACCTTTTTTATGGAACACACAGGTTCATCAAAACCAAGAATCTGTTTTGATAAGTTTTCCATTTAGAAAACATTGTGACAGAGTTCTGAAGCAGACAGACCCCACGTGTTTTAACAAGAGTTCCACAAGTTTTGGAAATAGCTTTTCATTTGGATGATAGTTAATAATTAAGAAAAGGGAATCCAAATTAAGCATTTTAAAAGCATAAAAATGAAAAATTTAGATTGATGAGATTTGAATTGATCAAAGGTTTAGTTCCCAAATATTTGCAAAATTTCAGTTCAGTGTCCCATCTGAGATCAAGGAAAGAAATGCAAAAGGAATATACTTACCAGGGTAACTGAAGCACATGAATACATCACTGAACTCTGTTGCATTACCTACGAAGCTTTGTCCTGACAAAAATGCCAAGAAAGAAGACAGTTTCAGTAATCTAATGTATGCCTAATGTATAATTAGTAACATCTTAGGTCACTTACAGATACTGTCGTTCTTATGTCTGTTCACAGGAACACACACCTTTGGAGAATAAGCAAAATCAGACAGTCTCAAGGGCAGCGTTCACTTTTCTGTTTTCTTCCTGCTATACTAACATATAGATGACATTGTCTCCTGCTAATTAATGCTTTTAATTAATTTTAGGCTAAGAACATGGGAATCACTAATTTCCATTGGCTAAATTAAGGCTCAGGGAGATTTAACTTTAATGAGTTGACTTGCTAACCCTGTAGATATTTTTTTTCTATTTTTAACAAATTCCTATGTATTAACACAGTTAAGTGCTATTGTACAATGTATTGCACAGTGTGATAACATACTATTTCAGAAGCAGCATATATGAGCACATAAACAAAGGCTGATTTAACCTGTATGTGCATTTACATCACACTGTATACAAACCATATGACATACAGGTGTTATATACACAAGGAATTTAAGGTAGCAGTCAAAAGAAAAAAAAAAATCACTTTGAGCTTGTTTTTTTGGGGGGTTTGGTTTAAAATTGATCTGATCTGCTAAGGTTTATAGACAGACGACATCAATGCTAAATGCTGAGGAAGGAGACAATACATGGTAATTAGTCCCAAAGCTGTTTTCTAAGCTCTGGACAGGAAGCTCCATTCTGCAGGGTCCTGGGGGTCTGTGGGAAGATGCTGGAGGCTATCAGCTCTCCACTTGAACATGCACACAATTCACGCTTCATAGCAGCACTCAGCATCTTCCAGGATGAAGCCCATCAAGATCAGTAAGCACACTGATCCAAGAGCAGTCTGATCCAAGGTTTTAATTTCATTTCTGCTCCCCAGAATCAGGAAGTTCATCAGTAAGATCTGCTGTCATTTGGAACAATAGGATTATAGGTTCAGCAATTAGATGCTGTCATGAAGACAATATGCTTATCACTGGCATTTCTTATGCCTTTCTCATTTAGTAATTACCTTCAGCATTTAGTTGATTTTCCTCAGCAGTTAAATGCATAGGCTTTAAATAATTCGGCTTTCTTAGTTACCTCAGTGTTACAGTAATAAGTTTTATTCAGCTGATAACCCTGTGTGGGGCCAAACTTACAGTGAGTAACTTAAGGAAATATACCGTTGTGGTAGGCAGCCTGTGCTTGTACCTCTGTTTGTTGGGTTTTTTGTTTGTTTGTTTTTTGAATATTATATTCAAGTAATGCAAGAGGCACATTAACAGGTTTTGCCTGTGCTGACAGTGATTTGGTCAGTTCTCTTAAACCCACAGATTTTCTCCAAAGTTAGTGTTAAATTCCCACTCTTCTTTCTTGGGGGTTTGCCACTGTACACTCTGTGTTGTGCTAACAAAACCAAGGTAATATTCAAAGACAGCTCAGCAATGGCAGGCTCTTATCCAAGGCATGCAAATATCTCCTCTCTTGCTGAAGTGGTGTCACTGTTGGGCAAACAATTCAGCAGAGAGGATGCAAAAATAAAGTTGTTGGACTCCTGTGGTTGACAAACTTATCTAGAAATGGGGAAAACTTTGCTTCTAATAACTACTCAGCAAAGTTTGGTAAAACCTCGGTTTTACGTGGATGTGAAATACAGAATCAAACCTAGGAATGTGGGTTAAAAATAGTACTTGATTGTCTTTCCTCTGCTTTTCTCTCAGCCTCTACTGTATGCTCCTGTCGTGGTTTAACCCCAGCCGGCAGCTCAGCCCCACGCAGCCGCTCGCTCACTGCCCGCCAGTGGGATGGGGGAGAGAATCGGA
>JAVJGG010000032.1:25329964-25350193 GCA_035590195.1 Aviceda cuculoides
CCCTCGGGATCCGCAGAGGGGCTCCTCTCCCATCCCAATCCCCGACTCACCGGGCGTTCCCCTTCTGAAACCGGTTCTCCCTGAGGGGCTCGGCCTGGGCCAGCGGCGGGTCCGGCTGGAGCCGGGGGAGCTTCCAGCAGCTTCGAGCAGGAGCCGGCCCTGCGGCCCTGTCCCTGCTACCAAAACCCCGCTACACAAACCCAAAACACCAGTATAGTTTTAGTTTTTCCTCACACTGCCTGTAAGGATGCCAGTTAGTACCAACTGGGACTGTTTGTCTCCAATACAAACTCAGATGGGAAGCTGACTGAGTTTGGCAACTTTGCTCTCCAGTGTGTGAAATACCATCCATGGCAACTTCAGGTTTTAACCAAGTGGGCTATATTTGAAGCCTAGACAAAAAGGACACAATTTCCTGCCAACTGCTACCCGGCCATGAATTTATCTAAAATCTGTCATTTTACGACCTACTGCCATTAACTTTTATCTTATTAAGTGATGAGAGCATTTGGGATACGAGCCATATGAGAATAAAAATTTTTTCCCAATGTTAGCTCAATATTAAATCAATTTGGAGACCGTTTTGCTTTTGCAGTGTTCTGCTTTTCGAGCAATTTGGCTACTGTCAGTCAATATTCAACAAACGTCCAGCTCTCTAGCACTGTTTTTCGAATTTACCTGTCCTAAAGATAAAACCCCTTTCTTCATTCTGCACCTTTCCCAGCCTTTTCAGCTTTGTTAGGGAACGTATGTTAAATAAAACACATATGCCATGACCCTCAATACGGTTTTTGCTTCAATCTAATTAATGGTAATCTGCAACTGCTGGGATCAGATAATTGGATCTAAATTTGGTAGAGTCCCCAGAGAGCCTTTGCACCCTACCGTTGTTTCTGTAATGGACAGAATGAGGCAGCGCTGGGTCTCCTCAGCTCAGCCGTGCAGAGGTATTTTGAGTTTTGCAGCGCTCGCTGTCAGAGATGGTTAGGTGCCAGTACGGCTGGAGAGGAGACAAACAGATTTGTTCTGCAGATAAAAGTTAGAAACCACTGTGCAGCTGATATTCACTACTGATTAAAAGACTGGTTTGGATTACCTTATTTATTACTCATTTGGCTCTCAGCCAAACAACCTAACAGGCTTTTAAAATGCTTGTGAGGAACTAATTTTTTTTACATTTTTTTTGTAGTGACTCATCTTATGCTTGGGTCTTTTAACTGAGAACTAGTGGGAGAGAAAAGAAGAATAGTAAAAATTTACAATGTCCTAACAATTAACAGCAGTTCAGGCCTGTGTTTGGTCAGCCAGAATGGTTGAACAGGCAACAGCTGCTCATCTGTATTGGGAGTCTCAGGACAGATCTAATTAACTTTTTTTTTTTTCCCTAATTGCTTCTAGATCATCTACTGTGTTATCTCAGCAAGGTGTTTTGTTTTTTTTTTTTTCTTTTCCAAGCAGCCCATAATGTAAAATTGTCTGTGAATAGCAACTTTGTACTTCTAATGAAATTAATTTATGTGTTTTTAATAAAAGGAAGGAAGCATTTCTTTGTTTTGTGAGTAATTCCTCATAAGCTTTAATAGCTATGGGAAATGAGTAGAAAAGGATAAAAGAGAAAAATATGGTGTTAACTTTGCTATGTGATTTTTTCCATATTATTGAATCAGATTTTCCTGGATGTTTTCCAATCGGTATTGTACATGACTTTTAAAGTATATAACTGTGTAGAGCAGCAACTGGTGAGTGCAGCTGTCTCTGGAATGAAACACAGCAGACAACCAGATCATACTGCCATGAAGTGGGGACTGCTGTGATGGGAGTATTTTGAGACTGAAACGCCAAGCAAATTTTAAAACTTCAGGCAAGCATTTATTTATATTTAACTGCTAGGTACTCTATCAGCAATTACAAATCCTACGTAACTCCAACATAGTAGCTGAGCCTTGGGTAAATGATACCATGAGTTTTTTGCTACCAACAGGCCCTGATACCCACAGTCTTTGATGTTCTTAGCCTCTGTGATGGTGACGGCCCAATTCATCTTCAAAGGGGTAAGTTGAAACCAAAGTGCTTTCTTCTTTCTCCCCAAGATCTACTCTGTAGCCTTGGTGTATATATGCAACTGAGACTAGTCTGGTCCCCTTTTTCATATGTTCTGCCTTGCACAGGTGTTACCTTGCAAGTGATGGTCCATTCCAGCTTCTGCAAATAAGTCTTGCCTGTTTGGAGACTGGATGCTGCTCATATGATTCCTCTGAGAAACTCCAGACTACGAAATGTTATCTTAATTTTTTTTAGGCCAGTATTATAAAATATTTCACCTTGTATCTTAAATCAAGCAGTTTTGTAGCACGTCCAGCTCCCAGACAGACAAGGTTAAGTTTCACAAATAGGTCTTCATGCTATATGTATTTTAGATAGGTAAAATTCCAGCTAGGAGTCCCCAAAAATAAGATTATTTGCAACCTTTAAAATGCCAGTATGCTTATTTCTCAAGTGTGTACCACCTGGATTTCACAGATAAATTTGAATACTTTTAGATTGCTAGAATCAAACTAAGGGGATGTCAAACTTCTTAGAAAGCCAGTACCAAGCTGTTAAAAAGTCAGTATCCGGACTTAAATGCAACTCAAATTCAGTGACGACCTATGAACAGAAAAAAAAATGAGAAATATCATTGTGGTCTGCACCATCATTGTCTTTTATATCTATACCTATGAGTATGAAATCTATTTTTCCAGAGATATGATTGGTAATTAAATGCTGCCTTTTCCTTTTTCCTTTTATTTTTCCTTTTCCCCTCTCTCTTTTCCTTCCCCTTCCCCTCTCCTCTCCTTATCATTCCTCTCTCCATTCCTTTTCTTAACGCTCCCCTGTCCTCTCCTGCTCTTGACTTTCCACTCTTACCTCTCCATAACATCCCCCTCCCCTCTCCTCATCCTTCCAGTCTCTTCTCCTCCCCTCTGCTCCCTTCCATTTTTTGCTTCTCTTCTCTTTCTTCTCCCTCTGTAGTTATTACACAGACACTGCAAATTTTCCTATACATTTGGAATCTTTAAGAAACAAAGCAACCATTTTTTTTTTTTTAAATGAAGGAAGCACCTGCCTGAGATAAAATTACAACTAAAGAACTTAATTAAGGCTTTTTTTTTTATAAGAACACAGCATTATAATATCTCCAGTAATGGAATTCATTCAAAACAAACTCTTACATAGTTGCAACAGATTGGAAAGATGAAGCATCTGGTAGTAACTCACATATAAGCTATGTAGGAAAGACAAGTCATGAATGTTATGTCATAAAACTAAAATATTCTTTTGTTCTGGAGGCAATAGGAAATAGGTACATTATTCACAGAGATACTGGTGTGAATTATCTGCCATTCATTTCTGGAAACATTTTTCTTTTTTCCAGATGCAGGTAATTTCATATACATACATGAAATAAATTCATATTTAATGTAAACAAATAGATCACCTCCAATTTCTGATTTTCTTTTTGAGAAAAAGATAACCAAAAGACACAAAGAGTATTGTGACAGCTGCTTTTAAGAATTCTTACAATTTTTCTGAATTTTATCATTTATAATTTATTTTAACTGCTGTTTCAGCTCACATTTCTGGAATAGAATTATTCAGTATTATTTACAAGTTATTTACAAGCTTAACGTACAGCAATACAGAAGAACAAATAGTGCTCAGCATATTAGTAGATTTTACTGAAAAGTTTTTATGTCTCATTCTGCAAGTTTTGCAGTATTTATTATTAATATATTGTTGACTAAACAATTTTGCTTCTTGAACTATATAGTTATCTTAAAAGTAAGCTATTACTGTTATTAACTTAGGAGTCTGTTTGATTGTGCTTAGGAACATTTCCTTATTTTCAATGTTTTCTGGTGCTAACAACAAAAGGCTTGGAATAACAATGACACTGAAATGAAAGGAAATAAGAGTGTGTGACAGCACTTTCCCAAACTGTCCAATACTTTCAAAAACTTGTGATCTCTGACTATTTAGAAATGGATATAATTGGAGATAAAATCATCATAATATGAACGTCAATATAACATGAATTTTTATTAGAAGGAAAAGGTATGATTTTGAAGGGGAAAAAAGTGTTCTTACTAATGAGAGTCCACTGTCCTACTCATCAAAAATCTGTATCTCGGGGGTTACCACACAGACACACACATGGAATATGAAAGCAGGACAAAAATCAGAGGATCCAGCTAAGCAGCTGTAAACCTGATGTCATTTTATTAGGTTTCATATGATGTGAGAGACCCCGTCTTTCACCTTTTGTCAGGAAAGAAAAAAAAAAAAAGAAAAAGGAAAGAGAATAGGAAAAAATCTATTCACCTACTGAAAAAGGAGCGATCTCTTTACTAAAACATTTTTATAGTATTATTTTTATTTCATATAAGAAATTCAGAGCCCAGTGCAGGGACAGAGAGAAAATCACTCCCACCCCTAGGATATCAGGAGCTGATTTCGCTGTGATGGAAGACAGGGCAACTGTATGAAATGCTTTTTTTTTTTGTACTCCAGTTTTGAAGCACAGCCATGCTGTAATATTCTTTCTATACCAACACGCTCCTGTCAACGCTCTCTCACTCAGGTTAGCAGAGCGAGCGGGTGTATCGCCAGCGTGGTCAGGGCGGAATCCCTTGGAAGGTCTTAGGACCTATGGATGAAGGGACAACCTGTACTTTGGTGATGTGCTATTAACATTGCCGCAGTCACAAAAGGAGCTGCGGAAGATACTTTAATATCCACAATGCTATCCCCCTTTTTCTCTTTGGGCTCCCTGCAGTAGGCACCGCCTTGTGCACCCCACTGTCGTGGGTCTCCAGCTCCTCTTTGTGGAGGACAACAGTGGCTGCAGCAGAAGCGGTTTGAGGGTTTCCAGCATTTCGCCTCAGCACCCTTTCTGCTTGCCCCTCCGTGTAACACCGCTAGCAAGCCAGAGGCTGGGTTCAGCGTTGGGTTTAATCAGGGATATGTATTTTGCCTTCCATGCACTTTCTACACCTCCAGAGGACCCAAATACTAAAGCTTCCCGCAGAAATTGCGTGAGTTGCTTGTGCGCAGTTGGGAACAAAAATATCCCCTTGAGATCATTTTGTCATTTGTAATTCTGCCTTTAAAACAAATCCAGATGAGGGAGAATAAGCGTGCACCCTCTGAGATGTCTGCACACTCTTGCCAAAAAACCCAGCAGAAATTTGTTGCACTAAACAGTGTGTAAATGTTTCACAGACCAATAATTCCTTATCCAAGCCATTTGGAGAATATTTATATGTCAAATGCATTTGAAATCATGAATGGTGTTTTGTGTATTCATCATAAAAATGAAGTGACATGTTTCTCAGATATATTCACAGCATAATTCCCAGTCACATTTACTCAGGGTTCTTTTTTTAATTTTGTCCAGAAAGTATGAGACAGTGCTTATTTCTGACTTTCTTTTTCATGTATCATACTCTATATGTATAGTTAATTGAGGTCTAGATTTCATCTGGTACCAACCCCATATTGATAATGTCATTAGTTTCTGTCATGCATAATTTTATATCCTGTTAAGAAACAGAATCTGAAATGAACATATGTGCAGAAGCATTCAGAAATGGAAGTTTTTGTCTCAACTGAAAAGCTCAAGTACTTGTAAATCTGTCAGAACTGATGCGGCACAAATGCACTGCAGTGTCATCGGTCCAGAAATGCAGTGTATTTAATGGCTCAGTAAGGAGAGCAAGGTAGTTCTTGAGCCTCAGCAGTGCAAAAAGCTGTAGCAGCTTGTAAAAATCACAAAATAAAAAATTATCCATAGTCAACGATGTAAGATATGATTCAGGTGTCCTGAGTAAGAAATAAAGGTGAAGCTACTTAATTAGGAGAACGTATTGAGGCATCAGAATATGAACTGGTAAAAGGTAAGGTGGCAAAAAGATTCTGAAAAACCTGAAAAAGATTAATTCCACTCTGACAATGGACAGATAGTTAACTATTGTCATAGTCCCTGCCTTATTATCCGTACTGTGAGTATCTAGTGAGGGCGAATATTCTTAATTTTTTTTTTTTTCCTTGGAAGTGTTTTAAAATTTCTATTACAGATGTTCAAAATGGATGAAAATCAACACCATAGGTCTTTAATCTCCAAATAATTTTAGCTTTTGCAAGTAATACAGAAATAAAGACCATACAATTAAGTGTTTTGTCCAAGACTGAAATGGAAGGAAAGAATGCCAGATCAGGAACTCTTGTCTTTCTTTTTTGTGCTTAAATCAGTAGATTACAATAGAGTATATGAAAAATAATTTCTCTTCATGAAGTTAGTATTGTTAACATGACACATCATTGTGGTCAGTAGTTTCATATTGCAGTTTATATTCCATATTCATAAATGAACTGATAGAGCTCTTTTAAAATGATACTTATTAAATGGTAAAGCATAGCAATAAATTTAGATATCTTGATTCCGCTGGTTAGCAACTGACTGGGAACTGAATGTTCCTCTTTTTGTTTAAATTTAAATTGTACAGTTTTTGTTAATTCAACTACTGCAAGTATTTTACATATTGCAATTTATACTTTTCTCTGAAATATCTGGCATTGGCCAGTGTCCGAAATCGACCACATGAAACAACTGGTTTGCCTTACTTAGGAATAGCTAAGCATTTTTGCTGTCAATATTTGAAATGTTGAAACACCACAGAGACTGTATTTCTGAAACTAGCATCCCACATTTTCTTCTCGTTACACACAGAGTACAAAGGGTGCAAAAAGTATGTAAAGATCTTCACTCATGTCTTGAGAAGCAATGATCCTCAGTAGCATTCCACTAATATCCTGAACATTTTATTTATGTAGTGAATTTGCAATGATTATACTAACAACACAGAACAGAATATCTACCAAATAGGACGAAATACACTAATTAAACTGGTTTTCACTGAAAAGCCAGTGGTTGCATGGAGAAGCACTCCCTTTCTGCATTTGGAGACAATTTCAGTTTTGGAAGCGTGAAAACTGTTACAGTGTTTCTTGCTTCTTTAATTCTGAATAATCAGATACCACTTTTTCACATGTCATTTTGTTCTTACCTACCGCTACACTTAGACTTAACAAGTTTTTAGAGCTCAGTAACTGCCCACTCAGATGGTGACTGGTCCTGGAGACAGATCCCTGAACCAGGTGCCCGAACTCCTCAAGTACTGCTCTAATTTGCATTTATATCCACTGTGCTGCTGAAGTTCTGCTTCTGGAACTGCCATAGTCTCAGGAATTAGGGTGTCCCTCACACCTATGACAATTATAGACTCAGAAGTAAGTCTTTTGAAGATCGATCAAGCAATCATCCCTTGGGGTGAATGTTTCATTTTAAAACTGCGTCATAGAGATGATCCCTAAAATATTATTTTGAGATAATAAAAAAGAATTCTTGTCCCTGACTATAACAAAGATGACTTTTATTATAGCAGCAAATTAACTGTATCTGACAAAAAAAGCCCTTGAAGGAGACAGAAAAGATTGCTGTCAGTTAAGTTTCACATCCAAGTTTTTATCTTTTAATAGCATCATTTTTAAAATGGAATGTTTATGGTTTTGTTATGTCAGTGCTCAGGCCTCTTAGAAGGACAGTTATCCTCATATGGGACAATTCTGCAGTTAAAACATTTAGGAAATGAAAGACTTCAAGACCCTCAGTTACTGTGAATTCCAAATTGTGCTCAGACCTGCTCCCAACTCCAGTTTTTTTTTACTTTATACATTCAACATCTGTGAGATTAAATGTAATCCAGTAATCATGAGCAAATTATTTCCATAAATACTGATTATTTTCCTTCTTACTTTGCCTGGTGCAAAATTAACCTCACAGTCTAGAAATAACCTAGGTGCTTTTCTTTAAATAGAGGCTTAAGGCCCCTGCACTCAAGAAATTGTAGACACCTACACTCCTGCCATTTCACTCAGTATTAGGTGTTTAGCTCACTTTGGCAGAAGTGTCAAGTTTCCAGTGCACAAATTTAAAAATAACAGCCTTTTCCTTTTCTTAGCTTTATGCAATGCCCTTGACAACTGAAATACCACTTGTCTTATACCTTCTCGAATAGTTAGGTTTCTATTTTAATGCTTCTCTGACTGATAAAATATTAATAATGGTTAATGTTCAAATGATGTGATCCACCAGCTGCAAACAGGTAGTTTTGTTTAAATAATAAACTAAATGAAGTTAACTGAACTGTAGAATTAATAGTAAAATAATGTATTTGTGCAACAGCAGCTCCATTTATATTTTATTTTTATGGTGGGTTCACTTCAAGTTTTTATTCATTTGCTCTCCAAAATAATTGCCAGTAAAGACCTTTGCTTTCTAATAAACCCCATGAAGATAGACCTTACCCATAAACTCAAAACAATTAAATATTGCTACATTTTTAGTTATACAACTGCTCTAAACCAAAGTAAATTTAACTTCTCTCACAATACTAGTGTATTCTTGGGAAGTTTAGGACAACTTAACTGAGAAGAGTATAGCATAGGTATTAATGTTCGGTGTTGCCAGGCAGCACTACCTTTCAACGGTGCACAAGGGTACTCTGAAGAGGAGGCTATCCCTCATTAGGAAGGCTTGCAGCTACTGTGATTAACGCCATTTAAGATTCATGCATATGGTTTTCAGTATGATCACTGCAAACCACATAGAAGGATTATCTGACACCAGCTGTTGGAGTTATACTAATCTGCACAGGCTGCATATTTGATTTGAGTTACCTAAGCAGTACCGACTAGTATTAATTAATATTATGTTTGAATATTCTTAGCCTCATACTCAGCAATCAGTTTCTAAACATCTCATTTTGAAAATTATTTTTTTGGAGAAGAAAACTCGTTACTGGTTGAGGAATTCAAGGATCCCATGGACTTGAAGAGTCTTCTACATCAAACTGAGAAATCTCACCAGTATCAGAATAAAACTACAGTAGCCATATCCTGAACTTACCAAGTAACATCATATTAGATTTTTAAGTTAGAGACAGTATGACATAGGAAATTGTTTTAAATGCTTAATCAGCTATAGTTCCACCTCTCTTTTTGCTTACCAGCGTAAAAAAATCAGAATTGTTTGGGATTACTCTGGAAAAAAAAATGTTTTGCTTTATATTCAATCAGAACAGAATTTATTTGTTTTCAAGATTTACTGGAGTAAATCAAAACAGCCAGTCTCAACATCGTCAATGCTATCACTGAATTCAGCACAATAGTGCTTGTAAGTGTAGCAAATATACGTATTTCCTGGTTTCATGAATATTCCTTAATTCCATACTCCAGGCACAGATTACATCTACAGCAAAAAATCTTGGCTGCACAGCAGAGAGAAGGAGGCAGATACCTTATTATTCAGTCAGTAAGTATAAATAATAAGCACCATTTACAGTGTATAACATTCTTTTGATGGGTGTTTTTGATGCAGAAATGCTGATGCCAAACCTGATTTTCAACTCAAAAGATGAAATAGGATAGCAGGATACTGTCCACAAGATAAATTTTTGGACAGTTGAATTGCATGTTGACAAAATAGAAATAATTGCATTTTGAATGGAAAGCAATGGTCACTTCTCATCATTGATATGTGTTCACCAAATAACGATCTCTGTTTCTGTTGAAAACTCATCGACAGAAATGAGTGCAAATTTCTGTCTCTGTGTTTAGCTCCTGAACTGAATAAGAAGTTGTATTTCTCTAGAATATAAGGATTACAAAGTTCAGTTCTGTTAAGTAACATATCATAGGTAGGGATAGTTTAATACCCTATTTCCACACAATACAGAGCTAAGTTAAAGAATTAGATAAGGAAAAGATCCTTGTCTCTGTTTTGATAATTCAGTTGATAACTCTTCTATGAATGCAGCCGAGCTAAGATAAACAAACACAGTGCACAAAATAGGTAAAGGCTAATGAACAAAATACTATCACACTAGCGTGTAATCCAATACTGCAGCATCAGCTAGGCTTTGCACAGAGCTGGGTATCTCAAATCTCAAAAGAATACAACAAATTTAGGGTCATTAGGGAAGGACAATATGAAAAAAAAAGAATGTGGAAAATCTTTCTCGTAAGAATGAAAACAATATAATGTTTTCTGTATAAAGGCAAACTGTTAGAAGGGTCTAAACTCAGAAACGTTTGCAGAAGTTACAGTGAGATTCTGTCTTGCTGTCTTAGAAGATGAGAGTAACAGGTTTTCAAAAACCACAAAGTAACAAGGTGAAAGTATTGCATGTAATGAATAATTTATACTATATAACCAACTGCTACAGAAAATAAGCAGTGTCATAAGCTGAATAAATTTTAAGAAAAGATTGGCTATGGTTGTGGGGAACAACTTATTGAAGTTACAGGAGCTGCTGTTTACTAAAGATACTAAACTTATGCTTCAGTTTTAATTCATGAAATAACTAGTAGTTAGACATGAAAAAACGTATCCAACTAGGAGATGCCCTCACATGTTTCACGTCTTTGTTATAACATATCAATGGGGTGTTTCACACCAGCATGCTTGGGATTCTACCATCATCCTCTAAAATATCTTGCCCTGTTCACTGTCAAAGATTTTACTTCTCGGGAACAAAGACACCCAATTAAACGACATCAAGCCTGATCCTCTCTTGTAAATCGCATGTTCAAAGTCACTGTGAAAAATGCCTACTGTTTGCAATTGCAGTACAAATATCACAGAATATTATGTTCCACTAAATCTAGGACACCGCAAAGTTTTCTTGAGACCCCCAGAATACTACTCAGAAAAGACCAGTTAGGCCAATTGTCTTCCAAAATACAGTGTTAGAAGCTGAATTTCAGCTTTGACAAGGGAAAAATTCCTGTTGAATGAAGGTTTGGGGTTTTTTTCTGTCAACAGGTACACTTTTTCTCCACCCCTGCACTAAAAGAGTGACTGATCATTACACATCTGCCTAGAATGAAACTTAGAATTTAACCATGCTGTTGTTGAACTTCTGCATTTCTCTTGCCATGAAAAACACACAATACAAATGTCTTTTAAGTTTTTAGGAGGAAAATAAGTTTATTGAGGAAAGGAAAAAAAAAAAAAAGAAAGATTATTTTGACGTCAGTCATACTTTGTGTCTTGGAAATCTGACACCTCTTTTTGCAGTGGAGAATTGGTGGTGGGAATTTCCAAAATGTTTCAGCAACAGTGTAGCACTGCTCCTGCCTTAGACAATGGAAGTTTAACCATCTGTCATGGTTTAACCCCAGCCGGCAGCTCAGCCCCACGCAGCCGCTCGCTCACTGCCCCCAGGTGGGATGGGGGAGAGAATCGGAAGGGTAATGGTGAGAAAAATCGTGGGCTGACATAAAGACAGTTTAATAAGTAAAGCAAAAGCCGTGTGTGCAAGCAAAGCAAGACAAGGAATCCATTCCCCACTTCCCATGGGCAGGCAGGTGTCCAGCCATCTCCAGGGCAGCCGGGCTCCAGCACACACACAGGGACTTGGGAAGACAAACACCATCACGCCAAACGTGTCCCCCCCCCTTCCTCCTTTTTCCCCCAGGTTTATACGCTGAGCATGACGTCCTATAGTCTGGAATATCCCTTGGGTCAGTTGGGGTCAGCTGTCCCAACTGTGTCCCCTCCAACTCCTTGTGCCCCCCCAGCCTGCTCGCTGGTGGGGTGGGGGGAGAAGCAGAACAGCCCTTGGCTCTGGGTGAGCCCTGCTCAGCAGGAACGAAAACATCCCTGTGTCACCAACACTGCTTCCAGCACAAATCCCAAACATCGGCCCGTACTAGCTACTGTGAAGAAAATTAACTCTACCACAGCCAAAACTAGCACACCATCTGGATTCAAAAATGTTGAAACATTTTGTTTCAATTGAAAGTGCAAATATTTTGACATTTCAAAATAGTTTATTTTTACTGAGTTTTCTGTACTTTTGTCACTGCTTCCCTTCAAGGCCAGCATAGACAGCAGATTTGTGGTGTAGAGCAAATATGCCTTATGAAACTATTTTTTACATGTTTTTGTTATTCACCACTCATTTTTTTTGGTCACAAATTCCTTCTCATCAAATCTGAAGAGAAAAGTATTCTTCTGTCAGGTACAAAAAAACTAACAAAAGAGAAGCAATCCACACAGATAGTTCACAAACACCTTTTTTTTCTCCATGTGCAGATGTATTTTCATGGTAAAAAAGAGAGAAGGTGAAATCTAAAACAAAGCATAATTCTTGTCTGTCCCATTCTCTTCCTAGCTAGTAGGAGCCATATAGAGAGCAGATGTTTATATTAATCTGTGGTAAAATGATGATGATATCATTGTTTTGTTCCCATCATTGAATTGCCAGTTGTGTATGGCTTCTAAACTGTTAAAGGCAGAACTATTACCTTTGGGTATATTTGCAGAATATCTAGAAAAATAGTATTACTAAGGATGTACTTGGCATTATTGAAAAGTAGATCTAAAAGTGTTTTGGCATGCAAGAAAAGCCTTATAATCATTTCATACTTGGGTTAAAAAGAGGTAAAAAGAGTGAACAATAGCAATGTTAGTTCTCCCAAATACTCTGTCTCCCAACCCACTTGTGAATAAAAGCTTTGAAAAATGAAATCTGCTTTTCTCCATTTTTCAGTATTTCAGAGTTATTTAGTTCACCTTCAATTAGAACATACACTGCATGCCTATGAGCAGACCTGGATTCAACACAGGATTTCTAATGAAGCATCCTTCACTGCCAGATATCCTGGAAATCTTAGACCATCTGGTTTCACAAAACACTTGTAGCTGATTATCTGCTTAAGAATTAATTAGGAACACATGTTAACTGTTGTGATAGCAGAATTGTTGACATTTGTCTTATATGTCTTTTGAAAAGCAATCATTGTCCAAACCAGATTCCAAAATAGGATGAAGTAATGAAATAAAAGGCAGCCTCCAATGGGATTAAGATGCATTGTCCTTGCCTGACAATGATACTTAAAAGCATCACATTGTAGTTTTCAGTGACTGAGGTATCAAAAATATGACATTCATGAAGCTCCTTCCCTTATTGGTTGTATCTCTCCCCATCATGTTAAAAATAATACACGTAAGTGTAACTGACACCATAGGTAAGGAACAAAATCAAAATGGCACAATGAAAAGTAGAAAACACAATGAGACTCAGCTGGTTAAGGATCATTGAAATATATTTTTATTTTCTCAGCAGAGTTAGATCTCTTTTCACTTTTTCATGTAGAAGACATGCTTGCAGCATTTATAATTAAATAGTTGCCCTTAGAAAAACACCAAACATGGAATTTTCTAAAAATGTCATCTTCACTTCAAAGTTATTTCTCCTTTCATACCATAATGTGACTCTTTAAAACAGAGACTGAGGATAGCTTGTAAGAGTACAAACAATAAATTATTGTGACAAAGTAAGTTACTGGACATCAACTGGGCTATTGCAACTGACCACTTGTACGTTCTAAGTCACTGAGAAATAAAACGCCTAAGCAGCTTAGACTATCATTAGATTGTTATTTTTTGTGAATATTTATAAAAATGTAGCTCAGTTAGAATGAAGAGGGTTTTTAAACTGGTAGAAAAAGCAAACGTTTAAACTATCTTTCCTCCAAAATTTTTTGTCAAGCTGTGAATACATTGTCATATGATAATATTTTTTAAGAATAAGCCATAAATAAATAAAACCCCCTTCCTATCTCTCATACTAAACTTGCCCAACAGACAAAAGGCAACATAAAACACTAAAGTGTAAAATTCAGAGAAGCTTTCACTTCTGTATATTATTTGATACAAGGATTTTTTTCCAATAATGTTTTGCATTCTGGTGTTCTGCATTTCAGTTTTAGTCCACAATAAAACGGTCATTGTAATTTCATTCAGTAGGGGTTAAAGGCTCTAAATTTGTGATTATGTAGCTGACTGTAAGTGAAATGACTTAATAACTTCCAAAGAGCCTTGAAAGTGCAACTGTTTGCTAATTTATTCTTTCCAAACTGTAAGTCTTATTGTACAATATTAAGCCTGAAGGCCACAGGGTTACTTATCTTTGCAAAGCTTGATAATTTCTGCAAAATGGTAATCACTGTGGAGTTTTTGGTTTTGTGCACTGTGCTGAAGAGCTAAATTCTTTTCCCTGAGCAGCCCCTGGGATATCTGAATGGCTATTTTACTGTTTACACAATTCTCTCTCCTACCCTCTTCTCACTTCTTGGGGCACAGTGTTAGTGCCTGGCACCTTTTAATATCATTTAAACCTGGCTGAGAAACATTAAATGTTACAACTCATGCCAAAATCTTTGGCTACTTTAGACAGGCTTTCTAAACAGCCTTATATAGAGGATAACACAAAATGCAGGACAACAGAGAATCAAGTGCTTTTTACTGAATTTGTAATTCATCCTAAATTGTGGTTCCAACTTACGTAGTATTTACAACTCTGATGATTAAACCTAGTCTGTAAAGAAATTTTCAACCAGTGTAACTATTAGTCAAGGGCTGGAGAAAACAAAAGAAAGATGACAATAACGTATATATGTACATATATACACACACAAATTTACATTTCCTTATGAATCAAATAGGGATTTATACATTCAAACAAGCTATATTAGCTGATTAGTTGTATGAATTATATCATCCTCAGTTATATCAGTCTAAATATGCTTAATTACAGCAACATAAAACATTGTATCAAATCCTTCACAATGCCTAATCTTTGTCTAATGGTAGAAAGTTGTCACACTTCCTTAACTATGTTACTATAGATAAAGGTACACAATTTTCCAAGTATTGACTTCAGCTGTGAAGTGTAGCAAGCCTTAAATTGCCAAAATCTACATTAATTATGTTTATAAGGTAAGGAATAAATTCTGATCTGGTCAAATATAATACATGCTTACAAACATGAAAATGACTAAACATGATGTAGACAGATGGAGACACAGATCCATCTGCCAAAAATATACAGGAACACCTGCATTAATAGCCTTGCCATCAGGAGAAAAAAAAAAATTCACTTAAGCAAGTCTGATGTATTATAGGCTTACTCATTAGTTGGTATAAAAAGGATTTGCCATTTTAAATGGATCTATGAATGACCATTAGTACTAACTGTCTTTTTTCTGATATATCAAATGAATTAGCCATGTTCTCTCCAGAAAGAAAAGTAATATTGTCATGTAGTGTATGTCAAGGATTCCTTTTAAAAGAATTCCTCCATCTGATTTGTCATAACGAAGCATTAATGTTTTCCCTGAAAAAGCTAGAGAGAGAACAAGGAAAAAAAAATTGTGATCAAGTTATACTTAAGTCCTCATAAGTACAAGTCCATTATTGTAAATTGATATTTCTCTTTCACCAACTTCCATCGAATGAGGGCATTTTAATCTGCAGTATAGATGAAGGCACTTCTTTCCTTTTAACTGCTATTACCCAGCTTATGATCATGATTATTGTTGGAAGATGCTATAATTATAAAGATTAATTAGTAGTCAGAGCAATAGAAGCACATATCTTATATTAGCAATGTGTCAGATTCCAGGACTGAAGCTTTCAAATACAGAAATAAGTTTAGAAAATCACAGTGCTTGATAGGTCAGGCAAGAATATGAAAATGTATTTTTTTGTCATTAGGAAGCTTTTGTGCTGATATGTAAAAATGGTAATGAATCTTCTTCCTCTTCATCAGAACACCTTTTTAAGTTTGTAAAAACTCTTTAAGTGCTAATTAGGTAAGAACCCATCAAAAACCAAATTAGGAATAATTAACACTCATTGTCACTGCTAAAGAAAATAAAGGACAGAAACACGTTTGGCAGCATGCAGACTTTTACTGAGTTGTTCTACTTGAAATGAGTGCACATCAAAGTACTTTACTGTGCAAGAATTCAAAAATCCCAGATTACACCTTTTCCTTTGTATAAATTAATCGTTATTCAAGCAGATGTCAGAAATTCTTACAAAGAATAGCTAAAGATATACTATGTTGTATGTCATTATTAGAAACAAAAATTTCCTGAGTAAGCTAAAACTTTTGGCAATGTTGTGCACATATAACCACAGTTACAGTCAAAGATCAGGTGTGTATGTGAGGGGGGAGTTTGAGCATGTTTTTCCTGTCCTTTGTTCATATGAACACAATAGAGATCAACTAAACAGTGACAATATGTTGCATTTCTGCTGTTTTTTCTTAAAGCTCTTTGCAAACAAATGTATTAACCATCAAAATACTTGCATTATAAACTCAACAGGCACATGCACAAACAAAATTAATTCTGTATGTCCTCTGTCAGTGGTAGTTTGTTCACATTTGCATATGTTTCTTAGCTACCTAGGAAGATGAGCAAATTGATTTCCACAAGACAATAAACTGTCATGAGGAACGAGAACACTGAATTTCTTAGAAAAACTAATTTCCAAGCCAGAAATTAAATGGGATTCTTCATGATTTCAGATATCTTCTTGTGAGGACTTAGCAATGGGAGATGGCAAGGGAGCTTGGTGATAAAATATAATGCTGATAAGAGATTTTATATCATAGAAGGTTCTGTAGCAAGAAAAAACACAGAAAACAAAAGCAGAGCCAGGCAGACTATGACTGATATAAACAATTAATAATTTAATACATGAGCTTATCACAGTTCTTATGTTGGTGATCCCCAGTAACATTTCTCTGTTTATGATTTTATTTTCTCTTCCCATTACCTTCCATTTTCTTTGCCACTTACTGGGCTGATAGTCACTTAAATTAAGTAGCTTTTCAATTAATTAGCACTATTAAGAAACTACAAAATATTTAACTCTGAAAACTGTATTATAGTTGTTCTATTTTACCAAGAAACGCATTTACACCTCTTGTATATTTTATAGTACTATATGTCCTGTCAAGCACACGTTTATCAATCGATAGCTTTCATCTGCAGGGCTCTAGCCAGCTTGAAGTTTTCAGAAGTCTTTCTTCAAGTTCCTGTGTCTTCCAAACACAATCGGGTCATGTAAATTA
This sequence comes from Aviceda cuculoides, assembly GCA_035590195.1. Classification (NCBI taxonomy): domain Eukaryota; kingdom Metazoa; phylum Chordata; class Aves; order Accipitriformes; family Accipitridae; genus Aviceda; species Aviceda cuculoides. Next base: position 25,346,998 of record JAVJGG010000032.1, read on the forward strand.
ATTAACATCTATAGAAGTTTCATGTCTTCTACAATTTTCCTAAGGAACTACTGAAGCGTTGAAGGTGTTTTAAACCTACCTCCGGTTAAGCAGTCAAACAAGTCCAAAGGACAGATGAAAGCTGTCTACATTTTATAATCTTTTCCCAGGAGCTCTAGCCATACTCACTTCAAAGTCCCAGACCTGGAAATCATTAATTCCCTAAGCAAGCTAGCAAGCAGACCAAGGAATCTTCTACATGTGGCATGGCATCCTCTACCAGTATATATTTATTTAAGGTGAAGTATTTATACAGAAGTTTATCAAAATGTTAGAATTTCTGCTTCTTGAGAAGTTCAAATAAAAAGTTTATTTCAATATGAAATACAGGAATTTAAAGTAGCTCATCAGAAACAAATATAATCCTTTCCTCTAACCTCCACCATCGCAAATTTCATATTAAATGAAACAAAGCCTGAAGCCAACTATAGCTTCTACCTCTCCTTAAAGGCTAGGTTTGACAGTGACAGCTGACTGTCATTGCATCAAAATCCTTAGAGAGTTTGCAAATGAGATAAATTTCCCTGCTAAAAACACATGTGAAGACAACTATGAATTTGCCATTCATCAAGAAATGGGGAGAACCTGTGCAATTAATTGTAGCCTCCCTCACTTGCCTGCCCCCCCCCCCCCTCCCCAAGTCTTTTTAACAATGAGAAAATAAATAAAAATAATACTATTTCTTGCTAAGCACAGTTATCCTCCCTCTTAACTTGCTGGATTAGATAAACTGCTCAGATACTACAGTTTTTAATTTATGATATTTTCTGTTGTGAAGACAAGAAATTTGCATCAGAGAAAGATGACAGTAGGATCAGCAAATTGGAGAAAGGGGTCAAGCTGCTTCATTTTAGAACAGATAATGCATTCTAAAAAAATAAGACTTTTAGTACTCCTTCTCTTTTCACATTATGTTTCAGTACAATCCAAAATATAGATTCCAAGGCTTTGGTTAAGAGTAGGTTGAGTACATTAGGTTATTGCTGTGTCATAGCTTCCAGAGGACATTTATTCTACTTATGCATAGTGAATTTCTACTCACTCTAAGAATGCACTTCGACATTGTAAGTTCATGTAAGAGCCTAAACAGGAGAGGACTGAATTTTCCAAGACTAGAAGAAAAAGACTTGTTTGTGTTTGAGACAAACCGAAGTACCGCAGCAATCTCCTGCCCTAGGTTTTCAGTAATAATTGCTTGACACCAGCATGAAATTTCAACAAAGCTCTACTATATACATCCAGTTTTAGCATTTCTCAGGGGGAATTAATTTCTGGCTTCAGTTTGCCACTTTGTATGGAAGAAATAATACTGAATGGATACAGCAAGTTGTCAATCAGTTAAGTTTTGACAAAGCAAAAGTTTCAAATTACATTGTGGTTTTGTGTGTATTAAATCATCAGTATTTTAGAGCTAGAAATACTTCTGTGTCAGCTGTTAAAGTCTGTTCTGAAGTTTAGACAAGAGATAATTGAGGAGCAGAATCACATCTCTAGCAGAACTATTTTATTTCAGAATCTACATTCAAAATGTGTTTGCAGCGAACCTGTAGGGACACATGCATACACACAGTATAAAAAATACCTATGTTTTCTTCTGTCCTTAGTTTACAATAAGGATTCCTCAGTGCTTTAGGGATTAGGGTAGTTTCACTTTCAGAATGACCTCTGCAACATTTCTGGTGTCAGACACAACTCTGTCAGGATACATCTGTTTTGCATTAGATATATTTAATTTACCTGAAACAAACTGATATCAATTAAAGAACCTTAAAGATGTCAAAAGTCCACTAGAATTTTCAAAATTGCTTTTGGCGAGAAACAAAGATCAGCGTATTCCTTACTTGAGGAACTCAGTGAACGCTGTGAAGACCCTTACAAGGACAACAAACACTGGAGATATTTTTGTCCAAATGGTGTGAAAACCTATGGTAGTATTGAATTTGCTGCTGAACCAGCCCTTATATTATTTGCAGAATATGTGCTTTTTTGAAGAGGGTTTTTTGTTTTATTGGTTTTAGGGGATTTTTTTTGTCTGTACTTTGCTAGGTACAGGTAACCTTTTCCCTACTTTTCACACAGTTGTTTGGCCAAAGTTATCCATGCCCTTGTCACCTAAATCCCAGATAACTTTAATATGTTGTGTGTGGAAGTATATGAACAAAGGAGAGGCTGCATATTCAGAACACAAATCACCATTGAACCACCATGACAATATTCATACCCTGCTTTCATTCTTCCAACTCAACCCATTCTACTTCTAGTTTTTATCTCCAAGACAACCTGCACAGTTGGTTGTTATAGGTATAAAAAGAGGAATCATTGGAGTGAAAGATTACAGTCCACTGCCTTTTCAGGCAACCATGTCACGGAATCTGATTTTAAGCATATCAAGATTTAGGACAGAAAAAAGAAACAAACACTCCTCATTCTTAGTTAGTGGATTTTTACTGTCCCAACTGCCTGGACAAAACATCTACACCAGGTAACCTACCAAGAAAATTGTATTTTCCAAAACTCTATGCATTATATTTGTCAAAAGGAAAAAAAAAAAAAAGTATTATTTTTCACTGTGGTGTTGACCTTGGCTAGATGCCAGGTGCCCATCAAGCTGCTCTGTCACTTCTCCTTCTCAACCGGGCAGGGGAGTGAAAATTTAATGAATTTATTTTGGGTTGAGATAAGGACAGAGACATCACTCAACAATTACCATCACGGGCAAACCAGACTCAGCTCGGTGAAATTAATTTAAGTTAATTTATTGCCAAAATTCAGAGAAATAAACCTAAATCTTAAAACACCTTCCTCCCAATCCTTCCCTTTTCTTGGGCTCAACTCCACTCCCAATTTTCTCTCCCTCCTCCTGCCAGTGGTGCAGTGGGACGGGGAATGGGGGTTGGGGTCAGTTCATCACGTGTTGCCTCTGCCGCTCCTTCCTCCTCAGGGGGAGGACTCCTCACTCCTCCCATGCTCCAGTGTGGGGTCCCTCCCATGGGAGACAGTCCTCCATGAACCTCTCCAGCGTGGGTCCTTCCCACAGGCTGCAGTTCTTCATGAACTGCCCCAGCGTGGGTCCCTCCCCCGGGCTGCAGTCCTTCAGGCACAGACTGCTCCAGCGTGGGTCCCCTGTGGGGTCACAAGTCCTGCCAGAAAACCTGCT
>JAVJGG010000032.1:25350385-25374160 GCA_035590195.1 Aviceda cuculoides
ATCTTCTCACTCCTCCCTCCGGCTGCAGTTTCTGTGCCACAGCAACTTTTTTTTCCTCTCTTCAAGCTGTTCTCCCACAGGCGCTACCACCATCACCGATGGGCTCAGCCCTGGCCAGCGGTGGGTCTGACTTGGAGCCGGCTGGTGTTGGCTCTGTGGGACACAGGGGAAGCTTCTAGCAGCTGCTCACAGAAGCCACCCCTGTAACCCTCCCTGCTACCAAAACCTTGCCACACAAGATTTTTGTAAACAGACAAAATTGCCATCATAATGGCAGAAGACAGTCATTTGCTGGACGCAGATACTTGCCAGCCTGATAGAAAAAGCTAAGGGGAGTGAAGAATTAGTTGCACTTTAGTCCCCTTGAGGGAAAGACATTTAAGTATAACCGCTTCAATAAATACTATTCTCATATAGACATAAATTGAGTGGAGTTTGTCAATTAAACAGGCAAACTGTTCCTTGAACAACCTAAACAAAGAGAAACTAAATCAGGTCCACTGAGATGTCCTCACCAGGCTCCCCAGGTAGATGAATAAGATAATTAATTTCATTTTATCTACAGGCTTTGTTAAGAATTATCCATTATTACATTGTGCACTAGCAATAAAGCTGTCTGTGCTACTGATCTAACAAATTCATTTCTTTCAATCCTTTCACTTTTCTCTGGTCAGAAGGTATAGAGTTACAAATAAAGTTAGACATCATCCTCGGGAGCTTCCATTCTAACTACCCAAACCGAAAGCACATTAATCTGCTGTTACTTCTATATTGACCTGTCCTAGTCACAACTTCCAAAAAAGCCCTTAGCTGAGGTAATGGACAGTGGAATTTAGGAACTTCCTAAGCCCTTGTGAGCATCATACCATGGTAGAATGATTGTCTTTGAGAAGGTGAAATCAGATTCAGACTGCCAGTAGGAAGTCCAGGCATCAGACACTTGAGTTTCAGAGTAGGACAAATTGCCTTGAGAGGTCCTCAGTGGACTGACACATCTATATTGCACAGTATTATAAATGTTATAGAACAACATTTCTGCACAGCCTGCTTCAAACAAGAGTGTTCATGAATATTGCTTTTCATTTTCAGATGTCATTTTTGAGAGATCTGTTACATACTGTACCAATGTTCTAGACTGACTGAGGGATTCTTCCTTTAAAAATAAATGTGCTGACTTACACTGCTGGCAAAAAATTTGAGGCCTCTTCAGTAAAGAACCAAAAATCCCTTGAGGCCCTGCTGTGCTTAGAAAAAGCCAACATGCAGTCAAAGCTAATACTTTCTCACATCAGACTCTCCCCTCAATCTTTTTTTTTTTCAACATGACTAAATGCCTGTGTTCGAAATGCGATCAATTATTTTACTGTATCAGCTACTGACTACACTCAGATGTTATCAGCTCTTTGTAAAGAAGCTTGCAAAAGGAAAAGATAGAGACTTCTGAGGAAATAGTGGCGATGTCTAGGTAACGGCAAGGATAGACAATGTCCTTGGACATATGCGCTCATCTATAAACAAGTGGTATCTGTACCATGTGTGAAGCTTTGGAAATTCTTTACACTGGCATAAAAAACAATGGGTATTAATGAAAGGTTGTTTCTTCTCAGCCTGGAAAGAAATAAAGTCTGACTTCTGGAAATTAAAGTTTTAAAAAGGTTTGCAAATTCTAATCAAAACTTTCTACACTTGTGGACACTTTGACATTTCCCAACATCACCTTTGATCATGTTGACATTGAAGCAATCCTGAAATGAACACAACAATTAACATTGCTTTAATCACTATTATAAACCTACTGAGAGCAGTCACTGCAATAAAATTGACATATTAAATATATGAAAAAATAATTGCAGGTGCAACTAAACATGATTAATGATCAGACAACACGTTGCACATGAAAAGAATGTTAAGTAGTTTTGCACTGTTGTCAGAGCCAAGATTATTAACACATTGGCTTGTTTGTTTGAATAGAGCATAGAGCAAGAGGACAGAGAATCCTCAGAGATACCAAGCACTATTCGCACGCTGTTTTATAAAATTTTCCACACGTTTAAAACATAGGTATTTGTGAACTCCGCTGGATAACAAAATATGTGTAATTATACAGCATGATAGGAAGCATCTGAGACTCTGTGAGGCAGCTTTCATATGAACTTTAATATAGTATACAATTTTCTTTATGGAAATAAAGATCTGGCAGACTTCTGTTGGAAATTATTTTGTAGATAATGGTATCCACTGTCTTCAGGACCTAAGATGGCGTTGTAAGCTTGTTATTTTGAGGCCCGGACTTTACTATCTGCCTGCTCATGTTGTAGCAAGTTTTTCTCCATAAAATGATGCAAAACAAAGAAAAATCAAACTGTTCTGGCAATAGGGGAAAGAAAAATCACAAGAAGTTGTAAGGTTTAATATTTGTTTTGCCTCCTTAGAATTGTTTCTAGAATTAAAGACAGAAATTACCATATTGAAAAATATTTAAAATTAAACTAAAATATCTATATAGAAGTTATTATTGTCTTTTGCTCCTACACTTTGTAGTTCATGAGGAATTAGTTATCAGATATACATACATTTTTTTATAATTTTGTAAAACTATTTTTATAGAATGTTCAGTGTGTTCAGTATATGCCCAGTTCTAATACACTCAGCAATACTGTTATATTGCACTGTGCTTTCTTTCAGTTATGATTCCAAAATACTTATGAAGTTCCTTAGGCAAATGTTACTTTTAATTAACATCAGCATGTGGAAAACTTATCACGGTACATGATAAATGCTTTATGTGTCTATTGCTAATGGTATATAGGTCAACATTACAACTGAAAATTATTGTATATGCTTATATTGCTAAAGCTGAATACCAAAAAATTCTTGTTAAGCTAAAGGAGCCAACATGCCAGCGCTATTTCCAAGTTCTCTATTTTAATGTCTCAGTGAGGAGCAGCTCACTTAGACCATCTAACTCCTGAACGTAACACTGAAGTTTGTGCTTTCCTCCCACCTTACCCCCACTGTTTTTCCTAACCATTACCCCTGTGTCTTGAAACTGGAACACAAAAGCAGGTCTGAATAATTTATATTTAAAGTTTTGACTAAGCACACGGAATTTTAGCACTTTCTTTAGACTACTATTATGTAGAAGGATAAAAATAGATCCAGCACATATTTTCACGGGGGTGAAATTTTTTCTTTCACTCTCTCTCTTTTTTTCCCCGCTATACCTCTTCTGCAAGTATGAAGTCCCTTAATACAGCCTAATATTTAAAAACAAGTTGTCAAGATCAAGGGGGCAAAATTGGGATTTTTAAAGCAATATAGAGACAAGTGGAATTTACATTATTGCTTTATTTTTAATTAGAGTCTTAAATTCCTTACTTTACAGAACTATTTACAATCAAATATAATTTGCAATAGTATTCTTCATTTAAAAATGCCTTTTTGCAGTAAATCTGTTTTAGTTTTAGTCACTTTGTAGGCTGTAACAGATACGAGGGGTTACAATACAAATACAAATTTCACAGTGAAATATTCACAAGCATTTTCACAACAGACATATTGACCAAATCCCATTTTATTTATGCATGCATGTGAGTTGAACATGTCGATCCTTGTGCCTTAAAATCTGGAAAAATTTCATCCCAGAAATAAACACTGCTAAAAATTTTGCTGAATGAGAAGAAACTACTAAATTGAAACAACCCAGAACAAAATATGATACAGTGGATCATAAAGAAATTTGATTTGGATGTTAATCCTGATTGAAAATGTACTCTAAATATGTTAAGTGATTTAGAATATTTGCTTTAATTGTATAAAGCATTATAAATATGCTTAAATGTGACACATTTGAATCAGGAGGTAACCATCATTTAATGTGAGATTTAAAAGTATTTTCAAGTAGTGGGTAGGATAATGTTGTTAGTATATTTATTAAAACATTTATTTAAAAAAATCAAAATATTATATACCTAATGGCTTAACCTAGTTCCTAACTAACCCACTAAACTCTGCTGTTGGTTTTGAAAAGAGCTTCACCTATACTGAGCATGCAGACGTAGCAATGAGAATAGAGCCTATCATGACAAGTTTAACATTAACCTACATATGATAATGCATTTAAAATCAGATTTTCTTTATTGTTATTTTGAGTTACAGCAATTCAAACCAGAATACTGTACTATGGTGGTGAATTTTTCTACTTTTTCTCAGCAGCTACAAAGAAACGAGCTAATCTAGGCTGACTCAAATGATGCTTCTAATTTAAGACATATGCTGTGAAAGATTAAAGAACTTAATGAGACACAGGAAATTACCTTCGCCAAAATTCACATATGTCCTCTTTGTCAAATATGACAATGGATAGCTATTTATTTTGTATTATTTTAAAAGAAAAAAAAGGGTTCGATGAGTAATGTTCATGGAGTTACCCTCCTTTGCGAGTGAAAAAAAACTTAAATAGAGAAGGCAGATACAAATACAAATAGAAGTGGAAAAATCAAATTTAAAAAAAAAATAAGGATTGGCTTTAGCTCCCTGGCTGTGGGACAACTTGCTTAGTCAAAGAGCTGGAAAGGTTTAGTATTTGAAAGCTTAATTGGCTAGTGTGAAGCAGAAGGGATTTTTTTTTTTTTTGGTTGGTTTGTGGTTTTTTTGTTCACAGTATTGTCAACTTCCTCTAAAAAGGTGAATTTTTTTTTTAGGTCAGATGGGCACCCCTGAAATGAGGGGGGAAATGCTTCTTCTGTTGAGGGTAACTAACTCATATGAAGGAGCTGCAAGCCTGCAGCTCATAGTGAGACAGAGATTATGTAGAAAGCCAACAGACAGGACTCAGAGGTGATGAAAAGGGATTTCCTAAGGTATTCTGCAGAAATTGTTGCAATTCAGGAAGTCAGGGTTGGCTGAAACCAAGTTTGAAATCAAGGACCCATTCCGAAAGAGCACAGGAGGTAAAGTTATTCATAAACTGTTTCTTCTTTCATTCTGGCTCTTCCTCTCTAGTCGGTTTGAGATTATTTTTAATTTAAAAAGTCAATTATTAGCATCTGCATTATAATAAAAGTTCTGTTTGACTTGTGGTCCTTGTCAGAGCAGACCTATATGTCCTATATGGTTCTGTCTAAAATTACCCCCATTACTGTGAGTCTTGGCCAACTTTCTGACAGAACTGTACAGCTGTACTTGTAGAGATTTTACCTTCTCTACAGCTGAGGGTTTTGATCACTTTTTTTCCTCTTTAGCTTTGATTTTTGATAACATGCCAGCTAGCAGACACTTAAAGCTGAGGGGATGATGAGTCTTTTTTTCTTTTTAATGATGTGATCATCTATCTGACAAATTTATATGAATCCAGCATTTCATCAATGACCATAAAATCATGTTGTATAGCTTGATAATAATTATGACTTTTCAACTTGTTGGATTTGAATCAGTAATAGTATCAAAGAGGAGATTTGTGTCTTGGTTAATAATGTCTCTTCCATAATCCAGCAATGGTATTCTTAAAAAAAATAAAAATATATACCCCTGTTTTAATAATATTACAAAACAGGAAGGGTAGGTCAGGTCTTATAATGTCTTGAAAGAGGAAAGGTAAACGTGGTCTTACAAAATACACACTAGTGGAAATAATTTCACTAAAGGAATGAAATAAGCCAAGGAAGGATGCATGCCTAGGAACCAACTTGCTTGCTTTGACAGAAGCAACCATAAAAGACCAAACAGTATTTTTCTGCACTTGTCTCTGGCAAGAATAATTTCTTTTTTCTTTTTTTTTTTTTTGGCCAAGTTTTAAGCCTTCATTCATAGAGGCCAGATTATTCTGGTCAAAAGTGTCATCCAATCATCAGTATAATGAAAACAAGGTAAAGGATTATACATATAATAGCCACCAAGAGAGATGTACATTTACAACCCATAACAATTATGTAGATAGATTGTAGACATAATAAACAGCCACAGGAGGGAGGGAGAGACAAACAATTACTCTAATGGAGAGGGAGATATTGTGATTAAAATTAAATGCTACCCACAGTGAGGTATCTGTAGTAAGAATGACATACATGACAGCTTTATAAGACACACTTGCCTTCTGCGGAGGCAAGATAGTGAGAATAATAAAAAGGGTATTCTACATCAGTAGAAAAATTTCCATAGATTCATGCAGTTGTAAGAATATGTCTGCTTTCCACGTAAGCCAGAGTAATTTCTTTTTGGTGAACCTTCCTTTTCCATGTCATTTTCAGTTAGGAAATAAAAATACCTAATGTTACAAATAATTGTTGGAAAGGGAGAGAAAGAGGAATGGAAGAAGGAAGAAGAGAAAAATCCAGCACTAGATCTCCAAAACAGGCAAATTTGTTTTGGCTGCTCATTATGGATCGTACTGAAAAGTGAAATCCCATCATTTTGTCATTAATATATTTGAGACAGACATATTCTTCCATAGAAAACTGGATTTCTGAAAACACGCAATACATAGGAAGAATTGAACTTCAAGAAAATATGAATAAAAAGCGTATGACTTCTCATGAAGAGCATGATTTATCACTTGATCCATGAAGGCTGCTAATTTGAAAAGTACAGATGAGATCTCAGATAATGACATCTACTAGGAAAATGGTGTATGATGTTAAACTTCTTCCATGCTTTGCTGAGCTATTAAATGACACCCATTTTCTTGCAACAGATTTTTTTCTGAACTGGTATACGGGAGTAGTTAAATTTCATTAATGATTGGAGGTGGACTTCTACAATGATCTCCTGTTTAACAATGCAGTTTTCGCTATTTGAATATCTGGCCACAATATTTTCTCTGTTTGCAGTGTTTTTTTTGCTTAGATTATTAGCATTTGATGTGTAACACAGTTGGTATTAGAATAAAGTTATGTTAGCATGCAAGCAGGAAGGAAAACCTGACTATTTGCCAGTGCTTATAATAGCAGGTTTTTCTCATCAAAATCCTGAACAATAAGATATAAAATAAATGCAAGATTAAAACAATGTACTTATTTAAACTGGAGATATATTCTGCAAGGATGCATATATCATAGCTCTCTTTTTATATTTTAATACAGTTATGCACAAGGCCCACCAATGTGAAAAATACTCCAAATAGAAGACAAGGCCCTGTCTTCTTTTACACAATAGGTTCAACCATAAGAAGTTCATGGAGTTTTTGAAAAATGTATACTTGGAGTATTCTTCAAGTAGAGCCGCTGTTATTTAAAGCAAGTAAAAGCTTCATAGTAATACAGTTCACTCAATCCCAATATCATAGGTGATCTCCTTTACATCTAATCTCTTATTAATTTGAATTAAATGTGGACTAGCCACAACATTCAAAGCTAACTTGAAACTTAAGAGGAGTTTTTTGGAACTGGATTTTAATTATTTCGATATCCTGAAATCGATATCCACATCTAAGACTAAAAGTGCAAATATGAGAACATACAACTTAATTGAGACTAATAAATCATTATCACTTGATCAAATATTGTGTTGATGACAGATTCCCATTCATAAACATCCAGTTTCAATTGCTGATTTATCAAATACTACGCTTTGTTTTATTTCTGTCCCTCTGGATGGAGATGTAAGTCCTGTCTTCAAACAAAATAAAGTCTGAAGACTGATAACAAGAAGATTAGTAAGATAAGGGGCTTTAGAAGTGGAAGGAAATAGAGATATTTTTTGTTATATTCAAATTTTTTGACTATAGGACTCAAATGCATTGATAAAGATGACTTCTCTGGCCTCGCTGAATTGCTGATGTTGAGAAAGAGAGAAAATTCCAAAGGCAAATCAGAAATGAATGCTAATTTAGACTGCATAATTTAGCCTTTCTTTCTCTTCTGTGAGGATCTAAAAATCCTAGACACCAAACTTGGATGATACCACTACCCACTTCTAAACCTGCAGATTTAATTTTACTGTTATTATATAGAGATATAAAAAGAGCATACGTTACACATCCTAGTATTTTTCTTTTTGTAAGCTGTACAAAGACTGGTGTGACATAGGTGAAAAAGAGAGGAAAAATTCATCTTCCCTGTGCCTTGTTCACCTTCATAGATGTTATGCCTAGTGGATGTGCACCTTCCTCTGAATGGTTTCTTCTGAATATAGGTAGCGGTGAGCAAATCGGAAGATGCTATTGTAATACAACTTCACTGTCTTGAAAAATCTTCTGAATTTTGAATACTACTGTTCCTCTTTAAGATATTATTGCCCAATAGCCTACTCTTCTGCATCCATAATGCTTTAAATCAGTGAAGCAATTTGTTTTATCTCGGGCAAAGTGCACATCTAAAGCTTTCCACATAATGCTAAGAAAATTTTAGTAATAGCTAATACTGACAAGTCACAGAAGATCACAAATACTATTTTAAAAATCAAACAGTAGTCATACTATTACTAGTTTTTTATTATTTTCATCTTCAGACGTTCATCCAATCATAGTAGCTAATACTTTAACACAAGATAAAAGGAAAAAAAAAGAATTTTGTCAGTCTTTCGTAATGAGGAGGTGATTAATCAAATTTGCTGCAACTCATTTTGCTGATTTTCCTCTGTTGAAATGGATCTTGCCTTTAACTAATGGATGATAGTGCTGATAACAGAGGACATTTTAATCACTGAGTACTGATGACAGATGGTTTGCCTGTTTAATTGAATTGTTACTTGACAGCATATTGTCTTTGAGAGTACCATGATTTGGAACTGTCACTAGTTCATAACAGTGAAACTATTGACTTTATTTCCCAATTGCAACTGGAAAATTGAGCATTTGAGTCTTATTTTTCTCTACTTGCTTATGAGGAATTTTGTATGTCAAAATATGGAGAACAAAGAGTACACGGACACTGTCAATATTTGCTTATAAAAATACTATGATTCCATATTAATTTGTGTGATGTTTTAAAAAATGTAAACATTATGTAAGAATTAAATTATGGTATTCTAGGTTCTTTACTAACATTTTTTATTAACTGTTGGTGATGGTCTTTAATAGGCTGTGTCATAGCACATTCAGATCTAACTCTGACTGATTACTATTTTACCTAATTTGAAGAAAGGGTCTACATAAAAATGGGTAAATTTGTTAATGAGAAAATAAAAGGGGCACTAGAAAGAAATAAATCTTTGTAAGTGCAGAGTATTTAGAGATCTGTATTAAAGAATGTAGGAAATACAACCAAAAAAAAAGTCAAAAGGTATCTGGCATAGCTAAAGAGAAGGCAAAGTAGAAAAATGTGGGAAAGGAAACCTTCACTGAATGTTGAATTTTTTTTTTTTAAAAAAAGAAACTCTCCTAATCTCAGAAAAATTAAAAGTAAACACATACAAAGTCAGGCCAAAACCAGTTTGAGCAACAAACAAGATGAAACATAAAATCAAATAAAAATGTCTTTGTTCAAATATATAAAAGCAAGAAGCCTTCCAAAGAGTTTGTGTGAAGCCAACAGACAATCCAGAAATAAAATAAATATACTACTATAGAAGAAAAATTCAAATGACCTGCTTATATATTTATTTATTGTGCGAGAACGTAGAGGAGATTCACTGGTCTTCATGAAGGACTCATTAGCTGATCCCTCCTAAATAAAGAGTCAGTAGAAGCAGCTACAGAGCAGATAGGCAAATGTGAAAAATGAGTTAAATAAATGCAGCAGCTGCCAGGATTAGGTAGTATTTTACCTGTAGCTGTAAAGGAACTGAAATATGAAATAGCTAATCCACTATTATGTAAAATGACACGATTGTTTTTCTAAGATTCCGTAAGTCTGAATAACTGTAACTGATAAGCCTGATATTTCTATCAGGAAAATTAATAGGATATATAATAAAGAAGAGAGTTAGGGTGCTCATAAATGAACAAAATACTAGGCAAGAGTTGTCATGGTTTTAAAAGTTATCATCTCATAAATTTTCTGCAGTTCCTTGAAATAACTGTAGCAAATGTATGAACAAAGGAAATCAGTTAAAAATCACTTTCAGAAGTTTAAGTAGACTTTTCATATGGTCCTCATTACCAAAGAGGACATACAGAATAAGAGTAAATAATTTGTTCCCACAGTGAAGGTCACCCATGAACTCCTGCCAGATCTGTATTGTTCCATGCACTCATTCACAATGGGAAAAAAGCTGTGAATAGCAGTGACAGAATTTGCCTATGATCTTAAATTATTTGGGAGAGACAGAATCTGAATCTGAAGAACTGTGGTATCTCCTTACACTACTCAGTGATTAAGCAATAAAATGTCATTGTGGAAATTAAATGTAGTTAAATACAAAGTATTCCTCACTCCACTCCATCAATTTTAAGTTTACACATACAGTAATGGGCTCAGAGACTGTCAACATTCAGAAATGAGACATTTGAGTTATGATAAGTAGTTCTGTGAAAACACCAACTCATTAGCAGCCAGAGGAAAAAACTGAATCCTCAAAACTATTGGGAAAGAAATAGCAAATAAAATGAGAACATCATCATGCAGCTGTAAAAATGAATGGACTCCATGGACCAGCATATACAGTAAATTTCCCTTCCTCTGCCTCAAAAAAGATACAGTAAAGCTGCAAAGGATTTAAAAAAGATACCAAGGATGAGCAAAAGTATATGGCATGTTCTGTACAGAGTATTATTGAATAGATTAGGCTGAAAAATTCATGAATGAGGGAGAAGGCCATGGAAAGCTGTTTAATGATATGAGATCTGGAGAGCTGAACAGTGATAATGAACCATCATTCCCTTCACCACAAGAAGCATCTTCTCAATTGCCTCTTCCTTAAATATTTTTGTACTCACTATATGCAATATATGCTGTGTAAATGCATTTACTACAAAAACCTTCATACCTCCTGGTTTTAAGCTTGTGTGGCATATTAAAGAAACCTGTTGATGACAAGCTGTTACTTGCTTTTTCTACTAAAAATCCCAGAACAGTTACTCCCTTGATGACTGAATACTGCTTTTAGAATTTTGCTTTTTTCCTGACTAATGAGGAAAAAGAAGGAAAAAGACTTATTTTGTCCTGTTTCTTGAAGATAGGATGCCAAGGAATGGACTAGCCTTGAAGAAGTTTGGAAAATGCCATAATTTCCCCACAGAAAGCTAACTAGTAATATTCAGGAATATAAGAACAAAGAAATATTTTTAAAAAAAAAAAAAGGCATAAGAGAGAGGTAATGGCAGTGATTTTAGAACAGCATCTCAGAGGAGGGGATTAATTTTTAGAAAGGAAGTTGAGGAACATTTTAAGTTTTTGTTCCTGGCCTTGTGTAGTCTCATGGAAGGTGTTTTTCCAGAGCTTCAAACTATATTGACTTTGCTACAGTTAAATTCCTTATCCTACTGGGTAAAGAAAATAGAGTTGAGGGTATAAGTTAGGTGCAGATGAAGTAGCAAGGCATCTTCATACATGTGAAATAAGAGGAGAAGATGCATGGCAGGCTGTAGCCCTAATGTTATTTATCTCCTAATATATGCATGGATCTTTGTGAATGTGAAGAAGAATCCTTTCCTTTCTTTCCTTCCTTATACTGCCCATTGTCCACATGTGAATCCCTTATTTTGCCTCCACTGAACCCTCTCCCCTAAACTCAGCAAGTCATTAGCTGTTCATTTGTACTTACTTTTCTGGCCTTGTTTTTGATTTTCATTATATTTAGTTGAAAAGATACCATGAAAGTTGCAACTGTAGCTGTCACTGGAAATTTTTGTTCTGTTCTGTTTTGGGTTTTTTTTGTAGTGAGTGAACGCAGATCCTCTATCTAACAGGTAGCACTAAACACAGATGGTATTTAGCAGAGATCAACTTTGATGTATATGAAAAATGATAGAAGTGCAAATATTTTAATCTCAACTGAAAAGGCCAGTCAGTTCTTTGAGCTTCCAGCAGGTATTCAGAGTAATTTCAGAATTCTGATTTTATTCCTGTTTTCCAATTTTCTCCAATGCTGATTAGCTTTTAGAGACTCTCCCTGAGTATTCTGTGATATATTCAAAGATGTCATAAAAGGCACCTCACACCCCAACAGGACAAATTAAATTAATTTGTCTAAATTCTTCTGACAAAAAAGATAATAGGCAGAGTAAAAATCTTTATGGGCATGTTGTCCTGGCTATGCTGACTCACAAAAGATAATATTTTAGTAGAGAGATCTGCGCTCCAGAGAACTCTGATTTAAAAGGCTTCTGGTATTGCTGAATATAAAGGAATTCAAAGTACTGTGTAAGCAAATCTAAGTCCAAGCAGCATTCATGATCTAAATGTTACATCATCGTTCCCAGAATGTTTGGTCTCTTGTTGCTGTATTTTCAGCTTTGACTGAATTACAGTTTTGGAGTTTTCTAAGCCAAGTAACAGTAAGTAAGTAATTTACCTACATTTACAACAATGGGCATTAATCTCTTAATAGAGCTCGTTTCCTGGACTCAAATTAAAATGTGTATTAGAATGTTCATAGTTAGGAAAAAAAATGCAACAGATTCATTAAAAAAAAACCTTCAGAGTTTAAAATTTGTAAGTGTTCGTCATATGCACTATTCTTGCAATTAGCTATTGCTAAGTCTTTTAGTATACGAAGTATGTATTAAGGCAGGAACAAGGCAGAAATCTTCTGATTTAGGGCCTGGAGAGAATAAAAGCATTATTGTTTTACGGGACAGCAGGAGATTGCTCCTCTTTTCCCCATCTACATTAACTGACAGTCCATTTCAGCAACACTGATACCTAAGATCCAATCTATTAAATAGTAAGTCTGCACATACTGCTAGTTTTATCTGTCTATCGGGGCTAAATATACACTAATCCCTACTGTAGAATTGGAAATGGAATTTGGAAAGGGCCAGGAGAATTCACCCTATTGATTTACAGGCCAGGGCTCACTGAAGTTGCTCTGCTACTAACCAGGACTGATTATTTTTCAAATGCGCGAGGTAGGGCAGACATTATCTATGTTCTTCATCAGCACACTAGTCTGAAGTATCTGAGGATTTTTTTTTTTTTCATATCTTAAAGTGAAAAAGATTTACTTTCTTAAAGCAGCTTCTTTGATTCTTATGTGTGCTCTACAAGAAACAACCTTTCTAACATTACAGTATTTCCCTTCCTTTTTCCTCATTAGTTAGACTTTGGTGCAGTTGTAAAGAAAAGGAATAAATGCATTTAGTATTTGGTATAACACCTTAGTGCAAAATATAAGCTGGGGACTTCTAAAATATGCACTTAAAACCTTTTGCTAACCATAAAAAACATTTAGCAAAGATTCGCTGAATCAGAATCTTAGATCCAAATACTTCTAGGAAACTAGAACTCAGATCTGAAATCCATACTTGTGCTCATCTGTACAAAGACAAGTAAACCAACTAGAAGACAAAATTATTTGTTCTAAACACATAGTTACTTGGGGGGTTGAATACACATATTGTTGTGCTAATGAATTACAGTAAAATGCACATGTGCATTTGCAGAGATACCTCAGAGGAAGTCATGATATATTGGCTTATGTATTACCTTAATTTTCTACATTAACGTAAAATCTTAAAATGAGTTACTACAAATAGGAAGATTTGACACTTTGGTGTCGGAGGAAAAACCTCTGCTAATATTTAGCAAAAGATGCAAGCAGAAATCCCTGTGAATCTCACGGAAAAATGATCCCAAATCTGAAATGCAAGGTTTACAAGAAGAGTTACTCCTCTCTAAATCAGTGATACTTTGATCACTGAGGGTAATCTTTGGATGTCAGTTTTACATCTGTGTGGATTTTCCATTTTCAACATGAAAAATGTTTTCTGCTTCTAATTAATTTAGGGAATATCTTGTTTGAAATTTTATACTGAGTTGTATGTATTTAGAGGAGTGGTGAACATAGGAGAAGAAGTGTTGTCATTTGAGATTTGTCCAAAACTGGCAATGGTTGTCTGGTTGGAGGTGGATGTCTTCTTTTGTGAATCGTTTACGGCTTTATATAAAGCTTAACATGATGGCACTGCAACCTCCAAGTGTCACTGTCCTGTTAGTACAGATAAAATACTATTATGATAAAAATTTAGTCTGTGAAAGTTCTAGGCTCTAAACATTACTTTGAAATAGACTATTACTTTTATCAGTATTCTGTATGGAGAAGAGGCTTGTTGAATGGGATCAATCAGCAAATCAAAACTCAAAAGCAAAGTTTCAAATATACAAAGCAGCACTAAACCACCCATAAGCTCTTCAGTTTCTGTCCTAATTTTGGGAAAGCAGTATAAATGATTTTTTTTCTACTGTGTTTCTGATTTAGCATATCAAAAAGGAAAATCAACTCCAATGGTTTTCGAGGCTGATGAAGGCTAAAACATCTGAGCTATGCAGCATTTTCAGGAGGATAGTAAAAGCTTCCAAACTTTTGAATAGTGACAAAAAGACAAAGCGTTTCAAGATCTACCTATGGCAAATGTGCTATACTTAGTCCATTTCTAGGGGGGGGGAAGGAAAGAATATTAAAGGCTTCTTCATTAGAACCATTTTGAAAACTTCATCATTTCATTCTTTTCTTTCAAATTCATTTTTCGGAACCCATACAGGTAAGGAAATTTGGAAAACGTATTAGGCATGAATTGGTTCCAGTAACAGCCAGCTGGGTTGAGGCCTTTAAAAGCCAATCCTGGCACATCTATGACAAGGGACATCCTGTTGGGCTGGAAATTAGTAAATTGAAGTGAAATTATAAGTAATTAGCTGCCACACTTTCACAAACCCTGTGAAAATTATTTAAAAACATCTAACAGCTGTTGGCTAATAAAGAGAAATAGTCTAGCTGCTGCAGAACATTTGAAGTGCCACTAACAAAAATGTTAGCATTCTGTGAAGGGTAGCTGCTACATGACAGCAGCAAGATCAGAAAAGATGGTGCTGAAGAACACGTGTCATCGAAATGTGGGTGGCAGATGTGTGAATCTAAACAGGTAACTGTCGCATGCTGCAGCCTGAGTTTCTCTAAAGCAATTGTACAGTGACCAGTTAAACTCGTCTGAGCGCTCTCCCCTCTTGTTAGTGTCCTGTTGGGTTCACTGGGCTATTAGACATAGATATGACTGTCCCCTACTTTCTTCCCTCTTGAAAAATGCCAATGCTGTTCTATTGTTTGGCATTGATGAAAAAGTCCTTCGACTGAAAGTCTCTGTAGGACACCAGTGTTCCGTGTCTTGATAAAGACGGATTTATTATTCTTTTGTGCGAATTCCTAAGGAGTATTCTATGGACGATATTGCATGTTAGCTGAAGGTGGCATTTAATGATTGCAACATAAGTGTTACCACTGCTGTGTTAATTTACAGCTTGAGTTTGTTTTGTTCTTCCCTTGCATGTGCTAGCAGCATGTTTATATCAGGAATATGAGTTCCCACGATAAATGGCTAATTACAGAAAACTTGACATTCTTCTCCAAATCCCAAATTAAAACAATTCTTCTCACCATAGGGTTATGCTGCTTTACATGTATTTAGGTCTTTAACTTCATTGTTATTACATTTTCTTTGCTGTTCTCTTGATCTTAGGTTTAAGCAATGATCTATGATGGTGTGATATAAATCCTAAGCATAAATGTTACATAGCTTCGATTTCACTGATGCTGAAAAGACTTTCCTTTTTCCCCTATGAAAATCACAAACTTTGCTGGGCAGCAATGCTACTGCTGAAAGCAGATACAAACAACTTGTAGAGAGACAAGATTATTTCTGTAACATTACTAACAGATTTGAGAAGTATCTTGCATAACAGGAAGCAATGCCAGTCTTCAAAAAGGTCCTTTAAGAAAGTCCTAGTTTATACTGACAATATTTAACCTGTAATGTTTGAAATTCAGTCAAAAAGTGAGCTGCTTATACATCTAAGGATCACTGAAATAGGTCCCACTGAAATTATCCTCAGACTCGTATATAACAACATGCTCTTCATGCTCTTACTGATGACATTACTTTCAAATATGGACAAGATTTTTTTCTCCAGAATTCTGCAGAGATTGATTCTATATTAGAATTCACTGCTATGTGGGAACCAAACCCCAAATCCAAACATCCCTCCATTCTGAAGAACATTGGATTTAAATATTTATTTGGGATTTGAAGTCTTTGATACCATATTTCTCTTCAATTAGGTAGTGTATGAGGCTGGCTTAGTTAATGTAATCTCTTATTAATATTTTAGCTGAAATGAATTGATAAGAATTGTGCAGAAGTGCTGCCTTTTAGTCAGGTGTGTATCTGTTATTATAAGGGGGATCTGAGATTGCACACACTCCACAACCAAACAGCTTTTGCATTTAAGAGACAAGAGTTTTGAGATTGTACTTGCACACTTTGCAGAAAAAAAAGAAGGTGGAAGACGACTTCTGGCCTTCTACCAGTCCATGTGTGGTGGAGCAAGGATCCAGTACAAACCAGTCTGATATTGGCAATGATGAAGGAATACAGATTTTTGTTTGAAGGCAGAGTTCTTTTTGAAATTCTCAGAGATAAAAATCCTCAGATGTCTTGTCTTACAGTTCTTTTTAATTCCTGTACTTGGGGAAATAGCATAATCACTCTATTAATGGCAACAGTCTTGCTGTACTCCAACAAAATCCTGGTCAGAGTGTCAAACAGAATATGCTCACACTGTGGCTGCATGTACTTCTATTAATTAGATGTGAAATTCTGAAGAAACTTGCTCCTCAAAACTAGGAGCACAGCTTTTTCCAGCAGATGACACTGTACTTCTCTCTGGAGAAAACATCTTACTGGGTGTTCAGACTCATTCTGACATATGGAGAAAATTAGACACCTACCCGCTTGCTACAGCAAGCAGTCATTTAAAAAATATTTACCTCCTGCAACAGCTCTTCCAGGGACAGTAGAGTTAGATGTATTGAGATACTGATGTACTACCTTTCTATGCACCTGGTTAGCGAAAGGGTTATATGCAGTCGGTGACTGTCAATAAGAAAAGCCAAATTTCTGTTTCTGAGATTTCTTGTAAAATTTTTTGAGCCCTTACCCAGAGACCCGTGAAAATGAATTAAACAGCCTGAGTGGTAACTAAGTACTACTTCTCCACTCACAGATATAACTACGCAAGCGATTCAAGCAGGAAGCTCTTACTGAGGGAAGGAAGAAAAAAAAAACCCCAGAAAATAAAAGATTGACATTTCAATTTAGAAAGCCTGAGCCACCCATAGTATTCAAGGGTACTTCTTTGTCCAGACAATGCTGTCCTCCTAAACCTGAGAACAATGCTGCGGGAGGTAGATTTTATTCTTCCTCTCTTCAAATTTTACTTTGCTCATACTTCAGTGTCTGCATTGAAAAGTCCAGCTGCAGGCGAGGCAATTGAGAATTTGGCCACCAGTAAAAAACAGTTACAGGACCATATACTAGATCCTGTTCCAATATTTGCTGTTCTCCACAGATATTCTGGATATGGAATGCCTGCTAGCTGTGCCTGTCACTAAGTCTATGTAAATCTTATAGTGTTGAAGGGCAGCCATCCGATGCATGTACAGCAGATTGGGTAGTGTTCGTGTAAGGGAAAAGAGCTCTTTTTTTCTGCCCAGATAAATTCCCTAG
This sequence comes from Aviceda cuculoides, assembly GCA_035590195.1. Taxonomy (NCBI): domain Eukaryota; kingdom Metazoa; phylum Chordata; class Aves; order Accipitriformes; family Accipitridae; genus Aviceda; species Aviceda cuculoides. The sequence continues at coordinate 25,367,982 of JAVJGG010000032.1, forward strand.
GACCTGAGCTTCCAATTCTGTAAGACTTATTAACTGACATTTAGAAAATATGTTTGCATTTTTCCTGTGAGGCAGAATAAGTAACAAAAAACATTTATTAAACATGTGAAGTACTTCCAGTGAAAGAGAAAATTATGAAACTTTACTAAGTGATGAAATTCTGATTCAAAGGAAGTACTATCTGCAGTCACTAACTAAGCTACACCTCAGAAGTTTGAAATTCATGAGCATGAATCCAGATAGTCTACCTTAAAGGATAAAAGACATTTTTTTCTTTCCCCCTAATAGTAATATTACATAAATGCCTGTGTGGAGTACCTACAGTTAAATATCTATCTCTATATATGTATAATACATAGTCACTCTTCACGTTACCTACCCATATAACATAAAACTGTGAATACTATTGTTAGATAAATTTTACTGATTTTTTTTTTTTTTTTTCTTCTTCTGAACTGCTTATATCCACTCTCTTTGACTGGAGAAGAGACATCAACCTTTTTATTGCTTGAAAATCTTTCTGTTGAAATATAGTCTTGCTTAGACAAGGGCAGTTCCTGATTCAATGTGCACATATCTTTCATGAAAACAGTTGTACTTGTTTATAAGTAGTAATGTAGAGCTGTTAAATAGCAATTTATTTTCTGAATGCCAGCTCTTCTAGTTGGCTGCACACTCTGGCTTTGACATTTGCTGTTTTATTGGTCTAGTACTGATGAATGAAAGGAAAAGGTCTCATCACAAGAGGGTTTATATGAAGCAGTTTGTATGAATAGGGGAAGAGACAGGATCAGTTAGACCTTCCATTGACATAATTTTTTTTTTTTTTTTTTTTTTTATGAAGGGCTGGGAAGGAGATCTGCAGGTCATATAGCCCTCTGTCCCCCAGACCAGACAAACTTTACTCGCGCTATTCAGGACAAATTTTTGTCTAGCAGAATCTTTAAAATTTCCAGGGATGGAAATTTCCTAGACCGTCTTATCAGTACTTAATGACACTGCATTTATGGCATTACTGTAAAAAGAATCTGCTTTCTCCTCTTATCTTCCCCTGCAGCCTGTGGTAGACAGCTCCCTTTCCCCAGCTCCCCTTCACACTGAAAAGAACTCTTTAAAGCTGTTTTCTCAACTGAATTAATACAACATGAGTTTCCAAGTGTCCTTTTCCATTATCTATTACATGACCAGTTAACACAGATAGTAATAATAAACTGTATTTATTGGTAAAGAGCAGCTTCTGACTGTGGTTAGCCTAATTTTGTGCAAAAAGTGCTTTCTTCATACGTACAGTGCTTCAGACTGTAGGACTCGGAAAGTATAGTTAAAAGCAGTTCCAAAGGAGTGATCAGTGGTTTGCAGTGATCATTATTTTATCTGTCCACTCGTCACACTACAGAACTAAATACAACATTTTCTAAGGAAAAAATATTTTAGGTTTTTAAAATTATGTTTTACAATTTACTATTAATAAATTTAGATTCTTTATGCAGTAACTGACCTCTGGAGAATTTTGTCTCTTACACCATCTTACCTTTGAGTAAACATTTTTAACTGCAAGGAAAACTCTTATCCTGAAATCAGAAAGAGTACAATTAAAAGCACTGAAAATAAACTCAGTTTCTGTGCTGGCTTGTAGGGTAGACATATTCCTCAGAAAAGTTTTAAAACCCCGATCACAGATAATGACTTTCAAAGAAAATAATTGAAATGAAGTATAAAATGTCAGTAAGATTTTAACGAAAGCTAATATTCTTCATCATATGTGGACCAAAATACAAGTTATTAATACGATGCACTGAATCATTCAGTTGCTGGAAGTTTGGAGATGTATATCTGTCGTGGTTTAACCCCAGACAGCAACTAAGCCCCACGCAGCCGCTCACTCACTTCCCCACCCAGTGAGATGGGGGAGAAAGTCGTGAGAAGAAGCAAAACTTGTGGGTTGAGATAAGAACAGTTTAACAGAAAAGAAGAAATTAATAATGATAACACCAATAAAATGACAACAGTAATAATAAAAGGATTGGAATGTACAAATGATGCATAGTGCACTACACATTTTTGTATTTTTCTGGTTTTCAGAATCCGGTTCTTGTGTATCTTTTCCTCTTAAGGCTTGCCATTTTGTAAAAGCGCAGTGAAGAGCTATTCAGATGAGAGACAATGGTCTTGATCAAGACTCTGTGTATTGCCAAAGGGATGCCCAAGTTCTGTATTTCTGTTGACAATCCTGTACCATTCTTCCCTGCTCTTGGGAAAAAAAACTATAGTGCGTAGCTGTAGTTCCCAACTCTGAAGAGCTGCTTGAATTGAGACTAATGAATATCTATCCGCTCAGCAGACCTGGATAGAACAAGGCTTTATAAAAACCAAGTTTTTAAAGAAGTTATGGTGTTAAGCTGGAAACTAGATCTCTGGAAAGATTTTATGAGAAACTCATTTTTTTCAAAAATGTATTGTCAAGTAGCAACAACTGCATTTGCTGTCAGGGGCCTCCTTCCCTAAAGAGCAAACATTAAAATGTGCACCTTTATCTCCTTTGCCCATAATGGGACTTCTTTGGCTAAAATGTCTGATACTATTTTATATGAAGATGTTTCCAAATTGGAAGTGTTGAACAGAGACTCCTTAGCATGGAATTGTGGAGGAAAAATATGGATACGAGGTTTAGTCTTCTGCAAATGGAAGATGAAATTGAGTTGTAATAACATGTTTCAGACCCTGAAACAACATGACACAATCAGACCTCCCTCCTACTTCCTTGTACTGTTTTTCTCAGTTTAATGTCAAACGTATAGATGAAGTATTGTTGAATGTACATGTGAAGATCAAGGTAACACAGGGCAAAGTAGATTACAAAACAACTAAAGATTTGTTTCAATGACCTGTGATGCAATAAACAGAGTCAAGGCTTGAAATGAGATGGAGTGTTAAAAAAATCACCAGTGACAAAGTGTAGGAAGCCATAAGGTCATAGCTACCGAGAGAAAGAAAATATAAGATCCCATAATATATTGGATGTAGGAGCTATGCTGGAACTGGATATCAAAAGAAAGAAAGAATAAATAACTGGTTTAAACTGCCATTACAACATACACAAACTTTCAAAGAAGATGAAGCCTAGACAGGGAAAAATTCCCTAGACTGGGAAAAATTAATGATTTATGTATTTGTATTTAAAATTATTTATTGATTCAAACTCTACTGCCAATAGAAATCTACCGAAAATTTCTCATCTACCAGCACCTATTTGTTGCATAAGCACTAAAAGAATATCCTGATGTTTTTGTTAGGTAGGGAAGACTGCAAACTTTGTCAAGTGAAATAGTGGAATTTAACATGCAACATAATGGATACATTCTGCAAATGGAAATAGTGCTGGAAAATAAAGAGAAATAATTTCAAATAGTGATATTTATAACTATGTAGACTTTTTTTTGGCCTCAAGTGGGATCTTACTAACAGTAAGACATTCCTTGCGCTTTCTGTAACATAAGTGTTATGGACTTAGAGCCCGTGCTAATATTCAAGGGATATGTAGGTGAATGTGAGCCTTCTTGTAACCGTAGAGAGTGTGTGTGTGTGTGTGTGTGTTTTCTCTAGTGAACTTCAACCCCGACCTGCTGGACAAACAGGACTTGTTTGTGCTCATGCTGCTGATGTTTATGGGGGTGCTGATGAAGACACTGCTCTGCCTGAAGTGGCCGGCGTGGCCAGCCACGTTAAATGTCGTGTAAATGCGTGTAACGTGTCCCTCTGGAATACAAGTTCAACATCGCTACTGGCTGAACCTGCGAGCTTGAATAACGGCAGCTGCATCAGTCAGGCTTGGATGGACACACCTCTGAGATCTAAGTGTGCAACAGGCCTGGCTGTCTCAGCGGAGAAGGAGGAATGGGTCCTGGAGCATGCTGGAGTCAGCAATTCACGTAACACAATCAACAGACATAGATTGACCAGAAAATGTGACCATCAAGTTTTAAATCTTTGAGGACAGTTGCAAGAACTAATACCAGACATGGATAAAATCACTAACTGATATAATTGAAAATGGACTACTCTGATGACTACTGCTATCCCTTTTGTAACTTCCTTTGTCTTTTACTGCTTGATGTAAGACAGAGAACTGGCTTGTCTAACTATTAAGTCAGGGCTTGCAATGAAGTAATGACCCTTTTCCTGTCTTATGCCCTTGATGTTGTCTATCTCCAATATGCTATTTATTGGCTTTCTTGCCCTGGCATCCTTCATAAGTAATTCTTCTAAAGACTGACTGTGATTACACAGGGCACAATCTGGTTTATTTCCTTCTAACCCATTGTATTTTGACCTTTCTTGAACATAAGTCTGCATTTGGACAGAAGAGGGAAATGGACGTGTGAATAAGAAAAGTAGGAGCTGTTGCAGGGGCAGCCTCATGCTGCCTGCACTCTCTACTAATTTGTCACTGGACACCCATGGCTCTGGAACCCAGGAATCAGTTTGCAGATCTTGATACCTTTCACGTCTTCTGCCAACACACCTTACACCAATTTCGTAATAGTGTGCTGTGAGAATTGTTCAATTAGTGGATATGGTTGAGTGTTACTTGCATGACATCAGACAAGTTCATTACAATTATAGCTATACTGAAACATTTTGGGTTTTGGTGCCTTTCTAGTCATGTCTACTCAAGTACCAAAATGAGAGTATATTTGTAAATTTAGGTAAACTTAGGTAGACTTAAAAAAACCCAATGCACAATAAAAATTTAAACCATCTGTAATTTATGATTGCATACCAAAAATTACTTTTAAAGACAGTAGGATTGCAAAGTCAGACAGGAAATGATAGAATCAATGTCACCGATATTCAGTGTTCACTATGACAGCTTTGTTACCATCTACATAACATTTCTCAAATGGGCCTTGGTGGTCAGTGTTTACTAAATGAATGTTGAAAGAAAATGATATAATGGGTAGTTGTTCAATGTAAATGAGACCCAAGGCTACACTTGATGCTGTTGAAAACTTGTTCTGAATACAAAATGAATAATTATTTAAATGAAATTTTTGTCGTGTTTATTACTGCAGTTGCAGTGCTTTACATCATTGACTAATTTGTCTTCAAAACCACCATTCTACATAGATGTTGTATATTCAGAGTACAAATTACATGATCTGTATTGGTTTGTTAAGTTTCCTGATTAAATTAATGGTGTTCACTTTAGTCTGTAAATCCCCTAATGTTTTAAGACTTGGACACTTGCAGACAGCAGCAAGTGCTTGACCTTGACACTCTCAGTGAAAACAGCAAGGTGGCTGGCAGATTATCTATGAGGGGCCTCGATTTGTAAATTAACTTTCTTATCAATTAATTGGTCTAGGATTCAATTTTTTTAAGAAATCTAGACATCTTATAATGCCTCTCTGGTTTTGTCTTCCATTTTTCTATTAAGGAAACTGAGGAAATAATCAGATGAATTCAATACATTTATTTTAGGAAGTTATATTCTAGGCACTCCGAACTGTGAACAGATAACAATAGTTTTCTTCTGAAAACTGAAAAAAACCCACATAAATGAATTTTAATAAATGAATACTAACAACATTATGCAAATATTTATTCCCAAACTAATGGTCCTTGTTTTGGCTATATTTAGTTTCCTTTGCATTATCCTGTAGTAAATTTCACAAATTAGTTTATAAATAGAATACTAAAAGGCTTTTGCAGTCTGTTATTATAGAACGACCGCTTTATAACCAATGCTTTTTACCAGAAAATAGATTATGAAATGCCTGTGTCTCCACTGGGACAGCAGAACCATATGATATACTTATGATATGCAGGCTTAGTCAAAGGTTTAATCAGTGTGTGGTTAAATGCTTATTTATAGCAATAAAGTGTATAGATTGTTAGATAATTTTAATAAATATCTTAATTCACTTCTATTTTTATGTCTTTGTGTTCTCTAAGTTTCATACCCCAGTTAACATTAAATCTTTTATTTCATTGTTGCTTGCTGCAGTTTATAGAAATCATAGAATCATAGAATCATTTAGGTTGGAAAGGACCTACAAGATCATTGAGTCCAACCATCATCCATACCCACCAAACCATGGCACAGAGTACCTCATCTATGCACTTTTTGAACACCTCCAGGGATGGCAACTCAACCACCTCCCTGGGCAGCCTATTCC
>JAVJGG010000032.1:25374260-25392522 GCA_035590195.1 Aviceda cuculoides
ACCGCGCCTCTGCGCCTGCGCGGCGAGGGCGGCGAGAGCGCCTGCGCGGCAACGGCCACACGCTGCGCATGCGCCGCCTGGCGGGGGGGGCTTTGGGGCGGGGGCGTCGGGGTCGGCGGGGTGTCCTGGGGTGCCGTGGGAAATAAAAGCAATAACGGACCTAATGCAGTGTCTCGGCGTCGTCACGGCTCTTGCTTGGCGGTGGATGGCCGAGAGGAGCTGTTGGGGTTCTTGAGCTGCGAGTGCGACCAGCAACAGCAGTCCAGCTGCAGTAGTTGGGGGGGGTGCAGGCCTGCCCCCCAAATCTGCCCCCCCCCAGCCCCCTCCCCGGTGATTCCCCCTGACACAGCATGGGTATGGGACTTTATAAGCCATTTCTCAAAGCGCTGCTGGAGAGGGGTTTACACATCGCCGTGGGGTTGGGCCCGCAGAGGTGGGGGCGACGGGTTCTCCCCTTGGTAAGCCGGGCCCACCCCACTTGCCCCCCGCCCGGCGGGACGGGGCCCTGGGCACCCCGCTCTCGGGCCGAAGACCCCTCCCTGCAGGCTCTCTCCCCTCAGCTGGCGTGCGGAGGTCCACGCTTCGGAGAAAAAGCACCTGTGGGGCGCAGAAGTTGTTGGAAAAGCAGGGGCGCGGTTATTTCACCATTACCTCTCCCAGCATACACAACCGTGGCAGGAGGTACGGAAATGAACTGTTTATTCATTTTTAAAAAGTCAGCGACGTAACACGAGGCATTTAAACACAAAATCAAGCCTAAGCGCATCTGTTTGTCTGTTGTACTGGGTAAGACAATTTTTCTTTCACTGAGCAGAAGGCTTCAGTAGAACTGGAAAAAAGCTCTGCCTCCTCTCCCACCACAACTAAGGAATGTGTCTCTAATTACAGCACGGAGAGCAAGAATGAAAATTATTTTATTTGAGGCCACAGAAGTATCTCCTATTCAAGGCAGCAGTAGCCTAATTTAGAAGAAAATGAGTGACAGAATTGGGTGTAGGCCATATTGGTATTTGTGCCTTCAAATTCTAACCTCAGTCTGATGCCTTCAAAACAGAATTACATACCAACAGCTAAAAAACCCAAAACTGCTATGCCAAACAAGAACCACATTTATGTAGTGAAACCAACGCTCAGCTTAACAGGCAGTTTGTGTAGGGTCTGGGGGAAAAGTCTCTTCCAGAGGTTGGTGTCGAAGTCCAAGTCAGGCTTAGGCACAAAACCTGGACCTGCTAGCGGTAGTGTTACAGGGGGCTCCAGCCAGCCAGCGCCGGTGAGATTTGCTGAGCTACCCCAGTGCAAGGCATCCCAGTTTAAGGCATCAGGTAGCGCTGATGAGATGCGTTTTTGGAGACAGGTCATTCCTTAAAAGGCACCATTCTAATGACATCACTTTATCCAGAGGAAAGGTTTGTAGTATAACCCTGATGATTTATAATCCCACGAGTCAAGGAAGACAGACCAAGAATACAGGGCTGCCCTGTAACCAGGGCAGCAAGAGTTTTTTCTGATGTCACCAGTGACATCTTCCCTACCTACAGATCTATAGGCAACATATACATAAATGGCAGCAAGGCACAATGCTCCACACTAACAGAGGGGAAGTTAAGATCTAAAGGCGCTTGTATTTTAGAGGATTGATTTCTTTGTGTTTTAATTATCTTGCAAAAACTGAAGCAAGCCTGCATTCTGCATTCTCCATGTATTGATGAGGTTAATTTTTCCCTGTGCAGCCTCTCACATTCTGCATCCAGGTTTGCTTCAGCTGGTAAGTTTTGCTGGTGAATGCAACAGCAAAGGGACAGCTTGTCAGGAAACAATTTAGCTTTTATGTATTTGGTTACAGCACTCGGTTTAAGATGGGCTTTACTAGCCCAGTTACTAGACAAATGGGTGTTCCAAGCGTAAAAGCATATCAAAATGGTTATTTGGAATGGCCATTATCTAACCAGAGCATTAACTAACCTAAGTCAATGCTCGTAGCAATTAATAAGATATTTGGGAAAAATTAAAAAGAAAGAAATCCTTGTGATCAACTGTTTCCCATCACCCAGGCAGTACACCAGACATCCTTTAATCCTCCCCACCACAGAGTCTGAGCAGAACTTTCCTATAGTCTCCTGAGCAGTCTCCCTAGAGAGAAAAGAAAAAAGGAATGCAATTAGGTTTACAGCTCTGTACAAGGCTGGATTCTTTCCAGCACATACAATTTGTTGTAAGGTTTGCACCTTCTTCGACAATTTAAGAACTAAGAACATTCATGAACATTTTTAGTACATAAATGTAAAGTCTCCTTAATTCCATCTCCTCTAAAATACCCAACTGGTGTCAAGCGGGGACCTGTCAACTTTAAGCTGCTTAGGAAATCCAGCTCTTTGTTTCTAACACTGAAAAGCTTACCTTAATGAAGGAGTAGAGTGATTTCCCATACATGGTCAGGAATTCCCTTCTGATATCCAGCATATCTATTTCAGAGCGGGACACCATCACTCGGATCAGCGTGTTGTCATCTGTTCCCAATCCCTAAAGAAATAAACCAACCATCTAAACTACAGAGCATTTTTGACAACTCGGTGACACACACACAAATTTTATCACTTGGTCTTCTGCAGAATCTGTTCCTAATTAGAGCATTTTTGCATTAATGGAGTGATCCACTAGTAGCTTAGTGCCAAGTAAGCATATTGCTGTGAGCTTCCTGAGGGAAAAGAGGTCCATAGAAAAGCCCAGGCTTTTTTTTTTTTTTTTCCACTTAATGGCAGAGTTTCTCTTTATCTAATGATTGCTGTCATGCTACTGACTCAAGCATGGAAAGGGGAGAAAAACCCCAAAATAGCAATCTCATACCAAAAGCTCTTTACCTTCATGGATTTATACAATCTTTCAGCAAAATATGCAGGTTTATTTCGCACGCACTTTACTGTAAGGGAGACAAGAACAGGAGAATTAAGGCCAATAAAAACTGAAGGAGAAGGTCTTCCAAACCTTTACAGCACTTTCTCAGTGAAGGTGTTTATTCTGTAAAGATGCAATTTCAGGGACAACAAACGGCAAGTACAATTCAGTCAGTGACCTGCTGTAAATTGATGTCTCCATGCCTAGTGCACAGTAATATTTTCTTTAAGGCTTTAATGCTTCCTGACAGCAAATGTCAGCTACCAAAGCATCACTTGGGAAAGCAAACAATATCATAAAGCACAAAGCTTTCTCACCCGATTGTATCTGCAAAGAGTAAAACACTGTGCCTTGCAAAAAAGACAAACCAGTATCTGCCTCCTGAAGCTATGTAAGCAGCCAGCCAGGGCAAGATACAGTATCTCTAATTATTTAATTACTTTGTAGACAAAGTTTAAGAGCAGGGAACTCACCCACAGCTAACAAAGCATCTTCGAGGTCTCCTGACATCTCAGATTTAATGCTGTCTGTTATGTCCTTATTAGCAATCCCTCTGTATGCATCAAAAACTAGGAGGAAGAGTCAGTGATAAAAAGAGCGAGTGAGATGCTTCAGGGCATACAGTGTGTAAACCACCAAGGATCACTTTGCAAGATCAAGCTCCTCATACTCCATATGAACATTGTACCATTATTGTGACATTGTAAGCTAAATCAGGGCTGTCCCACAGAAATAATTCATTTTAATTATCAACTGTCTTGCTAATTGGCCTACCACTGCTGCTAGCATTTTCAAGAACTGCCAGTTAATGATGGCAGTTTAAAAGCTTAGCTCTGCCCCCATGGGAGTCACACTTCATTATCTCCAATTTACAGGCTGGAGCAAGTTGTACCGATGTTTTTCTCAAGTCCCTTTTTGACTCAGGAGGGAATAAAATGGTCTTAAAGAATTGAATGTGGCTGGGCTCTAGGATACCTGCTGTCTCGGGAAGAGTTCACAGTCAGTTAATGAACAAGTACAAAGCTCCTACAAAAGTGTCGTCCTCAAACAAGCTAAAAAATCCAGGACACTGCAAAGGGTCCTACCTCTTAGTAGGTGGCATCTGTTCCGTGTACAGAGGATGGCCATAAATTGTACCTCGTCTGTTCCCCATTTCTTCTCTCCAGCTTCATACAGGCACTTGAAGGCATTATGAATAGACAAAGTAAGGCTAGTTGAGAAGACCAGGTATACAAAACATGACATTTTTACTTCCTTGGTGCTTGAGCACTGCTGGCCTGTGGCTTGTCTAGATCCCAGGTATTTTCCAACAAATGCTAACCAAGCACAGCAACTCTCAACTGAAGTGTCATCTCCTCTCCCTAATACCCAGCCTGTCTAGAGACCTCTCACCAGAGTTGCAAAGGAGGCTAAAACCATTATCCCCATTTCACCGGCTGAGTCACAACAGTGAAGAGGCTTCCCTCAAGGTCAAAACTGAGAATAGAGCCCAGGTCTCCACCTAGGGCACTGGTGTCTAGCATAGGTTCAGGCTTACTGTTCTACCTTGAGAAAAATGAGGTCTAGAAAAATCAGGGAGTCACCACGCATCACATGTACAAGAACAGACAGTTGTTGCAAGGAAGCAACTTGCTACACACCTGAGCATCTTGCTGAGCAAGGGCATCATCCACATACATTCCCTCATCTCTGTTTCCCTGCGGAGATACAAGGATGAAAAACTCATTTCACCAGAGCAACTGATGGAAGCAAGTCCTGCAAATTCCCCTTAGAAATGAGTAGTAGCTTACAAATACAGCAAAATATAGCTCAGATGTGATTTGTACTTCCTTTTGAAATGAGCAGCAATCCACTTTAACTGGGCCATTTTAGAAAGAGCACATGGCATTAATGCATACCCACAGTCAGACTCCTCTCCCTGCAGAAGCTGGGTGTGAAATGCAGGCAAGGTGAAATGCAAGATTAGTGAAATAAAAGCCAGCCTGAAACACCTCATCACTGAAGTGAGAGGCGTGTCCATCAGCAACAGGAAGATTCACCCCCATTTCCCTTAGCCTGGACTTACCGTTGCGAGGGACACGAGGACTCTTCGAAACATGGAAGACGTGTCAGAGACAATGTCCTCCTCGAGGGTACGGCCATATTCTAACAAGAGCACACACACATATGACATCTGTTAAAAACAGGTCCACCACCTGGACACTGTTTGCCCACAACATTTGCCAGCCATAAGCTAGATAAGTATAACTGTGCTCAGGGCTCTAAACATCATAGAATCATAGAATCAGTTAGGTTGGAAAGGACCTTTAAAATCATCAGTCCAAGCATTAACCTAACACTGCCAAGTCTGCCATTAAACCATGTCCCTAAGCACCACATCTACACATCTTTAAAACACCTCCAGGGACGGTGACTCTACCACTGCCCTGGGCAGCCCGTTCCAATGCTTGATAACCATTTTGGTGACGGAATATTTCCTAATGTCCAATCTAAACCTCCCCTGGCACAACTTGAGGCCGTTTCTCTTGTCCTATTGCTTGTTACTTGGGAAAAGAGACTGACCCCCATCTTGCTACGACCCCCCTTCAGGTAGTTGTAGAGAGCTATGAGGTCTCCCCTCAGCCTCCTCTTCTCCAGACTAACCAGCCCCAGCTCCCTCAGCCGCTCCTCATCAGACTGGTGCTCCAGGCCCCTCACCAGCTTGGTTGCCCTTCTCTTAGAGATCTATGTATATTTATTTATATATATAAAATAGAAACCTAAAATCATATTTGATACATAACATTTCTCATAAATAAGTTAGTTTTGGCAAGAACAATATAGTAGGCCTAACTTTTGTTTACAACCTCAGATAACCTTGTCACTGACCTCAAGACAGAGATGAGCTTAAGCATTACAGTAGTGCTTCTGCTAGCAATCAATGCCGGAACAAGTAGCTTTGAGTACTTCAAATGATACACAGCAAAAGTAAACAATTCCAGGTGAAGGAATGGAATGAATACTAGCTTTCCTCTTCACCTGAAATAACCAGGATAATGTTGACTCTATCTTGGCTCTCCAGCTCACCTTGACTCATAGGAGACAACTCTCATTAGCTTTGAAAGAATTTGAGCATAAATATTTCTTATAGAGATGATTAAGGCTTCTGAACTTATGACTTCAGAATATTTTTGTTGCCTGATACACTTCCTATACAATGAGCTTGCTTTTTTTTTTAAGGGAAAAAGCTTACTAAGATTTGCAGTAATGTTTGACTGCGGAACTTTGCTCATTGTCATGAGTTGCTCAGGAATCTTTGTTTAAGCTCCTGTGACTTAAGCTGAAGTCTGCCTGCTGAGCTGTGTGCACTAGACGTTTTGCAGTACCACGCCAGCATGCCGTGTTCTACCCCTTTAAGCTGTGCATGCACCGTTCAGCATCAAAACAGCTCCAGGTACATGAATACAGGGAGTTCCATTAACAGACAGATTACAGAACAGATCCTGTTGTCTTCTTACTGGTTTTCCTATGAGTTTGAATATCTTCTTGCAAGACCGATTTCTGTTGTTCCTACTCACAAATCGGTGAGCATAGTTTGCTTAAGGACAATACAGAAATAGTCCTTGTGATGTGAAGTACTATCCATTGGAAACAGATATGTTGAGTAATAGGTATACCACACATCTGTGATGGTACAAATGGCCAGGTGATTCAATTGTCTCAGTTCATCATAAAATGAATGTCATCTGCTGCTCTTTAAATCTTTATCCACTACTGTCCTTTCTTTATTCTTCTGAATTTAATACAAGGAGTAGTTGAGTAGCTTTCTGAGCTTACCTGCATAAGGCACACTTGAAGGATTATAAAGAAGCTTTTAAATAAGGGTCATGGACAGGAGCAGGCTCTGTTACACATGGAATTGCTTTTAGGGTGTGGGACTGGATCTTTTACAGAACTTGTGCTGGCTAAAAAGAGAAAGGTTTTAAGAAATAACTAAAATGAACTTAAACAGGGAACACAGCGTGTTTAAAATAATTTGGATGCAGGTCATTTCACAAATGTTTGCTTCATTTGTTGCCTGAATCTGATAGAGCTCTTTGTTGAATGTTATGCGACAAAATAATTGGAGCCCTTCAAAGAGTAACTTCCCTATTTCTCCACAGCTAATCTTAAAAATACTGCTAACGCCAGCTCTAGAGTCCATATACATAAAAACCATATGGTTCATTCAGTCTCTGAGATGTGTCTATGTTCCCAGATATCTGCATCACCATTTAAAGCATACAGTCTATGAACTGAGCAATCTCAAACTGCGGTCATCATTGGCCTGAGAAATTTTCAGGTAACAGTCCGATGATTTAGTGCTTTCTACCTTCCTCCATCTTGGGATTTCCAGGACCTAGTTATATCCATCTTTGAAGCTTTACATACTCTTCATATTCAGAAAGTGCCCTTAGGGATCTTACTGTTCACCTGTAAAACTGTGTAGCTCACTTAGACCTTGAGCCTTGTTCCATTGGGAATAGAGGATCAGTTTTCAAGATCTGTCTTTAACATCCTATGTCATTCTATTTGGCTGTAAAAAGATGAACAGAGGTCAAATTTTGAGATATACTAGAAGTGAAACTTGCACATACCAATGCTCTTTTTATTTGAAACTTTCTGTTAAGATTTGAATCCTTTGAATCCATAAGACAAAGGTCTTATGACTTCTGAGGGAAAACACTAACACATCAAGCACAGAATGTTGTCTCAGTTATCTTTCCAGAAGAATCACTGGTTTTAAGTGAGGAAAATACTGCCTTTTCACTTTATATACAGATCCTAAGTTAAATAAGCTCTTACTTAAGGAAAAAAATTCATATGAAAAATAGCCAACAAACACATATTAATGCATAATCACCACTGGGTATATTTGCTCTTGTTTTTCCTATTTTCTTCTGTAACTACAACTTCCAAAACAATGGTCCTCTCGAAGCCTCTGACGTAGGGCGATGCAGACTCTCTTAGGATTAGTGCCATTTCAGTTCTATTACAGCTTTTCTATAATCTGCAGAATCTTCTCTATCTCTTTAGGTATTTTCTTATGAATGCACTCACTTTGTAAGGCCAAGCATATCACTCCTTTTAGACATCTCCTTCCTGCTGCACTGTTAACAAGATGCATTTTCTCCAAGTTTGTAATGTTTAAGACACATCCAGTTACATACTATTTTAATTTATGCTATAGGATGAAGATCTATTTTTTATCTTTTACTGCCTATGTGTTTTCTCAAAATCGTGATATCTACTATTGGGCACCTCTTTGCAACTACATTGAAAACATTTCTGACCGAGAGTTTATTCATCTTTCACTGCAGGGTTGTCCATGGCTCTTACAAAGAATTTCTCTGAGGTAATAGACCTATTGCAATCTATTGGTGCTTGAGAAATTTGTTAGTAATCATCAAATGAGTATTGCATGATTTACTGCATTTCATAACACAACAAACAGTTCCAACCGTCTTTCTGTGCATTTTTTAAATGTACAGCTCCCCATGCCTTGAAAGGTGGAGGAGTTTGAAGCAGTGTTGCCTTCTGGGTTACAGAGAAGGAGGAAAATTCCTGTTTGTTTTCAACAAAGGAGTGTTGAATTGTGCTGTCTTCCAAAAAATTTTAACCGCTCTGAATTTTATCAGAGATTGTCTAGTTTACTCATGGAATGCAGCAGTATGTAAAAGAAATGGACACAGCATTCAAGAGGAAAATTTACAGCCATCTCGGTCAGATCTATTGTTCACAAATTGGCTGTTGCATAATCTGGAGATGCTTGGATTTTGTTGGTTTTGTTGTTAACATCCCCTTTAGCTCTTCCCTAATATTCTTCTAAAGAAAATCCTTGTAGAAATAAGCGTGGTAGTTCTACAGGTAATAATTCACTGTGAGGTAACAAGAAGCTTGCTTTGTATTATCGTCTTGCTTCATTAGCTGAAACTTCAAGAAATAACATGAGAACGTATTGTAATTCAGCCTCATTTATTTAATAGCCTTGATGGAAAATAAGGCAGTCTTTGGATAAACTCTGAAAAGAAATGCACTGGCTGATTTTAAAGGATGCAGGCCAGCTAGTATTGGCCTTTAGTGCCATCTGGTCTGGAAAACTAGCCAAAATGTGGTCTGCCAATCTCCTAGAATTCAGGTTGCGGTCCGTGGTCTGGGGAAAAGCAAGAGACTTCATTGTTCTCCACACATTCAGAAACTAATTGCACAATTCTGACAGTTGTCCTACTTGCATGTGTAACCTCTTCACTTCTGAAGGGGTTTCATTCTGTAAAGACGTACTGTACCTGTGCAAGACCTGTAAGCAGTGCACAGGCAGACCATGGGGGGGGGGGGGGGAGGGCAAGTACATTGTTATTTGAGGAAAAATTATCTCAAGCTCAGACGATTGACATAAAGGACAGTGACAGAAAGCACATCGTTACCAGCCGTCCCAGATAAATATTTTACACCCATAGTGGTACTACATTAATATTGATGATATATTGATATTTCCCACATTTGCTATATAAATTAATGAACTACTGGAGCAAACAGCCAGAAGGAGTGGGATGATTTGTCACTCTGTAGCTTCCCCAATTTGCTGTCTTCCCAAGGCTATACATTATCAAGAATAACAAATGGAATTCATATGGCTCCCTCATTAACATTCATTAGCTGTATCAGAGTGTGCCTCATGGTTTATTAGGGTCAGTTCAGGAGAACCTCCATATCTTCAGACAATCTTTCTCTTCCTTAAAGAAAACTAATGAAGAATTAGGATATCTTTAAGGAAAAATCTTTTCAAGTCGTTTTCGGTCCCTTGTGAAGCTGTAAAACAGATTCAACCAATTCACTTCCGTATGAATATAATTTTACCGACCACCTTTGTCAAATGGGTCCACCCTATGAAACTTATACGTCATCTGTATTTTCTAATTATGTTATTTAGAAATCCACTAGATCGCCTATTTCTTTTGGTCATAATGGGTTTCCTGACTTTTGGAGGTTGCACTCTCTGTTCTCTTGGTTTATAGTATTCATAGGGCTCCTCGTTTCTGGTTCTGGTGGTGGTTTTTTTTGTTTGTTTATAGTAGTTTTATACAACGTAGTCAAGCTTACTGTACAAGGTGCTGCACAGAAACATTGCAAGACAGGCCTCAGCTCAGTTTGTAATCTAACCTAGGGAAAAGGTGGAGAAGGACAATGCTCCATCTTACCAAAGAGATATACAGCTCAGTGTCGGTTAACAGAATTGTTAATCACTTGGGAGAAAATTGTTGAATGAAACATTAAAAATTTTTACTCGAGAATGATCAAGGGTTTGAAATGTCTCTGTTTTGTTTTGGGGGCTGAAGGTTTGGGTTTTTTTTTTCTGTTTCTTTAATTGAAGAGTCATCTTTTTTCACTGACCAATCCACTTTCTAATATTTAGCTATAAAAAATCAACTTATATTTAGACTGTCTTGGGCAAGAGTTTGAAGAGTGAATGCTTTTACTAATGGTTGAGCTACCTGTGAAGAAAGAACCACAGATATGTAATTGAGCCAAGCAACCCAGCATAATTTTACTATTGCTTTGATTTGATTGTTTTTATAGGCAGCTTATGGCTAATGAACATTTTTAATCATAAATGTTATCATATAATTTGATGTCTACGTACAGTGTATCTGATTTCTCCATATTCCAGAGACTTCTCTTATTCTACTAAACATTTTCAGAGCTCATTAGCACATTGCTGTAGATATGATTACACTTTCAGTTGGCACAGCATTTTCCTGTTGATTGCGGGGTGGTAAACAGCTCCCTTTGGTGCCTTTCCCTCTCATCTGCAGCACTGAACCTAACTGCTGTGACCACTTATGTGACAAATTTGGCAGATGCAAGATCCCAGATGGAAAGCTCTCAAATTTGTGTTTCCAGTGTAGCATCTGGGTATATGATTGGCTTCCTGGCTGACTCCTTACAAGATCTCCTGGGCTGCTTCTACACATTTTCCAGTTACAGCAGCTGCAGTGAGAGCTGTGGAGCTGGGTTATACTGGACTATTGACAGGGCCTCTTAATTTGCATCATGTATTGAAGTTATAACTTCCTCTAATTAAATAAAAACCCAACATTCTATTACCTAAAAATATCTTATTGACCAAAGAGTTAGTTTATTTCAATCCACAACTGTTCTGCTCCACTGTTTGACAGAGAATGCTTACTGAGGAGGTGGAGCATCTGCCTGCCAGTTAGCAGTCACATTTCATTCTCCATTCTGTGACAGATCATGGGATGAATAATTTTAAAATGCATTGATTTAGGATGAAACATACTAAGTGTAGGGAATTATACTATTACTAATATTCATGAACTTGCCATTGACCTGTTCAGTTGCAAATGATGGATTAGTTTGTGTTGGGACTAAGAGAGTGCATTTGTATTTCTTTCAGTCAGCTGGCAAAACAAATACTGAAGTTATTAATATTTTAAATAAATTAGGTTACAGTATTAGAATAAGGAAAGGAATTTAATATAGGTATTCAGTCATCTTTATATCCTGTGTTATTTTGCTTGGGACAAAGCCGTGTTCTTTGAAAATACAGGATATGTCTAGAAAGCAGTCTCTTTCAAATTCTTTAGAAAACCTCTGCATAGTCAGTGAATGAATTAAAATTTTTGTATTGGGAACTTAGGTACAAAAATTACATACATTAGGTATGTATTTCATATCTACAGGAATATTAATACCTAAGAATCCTCACTGAAACACTCCTTAAGTTCAAGAAATACAAATGGTACTTTTAAAGTGCCACGCAAAGCCTGTAGTTTCATCTGAACTGAATGAAGATTCTATGTACTTTATGTAGTACCTTTTCTTGTTAAACAGAAAAAAAAACCCCAAACAAAACCCCACAAACATCGGTAGCTATATGAGAGTGTCTTTTTCATATTATCCCTTTATTTTGAACTTTGAAACTCCTAGGGATTTATTTTTGCTATTCGGGAGTATAAAATGACATTTCTGCATACTGTAATGGAATTCTGAGCGTGACCATTAATAAACATAGCAAGTCACTTTAAACAGCATTAAGAACAGTGCTAGAAGTCCTGGTTCCTCATACTGTTCAATGAAAGTAGTTCAATAAGGGGTGAAATAATAGAACGTGTATGTTCTTAGTGACCTGACTACTGAATATGGGCAAATCTCAGGATAACTTGTGGATTCAGGACAAGTAAATCCACCTTCAACTATCTTCAGATAGGTGTACAACTTGAAGATTCAGTAAGTGTTGAAATTAAAATTCACTAACTTCCTTCTTTAGAACATGCCACAGCAGAATTGTGAACATTACAGAATTGTCAAGTTAGTTCAAGCAAGGCTTCATGCTGAAGTTTTTTGTGAAGTGTTCTATTACATGCATGCCTCCTAGGGAAACAAGGACCTCTCGTTCTTTTCGTTTGTTATGTAGTGACCTCAAAGTTCAGCCACTGACTTCTGATGATAGTACCTAAATGACTATGTTTTTTTTCTGGCAGTTAGTTTGCTGGTTTGCCTTTACACAGCAGTCAGGATGACTGGGATGCAAAAAAATGTCTTTCCTCTCTGAATTTCTATTGCTGTCCATAAAGTATATAGATTATTTTATCTTATAATATGCTTAGCCTTGCATAATTCATGGTTCTTACCCTTATTTCCATAGCAGCAGTATTTCTCCAAGTACTTAAAATTTTAGTTTTCTCATCTGGATTTTTTTAAGCAGTACCACAAAAAAAGGCATGAAATTACTTTACAGTGAGTCTTATAGCCAAGATTTTTGGAAAATGAGGAATATGTATAGAGAGAAAACTTGACAACTTGTGAAGATTTACCCATAATAGCCTTTCCATGAACTGTCATGTAGAGATTTAAAAAAACCCACCACCATTTCTCTCACTCTTGCCTTCCTGGTCATGTTACAGCTAAGAAAGCTTAAGCAAAGCTGCATGCGAGTTTAAAAAGATAAGCAATTCCTTGGAATAAAGTTTCCTTTATTTTAAAGCTACTGGGAGAAAAAAGCCCCAACATTTTTATTGGTTTGTGATATGGCTTAGGTGGACATTTTGTAAAAAATATGAACCGATCAGAGACATGCTAGGGTGTTATGCTCTTAAGATAATGGAGAAAATATTGTCTAGGAATCAAATTTTATTCAATATTTAATATTTCAACCAAATGAAGTATTTGTAGGGTCTGGCGTCTCATACAGTGATACAAATCTACAATAACTTCGCTAAGACTAAAATAATTTTTCCAGAGTTTTGCTGACATCAGTGTTTAGCGTCTGGCTCTTCTAGTGATCAGGCTCTGTTTTGTTATCATTTTAGATATTTAATACTATTCTTGTCATTCAGTAGTTGACTATCTTGTGTTAATTGCACCTTCTAAATAGTGGCAGTTATCTATCTCTAGTATTGTATTAAAAGCCATTGTGCTGCTGAAAGTTTGACTTTGTAGGAAAGATAAAAAATTGAAGTCTTACCACTCTTGTCTGCTAAAGTTCTTGCGACATTGTTTTGCAAGAATAATATGTTACCATCAATTTCTTGTATAAACTGCAGTTAGCTTAATTACATTCTGCCTTCCTAAATTCCTTCTGTAGTGTCATTTTGATAAGACATTTTTCACTTTCTGTCTTAAAACTGTTGTGTAATACTGCTTTATGCTGTTAAACATCTGCTGTATTCCACCCCAGTGGTGTCTGATTCATGGATAGATGAAGTGATTGCTGTGTGCCTGGTATATAAAACACTTTGGTATCCTTTGGGATAAATATAAATGCAAAGTGTTGTAACAAATCTGTAGTCACCAAGGACTTTGTGGTTGTCACTGTGTTGCGAGTTATAGCAATTGGGAACATCACAAGCAGCAGTGATGGAACAGTAGAATCAGTATTTAAATGCATCTGACTCTAAGCTGAAAGAATTTGTAGAAATAGGAATTATGACACACAGTCGAACAGCTGTTGTCCCAGCTCTCAGAAGACATTGCTAGATTTCCTGACAATACTGATTCCTACCATTCCCCCAGCACAAAATCACTCTGGATGCCTCCTGAGAGAAGGAAGCGTCTTGGAGACCAGGGAGCAAAAAGATCTGTCTAAACCCTCCTTCTTCTGCACACCTGAAACTTCCATGAGCAAACTGGATGGGAGGTGGTGTACGCCCCAGTATTGCACTTGGAAACTTGGCGTTTTTCGTAACTGCCACAATAACAGTGATACAGAATCTGGTTCAGTGGCGTTACAGCTATCTTGCTAACAAAAGGCAAACATATTACAAGGCTGTTGTTTGCCTTTGATTTTGCAAGTACTCTTCTGCATGGTTTTTATAGAAGAATAATTTCTCCAGAACTTTCCACTCTAATGCTTGAGGTATTGTCCCTCAGAAAACAGAAAAGTACCAAGAAAACTCTACTTGGAGAACTTGACAGAAAATTTCCTTCAACATTAGCCAATGCTTGTGCTTTTATGTGTATTTTCTTTCATCTTTCCCTGCTGGTTTTCTTTCCCACAAGTGACCATGAACCAAAGTAAAACTAACTCTGTTCTAAAGGATTATGACTGTGTTTTTATAACTGTGGGTTTTTTTGGTTTTTTTTTTTCAGACAGGGAAGTGTTTATCACACAATAGTATAAAACACTTTTATCTTCCTGCATAATCTGAAGAATTAGCCTTGTCTCCAAATACTCTTGAAAGCACAAAA
The DNA here is from genome assembly GCA_035590195.1 of Aviceda cuculoides. Lineage (NCBI taxonomy): Eukaryota > Metazoa > Chordata > Aves > Accipitriformes > Accipitridae > Aviceda > Aviceda cuculoides. The sequence goes on from JAVJGG010000032.1 coordinate 25,388,880, forward strand.
ACATATTTATCTTGTGTGTTTCGGGGGGGAATGTGACACTTCTTAGTCCATTGGAATCCAAGTTATACTAGCATGCTGAAAAAATACTTCTAGGTAGAAAATTACCTGTAAAAAGACTAACAATTTCAGATACCTTAGATGCACAAAAATGACAACAACATAATTGGTTACTGAACAAGAAGACCGAACTACTTCTATATGAAAAACTTCTGCAACACAGTGAGCTAAATCCATAGAAAGTCTACCACTTATCAGGGAATATAGTTCATAAAATTCTATTGCTGCCCATTGAAATTTTGAGCAGTCTTGCTAGTGATGTGTTTCAATTATAAATGAGAAACTTAATTTCAGCTGCTTGAGTAAATATTCTATCTTTCTTAAAACAAACCATAAATTAATTTCAATGTGCCTGCAGACTCTGTAGCCTACAGTTTAGTACTGGTAAAAGTATGTATATATGCAATATAGTTATGGCTGTATAAAATAATGTGTCAGGTGGGATCCAAAGAGAAAATAATGACAGCTTATGCAACTACTGGAATGCCAATGATACCAGGCCCCCCAATTAATATTAGGATGTGAATATGGCTATTAAAATGTTGGCTAAAGTAGCTCAGAAGATGTCATACAGAATGCTTGAGATAATAAATGCCAGAGAAACTACTGATGAATACAAGGGAACTTGTAAGAAGAAGGGAGGGAGAAGCAGTATAATGTGTTACTTTGTTCTCAAGTTTTAATGCACAACAGAAGAACTAAATGCATCGTATTTATTGTAACAGCCACGTCTTCTTTGTCTAGTACAATAACATTGTGCATTTAAATGTATACTGTGATGTAATATGCTACAAATGTATAATAAATCAAGGAGAATCTAGACTCAGTATGCTCCTCAAAACATAATAGTTTTGATTTAAGGATTTTGTTTGGTTTTGTTTTGTTTTGTTTTGTTTTTTCCTGTTCTCTTTAGCATGGGAGGGAGGGGGAAAGTAAGTCCAGGAACTTCATAAAGATGGAATTTTTCGTTCTATTTTATAAGCTCTCCATTTTCCTGTTCTTTAAATATACTGACAGACACCGTGATACATTGATCCTTATATTATTGTTCTTCAGTCAGCATAAAAGGATGGTAATTTATTGACGATTAAATCTTCAAAAGGAGTATCAGTTTGGAAGTTCTGCTGGATTTGAATCAGCTTATTTGAACCATTTGTACCTCATAAGTCTCTCTAAAACCTAGAGTGAACTTTTTATTTTCTTCTGAGAATTTCAGTCCTTTCCTACTGAATAGATGACAAGAACAGTGGCTGTCATTGTCTCCCTAATTTTTAGTGGTTCCTACTGAAGATGGGTATGGCTACTGCTATAGCAATAGTAAGTTCTACAATGAGTAAATTTTATGACCTAGAGAATAGGACAAGAAATAAAGCTTTTGTGTTTTAAAAATTATTCCTACACACATATATATATTGATTATAGGAACTTAGCAGGCTTTCTGAGCTAATTACATGTCCAAGAAAACATTGTTTTCTTTATTCTTTTTCCCAGCTTCCACCTAAGCACATCACCCTAGTCACAGAGATGACCCTCTGTGTATGCATTTCCTATTTTACATGAAAAAGAGAATGAAATTTAGTGGTGTTGCTTTCCTTATATCTTTCTACAATGAGGTAGAGGGCACTTTGGAGCCACTGACTTGCTGGTAATGATTGGGCGGAACCAAGTGCTCCCTGGAGAAAGGGTAATGGAGTAGCAAACACATCTGACTTAAGAGGATTGCATGTCTCTCCTGAAAAAACCCCAACATTCTTAACATCTTATGGTTCTATAGTTCATTATATAAAGTACCTTGTCCAACAACCTTGCTGGATATAATTTTGGCCAACAGACTTTGTGGAGCATTCATGGATCTTTTCCATGAAAGGGGGGCCCATACTTACGGCTTCTTTATATTCTGTTTAAGAGTACGTTAAATTAAAATCTAGTTTTAAGGCTTAATTCAGGTTTAAGTGGAATAACCCTTGTGATTACCACTGAAAGTGACAAATTTCACTTTAAGAATCCTAGTTCCATCCCCAGCAAATTCAGTTGTATGCTTCCCTGTTCACTGCTTAGGAAACTGCTTTCAAAGGCTTTCTCTTTATAAAATATTCTTATCTGTAGAAGTAGCATATGCACAAAAGACTATTGATGCAACTGAAATGCCTCTAAGTTATCATTTGTATTATATATCACATTAGGAGGCTGGTATTTACAGAAATAGAGTCACTGTCAGTGTATCATGGCAGTGTCTATCTGGAAACTTAGATTTTTTGGGTAAACTTTTATGTAAAAGCTATTTACAAATTTCCACTGTTGAGAATTTCAATTTTTTACTTGCAATATCTATAGAATGTAGGGTTTTGATGAAATGAAGAATTTAACTCTAACTTCAAAAAACATTGCAAGATGAATTACTGTTGGACTCCATGATCTTAAAGGTCTTTCCCAACCTAAACGGTTCTATGATTCTATCATACAGCAAAGCACTTCCACTTCACTGAAATAAATCAACCTTTTCCAAATGAAACATTACAATAATTTTTCAGTGAAGAATGAAACAAAATTAATATGCTCTTCAGAATATGCTGTATTTGTTATAATCAGTAATGGGCAAATATTTTATTTATTTTACCATTTCTATTTTTGGCTTCTAGATAAACTTCCTTATTCCTTAGTTAATATGATTTCCTTCTCCCTTTACAAGCTGTCTTGCATTTCATATGTGTATATACACATACATGTATAGAATACCTTAATAATTTTGCTGAGTTTTGACTTTTACTGTATTTTTTTATGAAAGCAGAAGTTTTTTCTTATAAAATGTTCTTAGATCTGTGATATGCCTCATCTACTCTATTACACATATATTAAATAGCTAATTGCCCCAGTTTTGTCTGAAATCATAGAATATCTTAAGTTGGAAGGGATCTGTATGGAACATGGAGTCCAGCTCCCTGCTTCTCATAGAACTACCTAAAACTAAACCGTATCACTAAGAGCACCTTCCAGATGCTTCTTGAACTCTGACAGGTTTAGTGCCATGACCACTTCCCTGGGGAGCAATCACCCTCTCAGCGAAGAACCTTTTCCTAATGTCCAACCTGAACTTCCCCTGCCACAGCTCCATTCCACCTCCTCGTGTCCTATCGCTGGTCACCACAGAGAGGAGATCAGGACCTCCCCTTCCGCTGCTTCCCTTGAGGAAGCCGTAGACTGCGATGAGGTCACCCCTCAGCCTTCTCTTCCTTAACCTGAACAAGCCAAGTGACCTCAGCTGCTCTTCATAAGTTCTACCCTTGAGATATTTCACCATCTTGGTCACCCTCCTCTGGACACACTGTGATAGTTTGATGTCCTTCTTATATTGACATGCCCAAAACTGCACCCAGTACTTGAGGTGGGGCCACACCAGTGCAGTGTAGAGTGGGACAATCACCTCCCTTGACCAGCTAGCTATGCTGTGCTTGATGCACCTCAGGACATGGTTGGCCCTTTTGGCTGCCAGGGCACACTGTTGACTCATATTCAACTTGCTATCAACCCATCCCCCAGATGTCTTTCCACAAGCTGCTCGCCAGCCTCTCATCCCCTAATTTGTACG
>JAVJGG010000032.1:25393280-25421352 GCA_035590195.1 Aviceda cuculoides
CCAGGTACTGAAGTGAGACTGACAGGCCTGTAACTACCAGGGTCTTCCTTCTTACCCTTCTTGAAAACTGGGACAACGTTTGCTAGCTTCCAGTTGACTGGGAGCTCTCCAGACTCCCAAGACTGTTGAAAAATAATGGAGAGAGGTCCCGTGATAACATTGGCTGGCTTTTTCAGTACCCTGGGATGAATCCCATCAGGTCCCATAGCTTTATGTGCATCCAGCTGGAGCAGCAAGTCTTGAAGAAGTTCAGAGTCAGCTGGGAGTTTATCATCCCACGAGTCATGGTCTTCCACCACAGGGCTCTACAGGTCCCAGAGCCCATCACTGGTGTTAAAGGCAGAGGCAAAGAAGGCATTAAACATCTCTGCTGTCTCTACGTCCCTAGTTGTGAGGTGGCCAACCTCATCACGTAACAGACCACTGTTACCTCTGGTCCTCTTTTTGCTGTTAACATATTTTAAAAAGCCCTTTTTGTTGTCCTTCATCGGGCTGGACAGCTTGAACTCTAATCAAGCTTTGGCTGCACAAATTTTCTCCCTGCAGTGGTGAACAGAATCTCTGCAGTCCTCCCGTGTCACTTGTCCTTGCTCCCAATGTCCATACACTTTCCTTTTCCACCCAAGTTGTAGAAGAAGATCGCTGCTTAATACTTTCCTCGACAAACCCCAAACAACTCGATCTTTATTTTCTTACACAACATGTTTGTTCTGAAGTTCCTAAACATGGCAAGAAGTCAGTTAGAGAATGCTTATCCTTTCAATATTAAAACTAGTAGGTCTTAATATGATGGCTGTAAAATTAAATTGCAGTTGATAATAAAAAGTGATTAATTCATTAGTAAAGAAAAAATATGTCCTTCCAAAGGTCATCATTCATAAAAATCATTTGTGTGTGAATTAACAGAATATTGGCTCAACGAATGTTTTGTGATGCAATGCCGTGACTTCAGGCTACAACACTATGTCAAAGGCAATTTTTCAAAGTCATGCTGTAGCTCATATTTTATATTTAATAAATTAGATAACTAATTAATATTCTTGGAACTGAGAGATGAGACTATGGAGATTTTAACCACAAATGCAAAAGAATAAATTATTCAGAAGATATAAATATATTTTTATAAATTTGTTTTCAAAAAAATTTTTTAAATTTTGAGCTCTTGATGAAATAAATTTAGATCAACATGTCTAGTGTTAGAAAAAAATCAGGTGCCTACTAGTATTAAAAGGCTGAGAAAATTTGATTTCAGTATATTCCAAATACTCAGAAACTAGGAAGTCAAGAAATTATTAATACTTTCTCTTTAAAAATACTGATAGCATAATGAAATCTTCATTATTTTGAGAAATTTGCCAAATCTAACCATGCTTCCTAAAAGATCCTATAGTATTTAGCTCCTATCTCAGTTTCCCACGACACTTCCCATCTCTCTCCATTGTTCCTTTTTGTGTCTTGCTCCAAGAAATTTTCCCGTTGCTCTAGAATCATGCTAGTGCTCCTCCCGTCATTTGACTATCTGTGTACCCTGCATTTTCCCTGTATATTCATTTCCACTTTCTGTAACTCTCCTCTATCTGCCACTAATCTATTGGGAGGAAAGAAATTCATTTGTTCTTTGCAGTCCCTGTGAAGGGATGATGCAATATTACTGTTATGCAGAGTGTTCTCTAATCATCTTTATTTTCTGGAGTTCTGCTGAAACCTCTCTAATTTCTATACTACAGCACACATTTTTACTAGTGTAAGTATGGTTGAAATGCCCCAGACATCCTCTTTACTTAAAAACAGAAACTGAGATTCTGTAGGGGGGCTTTTTCCAATCTACAGCGCAAAATGGACTTGGGAAACAGAAGTGATAACAGGTTTATTACTAATATATATACATGTACGTGTGTGTGTGTGTGTGTATGCATTGCCACTCCATTTCTAGAGCAACAAGAGCTCTGAGACTAACATAGCAGCTATGGAAGATTTTACTGCCAGAGACTAACTGGGGAAAGGGACCTTCTTTTCTCTTTCAGTTCTAAAGGGACTCACAGGCACAATTTCTATCTGTGAGGGTTGAAGGCTGATGGCAGGTTTGGTCTTTCAGGCAATATATTTTTAAGGGTCACTCTCTGCCCTTCTGTAAAAATTGTTAAGAAGTCCACTCCTCCTTTACAGCAGTGAGCCTTCCTGAGTTTGCTGGAATTTTTTTCACCTGAAAACATAAGACAGATCTGAAAATGAACATAGATGCAAAGGAGCAACATTAACTCCCTGCAGAAACACCGTATCACGTAGAGGCAATCTCCTTTGAATGGTTCACCAGCACATTTCGGTCTTTTGACTTAAGCCAAAGCTTCATTATGAATAAATAGAAAGGAAAATGTGCCTGTAAAGAGACTCCTGAGGGCAAGCAAATGGAAAAACTAAAGAAATCTCAAAAATCCCTATGAGGACTAAACTGGAAATAATTACATATTTTGGCAGTCACTTAAAGCTTCACACATCAGCCAACCTTTCAGCCTCCATCCAGCAGTAAGCAGGCAGGCACTCAGCAATCCCAATGCTGAATTATCATACAGTGGGAAATAAACTTGGGAGTATGATGTGATGCTTTGCTAGGAATTGGACGGTGACAAATGATGGTGATCAACCAGAAGATAAACAATAACAAGCAAGCTTAATGACAACGTTGTGAGATTCATCGGCACCAATGCACTCATTGCCCACTGGCGCAGCCCCCCGGATCTGTTGTTTTTCTTGTGCCAAATTGGAATTCCCTCCATAATTACTCTTTCCTCTCAGTCGTCTTTATTATCCATTTTACTGTCCAAAAAGTGAAGTTCATCACCAAAAAAAAAAAAAGAGTAATTCAGTTTTAACTTACTTCAGATAGACGGGCTTTTTTTAAGTCCGTTATGTTTATTTCTGTTAAAAAACCATACATGTACAAAGTATGTAAAAAAGAATCAAGGTTGGATTAATAAATATGTTTGATATTGAAATCTCTATGGTAAAAATGGCCAGGATCTGGTGTCAATCAGAGGCAGAAGTGGCGCAGGGGTCATGTAATTGTGGCTGGCTAGCAGCTTGGCGCGATGGGCTGAGATGGGTTTGTCTGGAGGAAGATCAAGGACTCAGGAGTGAAAAGATGCAGATGGGTGAAAGAGCTAGGAAACAGCATGCATATGGCAGTGTAGGGAAAACTGATGTATTAGTGCTTTTGGGCTCCATTTGGACTCCTAAGCATCCTTCAGTTGAGTTCACTTGCTCCATCAAATTGGTAAGCAAAAAATCACCGGCTACAAATGAGAGGATTATTACAAAACATAGATAAAGCCGAAATTGCTGGCTATAAACACGCATACATCACTGCTTTATGTTTTGCAACATATGCTTGTGAAACTAGAATTATTATAAAGCTATCTACAGTAAATACTTAAAAAGGATATGTGGGGAAGGAAAGAAAACAAACATAAAAATTCCTTTACAGCTTTGGAGATTGAATAAGCATCCAGCAAATCAGCTTTTTAGCTACATTTCTTAGTAAGGTCTGCTGTAAATATTTTGCACAGAATCTCAAAGCATTTGAAAGGAGTTTAGTCCTTGAAATGCCTGTCAACCTCAATCTAAATCCATGGAATCTCACTAAATTAATGATGCTGATCACAGCTGGGAATCTAAACTGCCTTCATCTGTTGCTACTTGTAACTGCTGTTCTCACGCTTTTCTTCCCCTGGAAACCATAAGAGCCTTAGATCACTGTGATATTTGGGTTGTCCCTAACTTCTTGGAGGCCAACACTGATTGGGTTTGGTTGATTTTTGTGATCGCTATGGAACAGAATCATTTCAGGCTTATCTATCTAGCGAATTCCTCACAAAATACCGGAATTTTCCTAATGCGAGTTTCGTGGTACTTCATTGCATGGCACACCAGATGCAGTGAAATGCATGTATGAATAACAAGTCTTTCATTTTCTTGGCTTAAAAGAAGCTTGGTTCATATTTACAGCAGAAAGCCTGGATTATTTTTCCTGTTTATTTTCCTCTGGGGAACATACGTTTAGTATGCTGTGTGAATTGCAGAAGCTGTTTGGTACTCAGGAAATAAAATTAAGTTACTCGAAATGGCTGATGCTTTCTTTTTTAAGCACAAGGTGGCCACCTGTGTCCTTCAGCCAAACCATATTTATAAAAAAGGTGTTCTTGTATCTGTTTAAATTTTGAGGTTGCTCCTGAGAAATGAATTCACAAAGAACTCATTAGAACAAAAAGAATTCAGAATAAATCAGCTCCTTTCTCTCTCTCTTAAGTAAGAGCATACTGACTTTGGTGTAAGTCCAAATCATATATCTTGTCTATAATCACAGAGTATTAAGTGTTTTTAACAAGTATTCAATTCACAGAGTAGTAAAAAAGTATATTCTAATATAAGAAAAATTAATATGGAACTTAAAGGAACCCAAATATAGTACTACACTTTAAAAAATTATATTTCCCTGCCATAAGTTTTTGAAGCCAAGAATGGTGAAGATTAGAACATTTTTATTAAGACGGTTTTAATTTTAGTTAGAAAAAATCACGAATCACATTTAAAAATGATGTTTTGGTTTAACCTATGGGAAAGACTAAACCCAAGTTTTGCTAGTACAAAAGTTTCTTAAAAAGTTATGTTCAGGACTTGTCCATCCAATCCCCCCTCTAACTCAGATATAACCCCATACCAAAAATTTTATGATTTCGAGACTATTCTGCCTGTATGCAGCTGCCACAGTGAGAATTGTCCAGATGCATTTCTTGAGATATTTTGTGCCTTTCATTTTTGCTTCTCTATACTGTGGTATAAAACTTGCATTTTTTTCAGGATGTTTCCCAAGAAGATTGCAATAGACTGAACACGGGTTACTAAAGCTTGGCTTCATAGGGTACTTTTGTGACATTTATACTTAAAAAAACCAGAAGAGACTCAGCAGATCAAGACTGGAATTAAAAAAAGAAAGACATATTTTTCTGATTAAAACTATAGGATCATAACATAATTCAGGCTGGAAGAGACCTCAGTAGGTCATCTAGTTCAACTTCCAGCTCAAAGCAGGGGCAGCTATGAGGTCAGGCCAGATTTCTCAGGGTTTTTTTATCCAGTAAAGCCTTGAAATCCCCCAAGAATGGAGGTTGAACAACCTCTCCAGACAACGTTTCAGTGTTCTCACAGCCCACACAGTGAAAGTTTCTCATTATATGCAGTCCGAACCTCTCATCTTGATTTATGCAGACTGTCTATCATCCTTCCACTATGCACTTCCATGTACAGCCTAGCTTCATCTTACTGATAACCTCAAATACAATTCCCTTTGACCAAAAAAAAAAATAAAATCTAATAATAGCATACAAACATGCAGCTTCTTGCTACTAGCTTGTGAGTTTTATAAGGATGGGGAAATATTCTTTAAGACCTATGATCTTAAGAAACAGAAGAGTGCTATAACATTACACAAAAAAATGACTGGTAAAGAATACTGGAATAACAAAAATGGAGTGATTAAAAGCATCAGCTTATAGGTTAAAAGAAGCATTTCTCTTACGAGCTGAAATCTTTTCAGTTGGAAAACAGAGGGGAAGAAAAAAGTAGGTGTATTAACTTATCAGCAGATGAGTATGAGTTATAAATGTATTATGGCTGAGAAAAAGGTCAATATACTTCTGGGGTGCTTGAGGCAAAGTACAGGTAGGAAAATACAAGTGATGTTGTACAACATCATCAGCAAGACCTTATGTGGAAGGCTGTGTACACCTGTGATTACTGCAATCAAAAAAGATTAAATCAACCTGAAACAGATATGTTAAGTGCTATTAGGGTAGCTGAGAAATGGAAAGCCTGAAAAGAAATACAGTTGCACTCTATGGAGGGGGCATGGGGGGAAAGAACAGAAAAAAAGCATAACCTAAACAGAGAGTAAGAAAATTTTAGATGAGGGACATACCTAGTGATATTTAATGGTGAAGCAAGCTGTCCAGTTTTAGAAGAGCTCTCCAAATAATAGTACAGAAAAACACAGGTGTTGTTTTTACAGCATTGATAAACTTTTGCATGAGATTGAGGAAGCTAATAGGAGAGGACTAGATTTAACTGTTCAGAAAATCATAAATTAGGGGAAAGTAAGGCAGGAAATGTATATAATATACTATTGATATGTTTCCAGATTTGATGTACCAAAAACCCACTAAACCACACAACAAATGAGCTTTTATAGATGGCTAAGATAGGCTTTCCAAGAATTAATGGCAAATAAGCACTTCTTTTTGTAATCGGTGCATGTTGAAAAATATTAATGAGAATCTGTTTCCTTCCAGAGGGTAAAAAATACATTGCTGATTCTGTTAACTTCTTGGAGAACTGCAATAGCACTGCATAAAGAATCTTCACACAAGGCAACACCCTGTACTCTGCTGTGAGATGACTGTGATTTCTGAATTACTTCTTCCTGGCCATTTTCCTTGAAGCTAAAAGGTTGTAATGTTTTCATACTATAAGTTCAACCTTCATGAGAAACATAAACTGAAATAATTATTTTTAACAGAGAAAACTCTCAGAAATTAAGGCAGAACAGACATAGTGATAAGGCAGAAGAAAAATAAAACAGGCTTATTACTAACCTTCCCACACATACACTCTGTCCTTCTAAGAGAGAAATCCTCTTTCCTGAAAGTGATTTCAGTGGCTTTATGAGTTGCAGAAAACTCTATATCAGATCCTTAGGAAACCTCTCACCTGACTTCAGGTATGCTTCCCACTCCTTTCTCTCCCTTAGAAAATGAATAAAGCTACCACTCCTTGTTCAGAAGCCCTCTTTTTCCCTCTTTGCCCCACTCACGAGTCTGAAACTTTTTTCTTCCAGCTGAGCTCTCTTATCTCTGAGGAAGGAAGCAATCTTTCCCCAATTCAATCCCTCTTTTGTAAAAGGAACAGAACATACAAACAGAAGTAGATGAAATAAGTACTGTCCGTCACAACCACACTTACATACAGAACCATTAAAAATATTCCCCATATTGCAAAATGGAGTGGAGGAAACTAGGTAAATATCTTCCCTATGTGCAGGGCTTAATGCAGAAATTTTCAGACACAACCTAGCCATGCTTCAAATCTATGCATACGGCAAGAAGACTAACTTTGATTTTATTTTTTTTAAATAATGTTTTAATTCTTGTTTTTCATCTTTCAAAACAGAAATGGCAAGTTCTGCTGAAAATAGTATTTGCTAGCTGCAGATGCCAAAATATCTTTTATTCCAGAAAACTAGATGTTGTTTTAGTAAAGCTCATAGGTAGCAATAAAGTACTTGCAGTTTTAAAGACTTTTAACACTCCCAGTCATCAGCTGAAGCATTTTTTTCTACAAGTTTGGAAATGAAAGGATTCAAATTTCTCTCTCCCTCTTTGTAGATTTTAAAACAAATACAGTCCTCAGGAGTTTAAAAACAAAAAATAAAGAAAATGTAGTAAAGCCCTTTGTTTCTTTCTTTATTTTTTTAGCTTTCACTCAGCATTGCCATATTATTCTGAGGATCAAACCTCTTCATTTTTTTTTTTTTCTCTGTCACCGAAGGAGAAGAATCTTTTTCTTGTTACTTTCACAGTCCTTGGTCAAGACACAACTGAACTTTAGAGTCTTGACATTCTAGTCATGTAAACTGTAGATATTTAATTAATTCCTCTTAAGGGGTAACTCTGATTTGGTAATAAGAATGGAATTATAAAACAAAAGGAGGGTAGATGCTACCTTTCACTAAGAGCAGAGTTGATTGCAAAGATTATTGAATTTTTTTCAAATTACACTGACTTCCATTTAGAGTACTTGGCAGGGTTCTTGTTTGTCCAAGTGGTAGAGTTTGTCAGTAAGGGAAATAATGCCAGTTGCCTCACTACTATAAAACATGTTGGCTTTTACACAGTTAAAGAAAAATTGTCATGATTGACAAACAATTAGAGAATAATTATGATGTCGTGTCTCTTCAAAGGGTTTATGTTATTCTATTTCTTCACTCTTCTGCATCATGACAAAAGACTAAGTGACAGCACAGCAGCAATGAGAAATCCCTGAGCGGCTGGAAATGTGAAATAAAATAACCTCTCATGATGTTCTCAGCCCTAAGAACAATGCCAATTGCTACTCCTCATACACGCTGTACTTTTTAACAGGCTATGTGAATACTTTTGTAAGTTTGCATTTACTTAATACCTGCTTGAATAAGGTAGATCAACTTGTCAAGCTGATGTTTTTTGATACTGTTCCCAATTACATTAGCTATTGGTCATGGATTTATTTATTTGTACATATATTATTGACGATATTTCTTGAATCCAAAATTCATACATTTCACCAAATCGTAAGGAGTTTAAAAGTTATTATTTTTCATTTACAGATCACCATTCTTCAAAGGAACTTGAAGCCGTTTATACATGGTGTCAAATTAACTGAACTCACCACTGTAATTTTCCTTCCTTTGCAGAACATTAATTTTGGCATTGGTATGTTAAATGACTCACACAGAATAGACCTAGAGTTAACGCTAAAACATAGAATACAATCTGAGTAAATAGTTTCAACAAGTTTTATCCATAAAAAAATCCTGATAATAAAAGTAGAAAGTGACACTGAATATACTACAATTCACAAATGATCCAAGTCTCTAATTTCCAGAGTTTTCTTCTGACAGAAATTATTTTAGAAAGGGATCAGTAAGGGGATGGAATATTGATTAAATTCATGAGCAGCTGAAAATAAATAGAGTTGTAATATTTCAGAAAGCCTAAATTAAGAACAGTAAAAATAAATCAGTTTTAGCTTATTGCAACTAGCTTTAGTAATAATATACGTCATATTGAGACACTTGTCTTTCTTCTCTCTTGTTAAATACATATATTAATTTGCTATACCTCCACCCTTATTTTGTTACTGTAACATACTAGCCATGAAGTAATACCTGGAAGCTTCAAAATGTTTACCAAAACAAGCCACAGAGAGGGGTACATTAATATTAAAGATTCATTAAAATAAATGAATGTGGTTCATACTGTTAGTTAACTAGAACATTTAGCGCACCTTTTCTTCTACAACTTCAGACAACAACTTTGTGAATCTATGCGTTGACAACAGCTGTTACACTGAAATGCTGTATCACCAACATATGGCCATCAAGTAAAAAAGTTTGTCTCTCAAATCACAGTGTAAAACTAATTTGCATGGGATCACATTTGTGATGATTACCAACTGTAGCTGCAAATAGCAAATGTTATTTTGCTGACTGTATACCACATATAATGGATATGAATGAGTGTTCGTAATGGGAAGTTCCCATTCCACAAATACATAGTTTGGTTGGCAGCCGCACTTTTGGCATTAACAACTTTGTTTCAGTTTAAAAAAAAAAGGGGAGGGGGGAAATTGCCCATCTTTACATATACAAATACATTGTGGAGAACTAAATTATAGGCACATTTTATGCAGGGAAGAAAAGAAGTTCTATCTTTTAGTAAGCTTAAATTCTTGAGTGGGAACCACGAACTCCTGTGCTGCAGTCTCAGTTTTATTGGTATGATATTGAGCGGATAAGTGAAATTATGCTTGTTTTCAGATATACAGTTAGAAAAATCAGTCTAGGTTGTCTAAACTAAGGATAGTCCTCATTCAGGAATGGATTAGAATAGGACTTGGCATGTCTAGAAAAGGTATGGGCTTTAATTAGAAGTGTTATCTTTGCAATACATTAAGAGAACTGGGTAAGATATTTACCATTCATATAAAATAATGTCCTTTAAAGAACAATGACTACAAAATAAAATGATTAAAAGTCAGAAAATGATAAAATTAAGATAGCACCCTTAACTCTGTCCCTTTTCCCATATACATGAGGATACAATTTCCTGTAATGGAACCTCATGCTATTTTCCACTGAATTCTTACTGTCATAAGTATGTAAATTGGATAACACAAAACATCTGCCATTCATCATGTGTGGCTCTGTAACTAATTTGCTGCTTGCTACCCAATGATATCCTTAAATAAGAATTTTACTTTCTTGATCAATTTTTTCCTCTTTTTTTTTCTTTCTATTGCTAAAAGTAAAAATAAAAAAAAAAAGATAAATGCATCTTTAAGTGCCCTGAGTTAAAATATATCAGTGTATGGTCAAGTTAATTATTCCCATTTTCCTAGATGGATATATGGGATTGTAGTTGTTTTTAATGTACTCCTAAATGTCATGTGCTTAAATGTTAAAGCAGCAATTCTCTTCCACTGTAAAGAAGATGGGAAAATGCATTTTTGTAAATCACTTGCAATTTAGTTAAACTGTCCTTTATTCATGTAGTTAACTACTCTTTTAAGTATTTATTCTGGGACAGAGACGTGGATACTGAGAAAAAAAAAGAAATAGAAGACAGCACAGGAAAAAAAGGAAAGAAGCAACTAGAAAAAATCTGTCTGCTGGGTTATAGTTTGTTGGATCCTTCTCCCTGTTTCTCTTCTTAGAGGCGAGCAGCTCTTACAGTTTCAGTTGTACAACATACTATCTATTGCCTCGAAACAGTATAGATTACACTTAGTTTTATCAGAGTTAACATGATGTATCCGGCCTTCGAGTAAGCACCATGAAGATGAATGAGTACTGGAGATACTTTAAACCTAGTAAACATAAGTCTTTCTGCATTCAAATATAAATGTTTGCTTTGAATTGGCAGTTATTGTCAGTTCCTTCTAAATGTATACATGCTCTAGAGAGTCCAGCAGAATCAGAATTATTAGGCTTAGTGCTGAATCATCTGGTGAAACAGTCTGCAGAGTAACATGGAAATAACCTGGATATCTTAAAACTCCAGAAGCAGAGTTTGTGGTGATGTTGCTTCTAGACGTCATCATTATTTAAATTAAGGTATTCGAGTCTAGTTCATATCAACTTGTAGTGCTGTTCCATTTAGAAAATACCACTATTTCAGAAAGGTAATTTAAATCTATTTTGGTATCTTTATACTAGACAGCAGTCAGAAAAATGACATAGTTTGAGGCCTGTATTATACAGAGGGGAGCAATAAAGACTAGAGCACTAGGTCTAGCAATGGAAAAATGGAATGAGAATCATTTTATCTTGACCTACAAAGTTTATTCAGAAAGACCGTGTGAATTTCAATGCACATGGTTCAAAAATGTTTTCTTTGACATAATATGAAATCTTTCACTTAGTTACAGGTTATTTATTGTCCTTTCCACTTTTTCAAATACAATACTCCTTAAAAAACCAAAACTATTTAAACCCAGGATTTTATTTTGATACAAAACATTGTTTAGTTTTGAAATGTCTCAACTTTTCTAATGTTTCAAGTTTTCAAACATAATTATTCAATTAATTCATTAGTTTTTCACAAATAAATGATTGATGGAAAGTAAAACCAAAATATAAAAACTGAAACTAAAACTGCATTTTTTGTAAACTATGTTAAAAGAAAATAAAATTAAGAGATTGGTTTAGGTTATTATGGTCCTTTCTACTGACTTCAAGATAACCGTACTTATATTTAGGGCTCACTTAAAACAAGAGCTTGGTTATTTGATAATTTCTGTTACAGAAAAGTAGAAATTAAGATATTTTTAAAGTATGAGGTACGTGAATTGACAATACATAAGAAAGATCTCACAAGCATATTAGGTAAAACAGATATTTGAACACATAAGCAAATATTTTCTATATTGGCTATTTTGCAGTCAGGTTTAGTCAAGAAGTCTATAGCAGGCTTAAAATGGTCTAGTGAATTTAAAAGGATTCATGAGGAGTTTTAACCCTAGGGAACTATGCAGTGTCCAGTGACAAAGATGTTTTGCTGGGAATCCCAAACATTCTCAGCTGTTCATCCATATATTATTGTAATAATATTTGATTTGCTAATATGCCTGTAATTTCTTACCAAGAGTTTCAAAAGACTCATTTAAGTAAAGCTTTCAAATACATGGCTACAAGAGATCACTCTGTGTTTTTAGGCAGATTAAGCCTGGTTTCTTTTTTCATGGAGGATTTTAGAAGACACAAAGTGAAACAGAAAAGAGAGGTCATGAGTCCTTCTCTGTGTTAAAAAGTAATGGTAGCATTATACAGATTGTTTACATGACTTGTAGCAGATTATATTCTTTATTTTCTGCCTTGTCGAAGAACTTGTTGAATAAGAATCCATTTAACAGAATGTTCTCTTTCTTCCTTAGCATGCATTGAACCTCCAACTAGGTTGCTGTCATTATAATGCCATTCAGCTAAAAAAGTTGCTTTGAAAGTGGTTTCTTCTGCAGTAAGTTCTGCATGTTTAGTGATGCACCAATATAGTGTGAAATACAAATGTTATGATTTTGCTGACATTTTATATACTCTATTTCTATGTAAAGAAGGGATAAAAGCAAAAGGACAAACCGTGAGATGCTTCAAGACATTGCTTCAACTAAAGCGAGCCACTTCCAGAGAAATGAACCAAGGTCAAAAGGAGAAAACTGCAGAAGGTGTGCCTCTGCAGAGAGGCAAAGCAGGCTTGACGATACCCAGACTTCTGTCTCCCATCTGTATCATTCTGCACCACTTCCATCCTTCCCCCATCAGAAAAAATGGAAAAAGAGCCTCCTTCTTATTTTTCCCTCCTTCCTTCACTTGGAAGCTGTCAGAAGGAAATACATAATAATACAAACTGGTTTTGCACATACAAACTCCAGTAGATATAATCCAATGAAGCCAGTTTTGAGTGGTTTGGGACTTTTTTTTTTTTTCTTCATACGACTCTGAGAAGTAGACACATCAAGAAAGGGTAGAAAAAACAAGTGTAAGGAGTCTGTAGTGCAGAATCATTTGATTTTACAAGCCAGCCTCTTGACTGGCATATAGTTAGGAGTTTGTACATTTCTACTCAGATCAGATATACAGACTATTCATATTGCTTGAATCCAGCCCCTCACACTAGCATGGTGCTTTCCTGACTACTGCAGGGAGGATCTTGATGCTTGATGCAAAATGACATCACAAACCAAGTTTAACTTCATAACAGCCACAGCTCCTATTGACATCAGTCAATTTTTCTTTTCTTCTCACTTGTGCTTCTATTTCCAGCCCTACAAGTCCTACAATGAATGGAACAACACAAAGGATCTTTAGATGTATGTAACCATCCTTTTTAACTTAGAAGTCATATGTTCAAGTGATTTACGTGTGTTGTTCAAGTTACCCATTTCTGGTTGGTATAACTTGGTAATGTCTGTAATGAAAAATTAATGTTGTGAAGAATTTTTCAAGAACACAAAGGAAAGTAGCAAAGTCTGTCTCCAGGAAAGGCAACAAGATATCTATATGTTCCTCCCAACTTAGCTTTTTGTGTCTGTATCAGCACGTTTCAATTTTATAGCCATCACTTTTGAAAGGTATTCAGGACTCATTTGTGTCATGCGGATCTAAATGTAGTGAGTGGAGTTCTCTATAAACAAGGCCATTACTTTGGGTAGTGGTGCTTAGTGTTGAAATGTAACCCTTATTAGAATGCTGCTTTTCTTATTCCTACTGGAGCTAGAAAAGTTGATCTGCCTGGTACAAAACCAAATACTGTAAGGAAAGGGAAACTGCACAAATCTAACTCTTAAGATAAGAGACAGCCTTAGGCAGATATTATAGAAAACATTTCTTGCCTGCCCCACCAAACAAAGAATCTAAGAAATCTAGTGTAAATAGGGTGTGTTTTCACAAACGGTTTGAAGTAGACGTCTTACTTCATGCCAGTTTAAAACACCAGAAAACCCTTCTCCACTTGCTATTTTCGATTTGCTTCAGCCACACAGAAACTCTGAACTACTTGCCCAAAGCCAGTTTTGATAAGCAAGCCTTCACCTTTTTTAAGGTAAGAGAAACTTTTTTTCCCTGAAGCTAGCTCCCTTAGCCCTTGATTTCAGACGACGCTTCAAGCCAGCCTCCTAGGTTAACTTCGCAGAAAGTGGAAGCGCAAGGTGAAGAAACAGTCTTCACAATTGGTCAGGAAAATACAGTACAGCTAGAGTTTTAAGTAAGCCAAAAGTCCTGCATATACAGGGTCTAATCCTGGTCTCCTCAAATGACTCCAAATTTTTCTTTGGCTTCGCTGGGATACAAAGTGCAAACTCAGCTTTACAAAGACTTTGGAGAAGGCCCAAGTGCTTCTTTTAAACCAAAGGATTTCATAAACAGAACTTTTATCCTAGGCTGGCGATTTCAATAGGGCTTATATGTATAAAGACTTTCTGTGCTGAAGATAGTCCCGAACTGTATAATCCCTGCTGAGCAAGCTGGTTAGGGGAAGCTGCCACCCTGTCTGTAGTTCTCAGCAGGCACGCAATTTAAACACTGGGGAGTTTAGGAACTCTTTGTAACACCCAGCATTCTGCTCTGAAGAGCTTAGAAGTGCAAAGCCAGTGAATGTAACCTGCCTTCTGTTAATACTACACGTTGGTGTGCTTGAATTGCATTTTACTTTTCCTCTCTTGTTTTCCCTTCAAAAAACGGAGAAGTAAATCCCCATGAATGTAAGAAAGCCTATTTTTCATAGACAAATACACCCATGAATAATATATGGTTTGAAGTAAGTTTCTGAAAATGTACCCTGCCAGAATTTGCCAGACTGCTTCAAAGTGAGGCAAAATAACTCTTTACGTGCTGTTCAGAGCCAGCTGCTAAAAACCAAGATCTTTCTTGAAATGCATGTGTCTCTGTAGAGCTAATTGGAAATGATGAAATTGGGTTACCTAATGAAGAAGAAATTAACAAGAATTGTCATGGGGTATTTACCATGTTATCATTAGATAACACAGTAGAGTTGTTGCTACTAAATGTGTTATTCCTACTGTTTTCAGTAAACATGTATTTACTACATAGGAATTGTAAAATCCCATGTGTTAACTTCTTTGGCTGGAAATCGCTCTTATAACAAGGGGTTTGGTATTTGTTTCCTCTTTTATTAGGAGGGGAAGTACCCTGAAATGTGGGATTCTAAAGTGAAATTACACTCATTCGGAATTAACTCTTTAATATGTGATATAATTTACAGTAAGCCTTTTTACACCTTTTCAATGGCTAAATATAGCTCTTGTCACAATAGTTTCCTGTCTAGAATTTAATTATAACTACTGTATTTCACTTTTTCACACTGTGCATTCAGTGTCCATTGATTTGAGACTGAGCCAGGGTCTCTGGACAATTTGAAGAGTAAAATCTATGTGTTTAGTTAAGAATAGCTTTAGGTCTTCTAGGGTTATAACGGCAGCAAAGGACTCGGTGAGAGCTGCTTGAGGCTGGAGTTTGCAAGTGAGATCTACCATTATCTCTTATTGCCTTTTACTAAAATATTTGTATAGCTTGTGTATTACATAAACAGCATGGACTAGATAAACAAGGATTCAGAGTTAAGTTCCAGGACGCACAGACTTCTGCAATAGGCATATCGGTACTTTGGGCGGTGAATGAGGAGTCCTTGCTGCCAAAGAATGGATGGGCATGTTGGACAAGGAGATGCTAGATAAAGATGCTGTTGACCTTGAACTAATGAATGCTGTATGTTTTAGTTCCTTATCCCTTTTCAGGAATTTGCCGTGTCAAAACAGGATTAACTTCTGCTCCATTTCCCAGGTTCCCCCCTTGGAGATAGATATTAATATTGTTTCCTTCAAAGAACTAAGCAAGTGGACCTCCTTCTCCCCACCCCCTCTCCAACTATGACCAGACTAGGAAGGGTATTTTCTCTTTTATGCATTACATTAACAGATAGAATATTAACCAAGGAAATAGACAACTGGGCTTCTGCTTTGAAAGGTCAAAACACAATATACTACATTTGATAACACAGCTCTGTGAGCAGCAAACACCTAGTAGTTAGGCCGTGCTGTTGTGTATCAAGAAATTTCTGGTAATTCTTTTGAGAGCCTGGTTTTCTTTGTTATTTACTGTAATGAGAGACTATAAAAGCAAGTATAACTTTGTAGCGTATCTGAGATAGAAGCAGCAGCTGTTTAGCTAACATCATCACAGTTCACAGCTGAGAAGTTTCAGAGTATGAGCATGAACGTAGATTGTGGCCAAACTGATGGGCAATAACTTTCTTAAGCCACATTAATTGATCAATCTTGATCACCTGGCAAAACCTTTAACATCAGAAAAATCAAGATTCAACTTTTCTTTAGAAACTTGAGGCAGTTTAGATTTGTGGTTTACTTCTTCCAAATGCTTCCAAACCTGAGCTCAGGTTTTCATCGGGCCATTATTTGCTACTCAGAGTAGTTCATAATGTTATTTATATTGACACTAGCAACTATTACTTTTAATTTATTTTTTGAAGCAGATATATTTGTGGTGTTTGCCACTGTGACAGATTTCAGAGCAGGTGTGTTCAAATATCACAAAACAGTGATGTGATGACAGTTATGCTAGCAGCACAATTTACCATGCTGTAGAGAAAGGAAGAAAATTGCTAACCTTCACTAAAGCAGAAGGAAGATTTTAACAAAGACTACCATAAATGAAATCAGTAATGTTTTTTCACAACTAAAGAGAAGATCAGTAAACTAAAATGAGTTTGTGTATTTTCCAGATCCCAGTATTAGAGGAATACTAGCTGAAGGCCTGCTTGGTTTAAAAAAAATTGAAAACAATTAGCAATGTTGCCAAACAGTATAAGGTGCCATGATCTTACTTGCCCTTTTGGGTGCTTTTTAATTAAGAAAGACTAAAATTACAATTTGATTTCAGAAGAAATAGTCAAGCAAGCATGGATGGATATCCAGTACAAATTTCAAATAGCGGCAACTACGGAGCAAGTGGTCTGATGACAACTGGTGATTTACTGGAATTTTCAGAAGGTGCTGAGGCAGGATTGTTGTTGATGAGTAACTGAGGGATTTATTTCTGTTTTCTTCCGAAATTGACTAAAAATACAGGTTTTTAACATCTTTTATTTCAGGGTTTTCCAATGTTCTTTTGGAAGTGAGAAATACTTTCATTTTCCTCCCAAAATTTAAGTTACGTTATTAGATGTCGCTACTAGTGATGTGTCATGAAATAATGGATAAAGAAATTAACATAAGAAACCACAAAATAGTATTAGGTATATTCTATTTACAGGAGTTGCACAAATCAGATGACATCTCTCTCAGCAATTATGTTAATAGCAATGTATGAGAAGTAGTTGGTGGCAGCCATATAAAGAAAAAGATTAGGAGACAGATTTATGAAGACTGATGGCAAAATCACTATTGAATTGCATGAATAGTTCCTTTCAGTTGGGTTTCCAGAAAGAAAATAAGTGGGTCCATGGTAGACTCTGAAATCAAAGAGAATGTTAGTAATTAACTAGTCCAGGATGTACTCAAGCTACTGCTAAGTGTGTTAAATCCAGGGAAATGAAGTGGGATTGCTTGGCATTTGATACAATAAACAAATAAAATGTGATGTAGTTATTCTTGTAGAATGACAAGTGACAAATATTTGCATAGAAAGAAGAGCTCTGAGATGCTGTCAAGGGGTACTAAGGCACCTTTTCAGTGGAAATAAAGTTTGGGATTTTGATGTAGATAAAAAATAATACAGTTTGACCCAGACAGACTCTGTTCAGGATAGTTAAACATTTATACACCACCATACTCTGAGTAATTTCAGAGGAAAAGTAGTAATTTCTTGTTTTGTTAAACCAAATGCTGTAGTAAGTAAAAATAAGACTACTTATTTTTTTAGCTTCATTTCCTTCCCCTCCTCTATTTGAATGCCCTCAAAACACTCACTTTCATTTTTATGAGTATTTGCATGCTGCACTAAAGGACATATTAAACTTGGTTTATGCACAATTTGAAATACTTTCTAACACCACAAAATTATAAGTGTGGAATTTATACTTGCAATTTATTTTACAAACTCCTGTTATCAGTGGGAAATGGAAGTTATCAGTATAGACAGATACTACTGGAATTAAGGGAGAACCTTGACTAGTTTGCAGTAAAGTAAATTTATCCTTTAAATTAGCCACTAAAGAACCATTTGACCACACATACATCTAAAAAATCAACTATGCAGAATAGGAAGAATCAAGTTTGTAAGCCATTTTCAGTACTAAGATCTGAAGTTTTCCTAATAATGTCAATAAACAGCAATCCAGGATTTAAAAGAAACCTTTAAAAACTATCACATTGCTACCAAACTCATAACATTTATTAATAGCACAGCATGGGATTTCATGGAGACAAATGCAAATATGCCCGCATATTCTTTGCCATTTTTTTCCATTTTATTTGTAAATAAAGAGCTAGGACTAATAGTGAATAAAACCTTAATCTTTAAATTGCGCCCTGGATTTCAGGCCTGGACACACTGCTTAAATGGGGAAAATCCCTTCTTCCCTACTTTTTCCATGACATTCTTCCCCCCCACACACCCCCCCCCAGTGTACAAAGCCTGTGCTGTATGCCTTGTAAGGGTCTTGGAGGACTGACCGATTCTTGGTTTTGGAACCAAGTGACATGTCGGAGGAACCTTCGTGTATCATAAAAGAGGCTACAAGTGCAAGAGGAATTGGCAGTCAGGGAAAGAGATTTTTCACAACTGCGTTTCCATCATACTACCACAAAGGGAATTTGAGTTGGATACAGAAGTATGATGGTAACACCATAAAAGTCTTTGCCAAATAAAGAGAACAGCAATTTGAAAAAAAGACATGATGAGAAGGACACACTTATAGCATTGAGTCTTATGACACTGGTTACTAAACTCAGATACTATCAGCATTCCAGCAGAAACATGACATACTAAACACAGGCATTATAAATAACAATGGGGCAAATCTGAGTTTGTTTTCTTTCCCCTTAAAACACCCTGAGAAAGAAGGTGAAATTAATGTTATTCATAAACCAAAAATTGCTTTTGGTTTTTTTTCCCTTTCTAAAGAGACTTAAGGAAGTTTCAAAGATCCTTGAAGATCCTAATTGACAGAATCGCTTTAATTCTATTAAACCTCTTTTTTTTATTTTAATAAATTGAAAAGTGTAAGAAAGATTTAGAAAATTTTATAAAATGTTCTCCCTTTGGAGGCCCAGAAGATATTATTGCATAAACATTACTTTTTTCCCTGATATTCTATTAGGATGTTGTGACATATCAGTAATGCATAAAATAACCTACTGAAATCTCATAATATAAACACAGTATGAGTAAATACTTAATCAAATCCAAATGCATGAGTAATGGAGTCTTAATGGTTATCATAAGTCATGGGAGAGCTCAAAAGTTACGGAAGCAACCCTTACAAGACAGTAGCTACCCAAATGGGCTTGGATTGAAAAGCAGAGAAAAGAGGACGGATTTAGGAATAAAATACTTAAGAATTCCAGGGTGGAATTTAAGCATCTAATCTGATCCACAAAGGAGTTTAAGTTATCCAGAAACATACTTAGGTAGGCATTTTGGGGGAAATAAATATTGTGAATATGACCTGGCACTAACAGATTTTACACAGAATGTGGAGAACAGCCTTAAAGCGAAACTTGAGTAAATGTCACAGGAATACTGTTTTAGGCGTGCTGTGCAAGACCTCTATCAGTTTTGACTTGTGGGGCTGTCTCACTGTTTTAAATAGCTCCACTGGGAGAGGCGAAACATCTATTGGGCTGTCTGGGACATATTAACATTCTCAGTTTAGATTAGGAGTGTACTTTTGAAGGAAATCTCTATCATTCGTATTTAGTGCACTTCAGTTCATGTCATGGAGCAGCCCTGGAACACAAAAACAGGATTCCTGTTTCAAAAATATAAACCAGGGCGGTACCTAATCTAATGCACTGCAACTACTAATGGTCATTGAGTCTATAGGACCAGACTAGAACTACTTTGAGCCAAAACCCCTTGAAATGAAAATGTTGTAGTTGTCAAGTTTCTAGCACAATTTCTTTCTGCCTACAAACTTACTCCTTTCGAGCCATAGAGCTTGCTAATGAAGATAAAGCCTAGCTTGTTATGGTTCAGAAGGTAGTAGCTTAAGTTTTTTATCTAGCTAAGGACATAGGTGGTGCAAGAGGTTGGTTCAAAATACTTTTATGGAATAAAGGCTTAAAAGAACAAAGTCAAATAGTAAAATTAATTCTAATTGCCAGTTTTGTTGCAATATGAATGAAAACCATTTTGATGCTACTATTGTCTGAAAGTTCTGGAACCGTAGTAGTAGCTTCCTTTAACAGTATTAAAACAATTCAAATATTGGATAACATATTTTTTCCCTGTCCAAATGTAAGAAATGAATATTCTGTAATTTTCCTTCTTTGCAGCCATGAAGAAGTGCACCATTCTCAGGCATTCTATATTTTGCTTTTTGTGCTTTTAACAGTTAGTAGTTACAAAGATTTAGTTCTGCAATAATCGCTACATACCCAGGCTTATGCTTCAGAAATATACATTAGCATGCAATAAAAACATCACTTTAAAGTGTTCACTTACATACTGCTTCAAACCTAAGGTTCAAGCAAGACTCTGCAAAAGAGGCATTTCTCCTCTAAATTGTGGTGGCATTGACAACATATAAATAAACCAAGAAAATCCTTCTCAAAACATTTAATCAAAAAAATGCCCATTTCTTCAGATAAAATTAAAATGTTCAGAATTTGAATATGTTGATGCATGAAGAAGTATGAAAGAAATGACTGGGAAAGGAACCTTGGAATGCACTGCCCGAAGAGTTATAGCAAGAGGTTTTAAAAATCAGTTCAGTAACTTACTGTTGTATGGAGGCTGAGTCTAAAAGCTACAGTTGTATAGAACACCATTGACTAAGGTAAAACCTCACTTGCATGTACAAATTATCTTATATATAAAATGTGGGAAAGAATCAAATGGATTCTACTGAATTGCAGTAATCAAGGCTTAATGCATCGTGGATGACAACATATTTATTCTTTCTTGAATTTTGACAGTACTTCTGCTAACAAGAGGGAGAACAAGGTGCTGGTGATAAATGCAAAATACTATATTTGGCTCTGCTGTTAATTTGCTATACAATCTTGGTAGGTCTTTTCATCTGCATCACCAAGGTTCTAGTGAAAGCATGAGATGCACACAAAAATGGCTGAATGACAAGACACAGCTTTTCCTTTATCTTACATTTTTACATCTAATTTGACCAATGCATGGACACGGGACCCTTCCCCCCCTCGCCCCCCCCGCCAAGTAGTGCCCATACCAGGAATGCTAAAATCCCTCTTGACAGTTAGACACCGTGTCGCGAAAGCAAGACAGAGCTCTAAGTCTATGTCTATGCACAAACCTTCCCCTTTCACAGAAACCTTAAAACCTACTAGGTTATTTCCTGATCTTGGCTGCTAACTGGCTCCCAGCTACAGTCAGTCACGCCGACTGTATGGCTTAGGCGTCTTCATGTTTATTCTTCCTCATCGGAGTATTACTGGCCTAGGCAAACCCAACCCCTGACATGATTAATGCCTGTTCTGAAAGATGGATCCATCGTCCTGGAACAGACGTGCATACTCATACTGTACACCAATTAGAAAGTAGAAGAGAGGTTGGATTGACTGCAAAGGGGAGGACGGAGAAAGAAATATAGTTGCCATGGAATCACTATCTAGTAGACCTAATTTTTTTTTTTTTTACCTTGGGTAGCTTAATCACCAACTTAAGCCTTTGCGAAGAAGCAGAAACAGCCACTCCTACTCTAAGTAAAAGAATGCCAGACTTGCAACAGGTAGTGGAGAAATAGCTTTTTTCCTTACTGCTAAAAATTTATGTAGAAGTAGAAGGTTGCTAGGTAGAATAACCAGATGCCATGACAACTTAGAAAGACTTCACAGGTGAGACACACTGGTTTATCCAATTTGAAGCTTGCAACTTAATCCTTCTGCTCAGTGATTCTTAACACAATGAGACTGCAAGCTGTGAAACATTTTCTTGTGCCTGACTTTTCCAACTTATTGTACAGAGCAAAAAACAGGTCTCTGATACAAAATCCCCTTCTGTTTTCCTCAAAAACATCAAGTTTGTGCAGAAACTGCTTTGGGCATCTTTCAGGTTACAGTGCAAACTGCCTGAATTAATCATCTGTAACTGAAGTAAATAATTTACTATGTTTTTATTCCAGCCCTGATTCCACACAAACATAGGAAGGTAAAATTAAGTTTTTTGTGCTTCACTTTCTTTCTCCCACCATTGGGGAAAATGGTATATAAAATGGTATATAAATTGAGTAGCTGAATTAGCCACCATCTGAAAGCAAACCCATTTTTCTGAAAGTCATCTGCCAGATAGGGGAGGACAGAGAATAAATGTCATATTGTAATACTTTTGTTGTTGTTCATATTTAATACTTTTGTTGTTGTTCATATTTCTGTGCACATCATTCCATGTTACAGAATACACTGTCTTAACTGATAAAGGGTGTCCAGCCTCATTCTATTTAACCCGACTGCCTTTCACATGAAGATGTTACATGTAAAGGTCAGGTGCTACAGTATTACTTAGTAATTTAACTACAGGTCCTGCATTTGAATTTTATCTCTTAATTCTGGACTTCACAATATCCTTTCAACCAGGACATTTACCCAGTTAATTTACATGTCACTTCCTAAATAATTTCTTTTATATAGAACTTCTTTGTATTTTCGTTTGCAAGCAGGATTCTCTGGCCTCTTCTGACTCCTTATATGCTGATCCATAATAAGAAGGGGTGGCCCTTTTCTAAAGGGGGACTTCTTACCTGAATTGAGCAATTTCAACTCCTGATCACAAGGTGGTAGCACTCCTACTTCTTCTGCACTGATACTCCTTGCAATCAATAGGGAAGGGCGGAAAATAACAGCTTGAAGCTTTCAGATTCTGCTCTCGCTGACACGAATATGCCTTAAAGTGATGTGTAGAAAGGCAATTTTAATATACGATGCTCACATAATGTCACTAACATATGCTGTGCCAGCAGCAAATTGATTGTAGCGCAGGCTCTTCCATTTTTCTTTCATCCTGACATTACAGCTGACAATTTTTAAATGTTGAACACTGGGGCAGTTCTAGATAAATCATATGCATGGTCACAGCAGCTATGACACATCAAACTCATCATGTCTGCAATAGTGAGCCATTCTATTAATGTACAGACTAACTTCTAAGGAACAGTGTTAGCTCTACTTCATATATGCAATTTATCTGCGTACGCACAGTGAAAGTTTTGCTGCAGGCCAGCAGTCTGGGTTGCCAAGCATTGGGAAAAGTGACCTGTTCTTGTAGAAACACACGAGAAGCTTCATTCTGTTTTATACAGGATCTTGGTAAACACATTCAATATGTAACAATGAGCATCTACATGATGACTATCGTTTTTTTCCTCAAATGTCAGGGATTCTCCATGGGATTTCTCCCAGGAGTTGTCGGTATTCAGAGATATCAATGGACTAAAGATGTAGTGTTGCACTTCGGTTGGCATGTTCATAGCCAGATCGAAGAATATCAGGTTGACTTGACTGTTACTGAATATCATTTGTAAAGCATTATTTTTTTCTTGCCTAAATATGCAAACCAAATGTTTATCTGTTAAAAACATGCCAGACAGAAAAAAAAAAAATAATAAAACCCCCACAAAGTTGGAGCATCTCTCCAGGTTCTGGACTTCACCAGCGTTGCTGCTACACTTTCTACAGCCACACACCAGAGCTTGAACTCCTGTGATAAGTTACTGTTTTGTGGTTTTCCCACTTCAACTCCAAAAGCTATACTACTTTAATTATCATTGCTTTCATTCAGGCTGACTAATCCTTACTCTGAGGCTGTTTGGTTTCTATGCCTCTGACCTTGCTTGAGCTGGGGCCCCAGCATAGCACCTGGGGGTTGCTATGCCCATCAGGGGCAGGGGGGAGATTCTCCCACTCTACCCCAGCATTGGAGTAACAGGACACTGAGAATCCCTAGAAATGCAAGGGGAGGAGGGAAGATAATACACATCTTTACTCTGGAAATAAAGAAATCAACAAATCCAATGGTAGACTAAGCTGATGAGCTGCACCACTCCCATTCCCTGTGGAGCCCATTCCTCAGTGCCTTCCAACAACATGGAGATTTTTACATTAGCCTGGCAAATGTATCTCTCCTTTCTAACCAGTTGGAAGCCTGTTTTATCTCTCTCTGTAACACATTTGAGCTGGAGTTATTCCATCCACATGCATAGAAAAAGGGAAGGGGAAAAAAGAAGGTTCTTGTTCAATCTTTCAAGGGCCATGCCCTGGGTTCAGTCGGGCTAGAGTTAATTTTCACAAGAAGCTGGGAGGGGGCACAGCCGGTACAGCTGACCTGAAATGGTGAACTGAACTGGTCAAAGGGGTGGGGTATACCATATGGTGTCATGCTCAGTATAGAACTAGGGGAGCTGGCCAGGGGGAGAAGGAGCGAGCTTGATTCGGGAATGGGCTGAGCACCAGGTTCTGGGTGGTGACCAATTGCATTGGGCATCACTTGCTTTATACATTCTTTTATTAGTATTATTGTTATTATAACTTTGTCTGTCCTTGTGTTGTCCTAGGAAACTGTCCTTATCTCAACCCATGAGATTTTACCTTTTTCTTCTGATTCTTCTCCCCATCCCACCGGCGGGGAAGGAGTGAGCCAGTGGCCATGTGGTGCTTAGTTGGCAGGTGGGCTTAAACCACAACAGGCCACCACATCCAGCTTTCTTAATAGCAAGACAGATGTCTGAGACGTAGAAGCAGGAGAATGTTAAATGGTTTGTTGCTTTGCAGTGGTCTGATCTACCCCCATGGCTGCTCAGCATCTTCCTATGGCTGAAAGCAGTGAAGAGACCATGGCTGGACTTTTTTTGTTGTAGCTTTGAAATAAATCTCTCTTCCCCCAGCCTGAAACCACTTATTATCTCTGTGTTTTGTTGAAACAGTTGTCCAAACCCCAGAAATTCTTGACAGCCATCGGTCTGCGTCCTTAATTGCTTGATTTCCTCTCTGATGCTGTCTTACTGTAACTACAGTCTTTTGACATTAAATTTTGCAATTGCTTCCCTCTCTTCTCATGGCAACAATAATTATTGGTCATGTATTCTGCATACAATTATAATTAACTATTTTCAAATGATGCAGCTTCACCTATCTTACAGAAGTGTGGAACAAAAGATATTTTCCTACAGTTAATGTAACCCTTCAGGCCAAAAGTTTTCTGTCATACATACCAGTGAAATCTCATTAATGGGTAAAACTAGGACTGCCACATCTTCTAATCCCCTGTTTCTTTCCATCAAGGGAGTTTTAGTGACTTTTATTTTTCAAGAAATCTTCCCACATTACCTCTAGAAAAATAAAGGATTAGTCAACATCTGAAAATTCAGTCTGTTGAACTATATTAATTTTGCTGAAGGCTGATATATTGATCAGGATTCATTCACTTGAAGAAAATAAATTCTGCAGACTCTTTATAAGCAATTAGAACTAACACTGAAAACCTCCTCTAAACAAACAAAAAACCTCCTTCCCCAACATTTTTTCTGTCCCCACCCAAAACAACAGGCAAATAAAATTGTGTCAAAAAGAGAAGGCTCAAGAAGAGAAAGAATCTCAGTCATGACAGTTTTAGGAAACAAAATTAAGGCTACTTAGGAAATCAACAAATTTCTTAGCTTCAGTTAATAAGAAGTAACTGCAGGTTCTTGGGGCTGTGCTGTGTCTGACAGGTAGAATAAAGAAATGACCTGGAGATAACAAGGGAGTCAGAAAGTATTTTGGCCCCCATCACTTATGGAAGGTGCTTGTTGGAGGAATGCCAAGTAATACCAAATTATCTCTGAATCAAATAAAAAGCTATGCCATCACAGAGAAACCTTCGCTGGGAAATCAGTCTGAATATTGTTACAAAGGAAATGTTGCACATAAACACTAGCACAAAAAGCAGATTTTGGTGGTTTTTTTAATTTTTAAATGCAAGTTCTTTAGTACTATTAAAATGTAAGCATTTAAAAAGTCATATTTTAAACCAACCTTTCATTTGATGATTTGTATTACAGTGGCTTAATCATTATCTTTACAATTTATACCCTCTTAGCAGCTCCTTTCATTGTGATTTCATCAAAAAGGGGAAATTTATGCAATAAGACTATTTGTGTAATCACATACAGCCTCAAATCTTGAAAATATGATTCACAGTCACTGAATTCTAGAGAAGATTGATTTAAGCAAGTTACTCCGTGAATGAAATACTGCTTATTCATAGTCTCTGGAGAGACAGAGAACTTCTGGTCTCTGGGACACGCCACCATCAACATCCTTTGGCCTCTATGAGAAATATGTTACAGAATGACAACTCACAACCTTTGATGGCATTTAATTACTAGTGTGAGCAGAAATAAAAGTTCAAAGAGACCTCTTCTCCTTTCTTTCTCCTTCCTGCCATCCTCACTTCACACCCACAAAAAGCTGACTATTCATGGCTTAAGAGGTTGGTTTCAATGTACGTAATACCATGTTCTCATTAATAAAAATATCTACTTTAGACATCTCGATAGCCATAACAAATTTTATTGGGAGAAATCAAATACAGTAGTAAAAAGATCTTTCCCGTAAATTAATTTTACAGATGTTTTGTTGGATGTTTCAATGGGACATTTTCACTAATGAGAATATTACAGTATGTAAAAGCAAGCACTAAATACAAACAAGTTCACTTAAAGCTATTAAAAAACCCAGCTACAGTTATGGACATACAGGAGTAGCCACTCTTTCTTCATCATTCATTTTGGTGGGCTGCTTTGGGGTACTTTTCCTCTCCAAAGGTGGTGTAGTGATGATATTTACAAATATCTATAAAGCAACAAGCCGCTCTTGAACGCAGCTTTAGTTTTCAAAGTCATTATATAAATGCTTCCCTGAAATGATCTGCTATGTGATCCCTCCAAACTTCTGAGTTCATTCATTGTGTATATCTACACAAATCCTTTTATAGAGAGGAAAAGGATATTAGTTATGGTTACAAGAAATTACCTAATATTAGGGGAGTACATGGAAATGGTTTCTAAAAGGAAGAGACAAGTGTATCAGTGGAGTCAGGAGAATGTTTGCCCATTACCATTTTGGAATTCTGCTTTTAAGTTTGATCATCTTCTCCACTTCCATCAGTGGGACTGTAAATCGGAAAATGCAGCGGTGGGAACTAAATATTTGTTTAGGGTCCAGTTTAATCTTTTGATACCCTGAATGTGCCTGTATATTAGCATTCATTGCATATCAGCTCCCCACCCCCCCCTTTATGTATATGTTTAACTCTGAATTTCTTGAATTTACAAATGTTAGCTTGGAGACAACTGCAAGATCTTTACATATTTCAAGGTTATTGAAATTGTATGCTCCATTCATCTTAATATATCTACTTTCCCCTATGCTTCCCCTGAAAGCCTGCTTTAGAGTTTGTGCAAAACATGCATTTGCCTGACGAAATGAATGTAACTCACCTGTACAGCTCGGTAGTTTCACTTCCAGTCACATTTGTAAAATGAAGTAGAAATTTGTTGCTGCATTTCACAGGGAGTCAAAATAACTTGTACATATGAGGCTTGGTCTATAACTACTAACTCTCCAGACATAAAGATTTTTCCTGTTGCTAGTTAGCTTAGGTGGACATTAGCTGCTGAGCTGCTCCTGTACATGAAAATCAGTACATCTATGTATTTACAGGAATTCACAGTTTTGATTAGCTGGTGGCTAAGCTTAATGATCACACTGTATATCCAGAGTTCTCATTTCATGCAGTTCTAGGGTACTTATCTTTGATTTGAACATTTAAAATCCCTTTTGATAGGAACACAAAGGTGAAATTTGGCAGGTAGTTCCTCTTAGTCACAATTTGAAAATATACTGATTAACTAGCACTCTCTCAAATTGCATGCCCATGTATTAAAATTCTCTCTGAGATCAGTTGATCTAATTAATTTATGGAACAGGATACCTGGTTACCTAGGACATGGAGAAGGCTGAGGTACTCAATGACTTTTTTGCCTCAGTCTTCACTGGCAAGTGCTCC
>JAVJGG010000032.1:25429508-25461217 GCA_035590195.1 Aviceda cuculoides
GGATGGGGCTTGGAGCAACCTGGTCTGGTGGAAGGTGTCCCTGCCCATGGCAGGGGGGTTGGAACTAGATGAGCTTTGAGGTCGCTTGTAGCCCAAACCATAGCTCTATGAAAACTAACTCACATCCAGGAACCAAACAGCAGCATCAGATCAGGGAAGCTGTGTTTACTTTTCAGTTCTCTTATTTTAAGACTGAAGATAACAGCTCTGTTTTACCCCTCCTGTGCAATAAAGCATTTTAACACTGCTCTTGAACAGGTCTCAATTACTGGAAAAGTTGCAATATGGGGGCATCAGGAGCTCTTGTGAGAAAATAACTCCTTAACAGTCTTTACGATAAGAAGTCATGGGGCAGAAGAATCATTTTCATCCTCTTTTGCATAGCCTTGAGGGCACTGTAATTACTTACAGAACAATAACATTACCCCAGGCTCTTCTGGCAAGCCTGGTGATAACATAATGGACAGCAGTAGACAAATAGTAACAAATAAGCAAACAAAAAGCTGTGTGATATAGTCTCTACAGAAAAGATAAAAGGGGTGGAAAGGACCAGGGATTAGGGGAATTGCTACTGTTTACCAAACGGAAAGCATATTATTTTCTTCTGAATCTATTAATGGGAAATAAAGCACTTTGTATATAAGTAAACTGAACTTGGGAATGCTCAGCACAGGACTTGCCTATGAACTCCATGCCCTAGACATGGTTCTTCCTGGACTTTGGGAAAATTGGGACCTTTATTCCATGAATAACAGATTAAGCAAAAGCACATTTTTTCTACAGATTTTTCTTTCTTGAACTATGTAGGAGAGTATGCTGATATCTAGACAGAAATCTGAAAGGTTAGGCACCATCATATTACACTCATTAGATAGTACACGTTTTACTTGTTGGCATGCTGTGAAGCAACAAAAGAAATTATACATTATGGATTTGAATAACGGTATCTCTGAAATAGTACAAGGCCAACTGACAAGGCAAGATGCATCAGTGCCACTGCTTCAATTTTCAGTTCACTTTATTCAGTATGCCTTTCCTCTGGAACATTAAATGCACCAAGTATTTTGTCTAATTCAGCCCTTGGATTCCTCTCATGCCAGTAATAAGCTGGACATGTATTACAAGGGTTAAATCAGTTCCCATCTCAACTATTTTCCCCATTGCCCAAGCATTTTTTTTTTTTTTCTTGCATGCCACCCACATGAGGTTGACTGGGTCTTGAGTTTCTGGCATGTTAGATAGATAGCACAGGTGATTTAATAGCATGACCTGAAAATGAAGGCTTGAAGAGAGCTTGCTTTGTCCAGCTATTAGCCGAGGACAGGATTTATTCACCTTGTCTCTCCTGTATATATTAATCTCATTAAAGTTGCAGTCCAGAACTCCTGCTATGGGAAAATATCATTAGCAGTCCCTAGAATGTGGGATCTTAAATCACATTTTAGAAGAACTTCTGGCAGCTGCAGCAGTGCCACACAGCTCCTCACTGTCCAGGAGCACCAAGGGCAGCTGTGGGCTGGAGACAGGACCCAAGGGCACCTCCCGGGGGAGGCTGTGCAGAGCCACCAGCACCCATGGGGGCCCGACATCCCCCGCTAGTAAGGCTCCGGCTTTTCGTTTTCAGGTAAGAACTTCCTTCTGAATTACTAAACATTAGCTAAACTGTTTTATCTCCTCTTCTTTTTTAGATTTTTAATGGACAAACATTTTTTGATCTGTTGAATCACATGCTAGAATGAGTTAATAGCTTTGTCACGTTTTACCGAACTCTTAAATAACAGTTCTTAGTTCTAGTCTTTCCTTCTGGTATCTCTTATTATTTATGTTTTTCAGAACAACTCATAATGTATCATTTCTGAAATTTCACCACTCTCTCTCTGTGGTAGGCAATTTTCCTTTTGTTTTCAGCTTATGACTGTGGAAGATACAAGACAATTTGCATTTGGGTCTTCCCGACTGCCGCTTTTCTGTCTTTCAAAACCTGAGTTTTTCTTTTTTGTTGTTGTTTTTAACTGGGAGGTACTAAATGATTTTATCCCTGTTCCGTGCTGCATCTTGTTTGTTAATGTGTTGACAATGGAGAGCTTCTGCACGACTCTCTCCGTGAGTCCTCATTCACATAAATGGCATTCCTTGTCAATAAATCAAAACAATCTCCAATTTGTTGGCTTTTTCTTTTAATCTGCTGCCAACTAAATGCACACGGTTTAGTCAGTTCTAATGTATTTTCCATATCCAACACGAAGTGTTTGTCATCTG
Source organism: Aviceda cuculoides (assembly GCA_035590195.1). NCBI lineage: Eukaryota > Metazoa > Chordata > Aves > Accipitriformes > Accipitridae > Aviceda > Aviceda cuculoides. Next base: position 25,431,768 of record JAVJGG010000032.1, read on the forward strand.
ACATTTGCCATCCACAAACAGCTTGTGCAAAACAAGCTTCCTAGCTGTTCTTGTACTGGCTTTCTATACAATTGAATTTTCCTTTATTCTGTTCATATGTCCTCAAAATTCAGAGGGTTCCTAATACCACAGCCTAACTTGAAGATATCATCCAAGGCTTTATTTCTTTGATAAAGGAGCCTGAACCAGAATCTGGTTTTTTAGACCATAAAAAGACTTTTATCCTGAATATACTTAATGGCAACACTGAGACATGCAAAGCTAAACATAAAATTAGTTTCTACCTACCCCCCAAAAAATAATTCCTTATTTCCTGACCCCAATGATGTTTCTGGGAATTTTGCCACAACTTCAGTAGGGCCAGGATTTAATTTTTAATGACAGATGTCCGTGCTTTAACTTTCAGTCTTCTCTATTCTACCTTTTGTATTTAGCACATCATGTTTTCAAAATGCTTCAAAGTCCCACAAAAGTCTTCTTAAAAAAATACAGACACAGTAGAAAGTCTCAAGTTACAAACAATATCAATAACATGTCTGCAAAACTCAGTTTCTGGACTCTTTGCTCAAACTGTAATCTTCAAACTCAGCTCTGTTACATTAATGCTGTTAACCTTTTATACACAGCTGGTTTTGTTTGGCAACATAAATACCAATCCTCAGTTCTTTCAGCCATCCAGAAAAACCCCCAGCCAAACCAGAGATGTAAAGCACAGTAAAGATGCAAAGAGTGGAAGAGGAAAAAGAAAAAGGGTTTCGATGATGCAATACAATCAAGAGCACCTGTGCTGGAATTAAGTCTACTGAGCAGGCAGCTGCATATTTGCAATACCCTGATGAGGCACAGGAAAAAAGAAGAGCAGATGACTGCCTGTACAGACTGGAAAACTTAACAAAACATTTAAAGTGCCTCATTTTCTTACTTGGGCATTTGATTATCCTGTTTCCCTTTTAGAACTGCCAATTTCCTTGTATTTCTGTGTATATGTTTGTATAGTTCATTTTACAGGTATCTTCATTTTAAATACAAAAGAACATTGGAATAATGTTTTCCAAAGGTACAGCTTACACTACTGGTTCTGCAAAGTTAAATACTTGAAGTAGTGCTGAATACCTTTATTCTGTAAGTTTACCATTTAGGAGAGACCATTCTAGTTAGCAATCATCCTGGCCATATTAGGCAACTGATTTTTTTTTTTATTCTTCTTATCCTATTTCTATTTTCCTTATCCCAAATTTCTCTGTGCTTTTTGCTAGACAGGTAAGTTTATAATTCATGAAAATTTTACTTGGACCTGTCATGGCTTGCAGCTGTGGAAGCCCACCTTCCTGATTCATACACCTGCTGTAATTAAGGGTCATCAGGTGGATCTTGACCTCACTGTCTCCTTTTGGTCTCTGCCAACAATGATTATATAAGTTATTTCCAAGCACTTACTGGATTCTTCAAGCAGAAATTCTGAAAATAGCTGATCGCAGATGTCTCCTACAAGTAACTTCTCTGATGCTGAGGGAAGACTGTAGGTATTAATGCTTCCTCAGTTTATATTCAATTCTACTGATGTTGCCTAAGGGATGGGGTGTGTGGAAGGAATAAGGAGCTGAACAATGGCCTCTGAAGGCTGGAGCATTGCAAAGTTCCTGTGAACTTGGTTCCTCAGGTTTAGCAAGAGAAAACAGTTACGTGCTATTAGTCACCTAACCTCCAGTGGGATTTTCCAGTAACATCTTTATAAATGAAAGACTTTAGCCGGCCTTCATGATGCACTGAGTTTTGCCTCTTCCTGAGATGCTGTATTACAGGACATAAGCAGGAATTACTGGCAGCATTTGGTCTGCATGTCTGTCTGCCTGCAGGTAGCACCATGTTTTGCGTTATGATTTGTGGTCTCTTGTTTATAACTTTGAGACCAATTCATCTATATAGAGCACTCCTTTCCACTTGGAGTGGAAAATGAGTATATACACATAATCAGAATTCCAGACATCACATTCACATCTCTCCTATATCAGTGTGCCAGAAATAACTATTGAGCTCAATCAATTGACACTGAATTTGTATAACGGAGAGCAAAAGTAGGAATTGACCTCTTTTCTGTAGTCTCATTGGTGAGATTATGTTTACTAAAACAACATGCTGCCCAAAAAGAGAGTTGTAAAACAAAAGCAAAAGATTTAGAAATAAAGTGGCTGAAAGTGAGTCTCAAGCATTGAAATACTACTGAACAATGCATTTCCTTTAAAGAATAGCCTAAATATAATTTCTCTTCTCAAAGTCTCTTAACATTATTTTCCTATTTATTATCTTCTTTGTTTATTACTACTCGATTGAAACAATACTTTTCTGTCCTTTAAAAAGACCCCTATTTCTCCTATATTTAAAGACAATCATGTTATTAATGTGGCTTTAACAGCACATTTGAGATCAAACATCTCATTAGATAGTAAATGCTTTTCAGGGAAAGAGCCTATGTGAGTTGTCCTACTAAGGCAAATACAGTATTGAACAACAGAAGCAGCACAATTAGCAGCAAATTTGGAAGACAAACAGAGCAGCATACATGACGTATTTGTTACATGACCATAGCTAAACAAAAATAACTGATAAAGTTTCATGTATCACTTTGTTTCATACATATTATACAGACATACAGCTGAAAAATGTCTTCATGCATTGTGGGCCACAAAGGGAGTTTAGGGGATGCCTAGGACATGTTAAGGAAGCATTTTCTGGGACCCCTGAAGGGATATCTCAGAGCTGGTACATTTGCTTAGTATCATGTGGGTCCAGACAAAGATACTTGGGAGCCAAAAAGCAATGAACATCTATTAGTCAGGCACTGTACCTAAGGTGGCAGGCCCCAGTCCTTCTGTGAGGCTAACGAGCATGTTCATAATTATGCTGCTTCCAGTTTCAGACCTAGCTCCGTGAGTTCCAAAATACCTATCTCATTGTACAGGCATAATAATGCGTACTTCAGTGTTAGTCATCTACTTTTGCTCCAGTTTTCAGTTGTTAGCCCTCTTTTGGTGTTGATACGTAACCAAAGTCTGCCATTCCCCAAGGAAACAGACATCCTTCCTTGATATCAAAATAGACAGAACACTTACATGGATCCTCAGCCTGTCTGATTCAATCCTGGGTCTTCTCTATCTTACACGAACTTGCTACTCCTATGTAAAAGCTCTAATTAATAGGATATAGATACAGACATACACAGATTGACTCTTCTTGCCTGCTTGAGGATTTTCATGTCTGAGTATGCATGGCTGCCATCAGAAAAATAAGAAACCATACTAGTCCACAATTTGGAAGTGATTTTTACCAAGTTCCATCTTGTTTTGCTTATTTCTGTATTTCACTTAAATAATGATTGTTTATTAATAACTTATTAGAAAGCCACATTTACAACAGCTTGCCAAAAAAGCTGTTGGATGCTCTGTGTTTCTGATTTTGGTAGGTGACACCAGAAGCTTTGATGCACAATTTTAGACTTGTTAGCAGTCCAACTGGATGACTCTGTGTTCCATAACTTATCAAAATGTTTGCAAAAGAAGTTGGTACAGTATATTTGACTTCCAGTGAGTTATTTTTTTTTTTTAAATTTAAGAGCAAACAGTCCACACTGCCATGGTGTGGAGAGCTGGTTTTCCTAATCAATGAATAGCTGACAAAAAACTATCAGAAAAAGACAGAAACAAATTGTGGAAAGCTATTAGATTGTCCACAGAAACCTGCAATTGGGAACTCTACCTTTCAAGTTTAAAACAGTCAAAGCTGGAGTTGACCATAAAGAGTAGCAGGAAGATCTCAAAACACTAGATGACTTAGTGATAAAATGGCAGATAAAATCCAGTGTGAACGGAATGCACGTGGAGAAAATAACTCTAATGAAATATATACAGTTATGGCTCCGAGTAATGTATTGACACTCAGGAAAGTGATTTTGAAGTCATGGATAGATAGTTCTCTGAAAATGTCCATCAATATTCATTTGTAGTCAAGAGAAAACTGTATGTTGAGACTTAGTAGGAAAGAAGTTGATAGCAAGAAAGGAAATGGCACTATATTATACCTTATATTCTGCTAATTATAAACCCTATCCAAGTTTAGTACCTCCTAAAGTCCATTTTAAAAGCACTAATTGGTACTAGGAAAAATATAAAGAAAAGCAACACGGATATCCAAAGGAAGAGAATGATACTGATTTAGAGTAAATCACATATATTAGGATTCTTCACTTTGAAAAAGACATGAAGATAAAAATGAATGATATGAAGAGAGTAAATAAGGAATAACTATTCAGTTTCCCTTAACACAAAAATTGGCAGGCACCTCATTAAATTACTAGACATTTCATTTGAAATAAAGAAATTTTTTTTGATCATTCAACATATAGCACACAGTTCTAACGTGTAGCTACAACATGCTATATTGTGTAAAAATATACATGAGTTTAAAAAATGTACAAAACTAGCCAGATTCATGAAGCATAGATCCATCAACTGTTCCTTTGTTGTTTTCCAGGTTACATTCTTCCACAATCTCATCCTCAGAAGTGTTCAACCTAGTTTTGGCCCAAAGGAAATTACAGTTTCCACCAAAATGCCCATTATGTGTCACAAATCTGTCAAAAACTGTATTCACTGCTTTGAAAAAAAAATCAATTTCATGCATAAATTAAGAAATTTCTCTTGCAGAAAGCAGATGCACACTAGCAGTCTCTTGAGGTTAACTTTAAATCTTACTCACTAACAGGACCTAAAAATCCTTAGGACAGACTCATCTGCTGTTCCTTTGCTCCAAAGTGTCATGAAAGTTAATTGACTTGTTGGTAGATATCAACCTGGGACCATTAAAGAGTCTTATATGTAATTTTCATTCATTTCATACCAGATTATGTATACAAACACTTGCATTACATTAAAGAGACTAAGGTTGCAATGTCAATTATTCAAAAGTTGCCAGAATTAATGCTCACTGCATAACTTTCACTGGTCCCACTCCAGATATGCATTATAATGAAGCCATGATTACATGGTTGCGTATTTTTTTTTCCATGGAACACTGTCGCTAGGACTGTGGTATGATACGCAGTTCTTCAGGCTTGAAAAACATAAGACAATTAAAAATAATGTATTGACAACAAATCCCACCATGTGGTATTTTCAGGATAAGTCACTGGCATTGCAATTTTCATATTCCTGCTTTTTCTGGCCAAACATCTGGGACTTGACCCAAGGGCTGCACTGGTGCCCATTCTTACTGTCAGTAGTCTCTCCTCAGGGAGATTTAATATGGAATTATAATTGCAGGGCAGTCATCTATGAAGGGATGGATATGCTCAGTGGGAATGGAATTTTTACCAATTTCAGCTCCTAAACACTAAGAAGCATCCATTGAAGGCTGGCTTTCAAAATAAAAACATTTAAGTAAACTATCATGAAATAGCAAAAGACATATACCTAACGCAAAGGTGACTCCAAGCTAAACTTTATCGACCAGCTGAAAATTCAATGTGGTCAGTTATACTTTGAAATCTAAGACTGGAACCCACCACCCCCAGTTTTCCAACATAAATATATCTTTATCACAGAAAATTTCAACCCTAGCGCATAAAACTTGGCAGTGTGCCATGCAGAAAAGTTTTGGACAACCGTACTAATTTTATGCAATAATATATGTAAATGTATACAGCCAGTAATGACTAAAAAGCAGGATGGTAAACAGTTTATTTATTGACTTGACAGATGCCAGCATACAGCAATTATGGAACAGCATAGTATTTTGAAATAGAGTTACTATTCTTTGTAAGGAAGCTAGCAGGAAATCCATGTGACAAAAGCAGTGAAGAGACACAGGTTTGTTTTATGTTAGTGTATCATGTTAATTATTATTTTATAATAATCAGTAGTCTATAATATTTTATTTCATGTGAACACAAATAGTCTTGTGGTGGTTATGTTATACTGATTATTTGTTTGAGCAGGTGAGGAAGTATATTTTTTTAAATAATAAATACAGATATTAGAGGTCCTTGCTGTTGTACCTAAAGAAGCTCGAGGGAACAAATCTTTAAAATCACTGTTAGAAAAAGGAATACAACTGAAGAGATTAGGCAAAAATGTTTACCTGTGACTGTTTGCAGTGTTCTGTAGTGTGTATATATAGATATATACACACACGTACTTTTTTTATCGTCACGTGTTAGAACATGTTTTACCTAAAACTTTTACCTCCTTACCATATGAATAAGTAAAATAGGATGAAAAGTTTGTGTTTTCATGCTAATCTGAGAAATCCCAAAGAATTTATCTTTCTTGAGAAAGCAATATATACCATATATAGTAAGAAACTCTTCAATTTCTTGGAAAATGCCCTCATGTGGAGGAATGGCTGTTTTATAAACACAAATTATTTTTTTTCCACATAGATGTTATTTAATTTTATTGCAAATTTTAACGAAGTTCTCCCTGCTGATACCAGTACTCATGCAAGCTCTGTGAAGAGTTGTTTACATCATCATAAAAGTAAAACAGTGAAGGATTAAATAGTTATATAACTGCCAGTACCTAGGAGATAAGCAAGAATAAGAGCAGCTATGACAGACTATTTTTACCTCTAAGGTTCTCTGACTCAAATCCATTTATTTTATTTTTAATGGATTTAATTGTTTTTTGTTTCCTGACAAACATTAAACTCCAATAGAAAAAAGTTAGCTTGTACTCACAAGTTTCATGCTGAACCTTGTAACACATTCACAGTGGGCAACTGTCAAAGGAGGGGAAGGGAAAACATGGAGAAAGGGTGGAATAAGCAAAGAAATAATTTTAAGTAGAAGAGAGGGTACAGATTCATATGCTCCTTCCTACTTCTGGTACACTTCAACACTTACTATGTATTTATCTACCAGTGAACAGGAGACACATTGACCGTCTCACAGGAGTAATTGTTTTTTTTTTTTTCAATTGCAAGTTGAAATTAAGAGTTTGATCTGTGGTTGAATTTATACAGTTGTGAGTTAGCTGCACTATTATATTTGGTTTACACTCTTGTTAGGAATACCATCAGTCTCCAAATACCTTTAATGACAATACACTTGCTTTTCTCATCCTTTGGGATAAGGGGAGAAAAAAAACCCAACAAAACCCCCCAACCTTTTCCATAATTACTTTTCATATGTAATCTTATTTAAATAGGTCCTCCATTTCTTTACAGGGTGTGTGTGGGCTGCAGTGCAAAGTTTTCCCACTACATGCATCTTCATTGAAAAAGTTTTATTCATCAGATTTTACTGCTTCATTAAATGTCTGCAAACACAAATACTAATATATGAACAAGTCTGTATGATGAGGATGAGACAGTGGGCATTTATCTGAAGTAAGGAGTTTTAACAAGTCTAGCATTGTGATGAAGAGAGACAAAGTGCCTTCTAGGGAAAGCAATAACTTCAGATAAAGAAAAGGTTAAGATCTTACTGAAGATTACTTCAATAGTGTCAATTCCCACAAGTGTGTGAATATAGCCAGTGTTTTATTAGTATAACACCTCAGTTTATGCAGCAAGCCAATTACTACAGTTACTTAAAACTACAACTACTCCCTGAATTTTTGCAGTTGCTTTAGAAAAAAAACGTATTTTAATCCATTTAGAAAAAAATACATATTTTAATCCATTTTACTTTTAAACAGTAACACATGGTTAAGCAACACTGGAAGTGCTGTGGTTATTCTACGAGAGACGCTTTCCCTTCCGAGACACTAATATCCCCATACGAGGCTGAACGTAACCTGTGAGCCACTACACAGGCCTGAACTGCTTGCAGTCAATAAGCATTCCACATGCTTTTCAGAAAAATGGGAAGTTACCTTGGGAATTTCTACCTGTCCCTATCCTCCCCTCTGTTGAGTTCATCTGGTTTGAACAGGTTCTTCAACACAAATCGCACAGGGCTTTACTGTCCTAAGTCATTAATGCTCAGAACCGTTGCTTTTAGGGTATTGTCCAGTGGTAACCAAGTCTTTTTTTAAGAAATAAAAAAGCTCCACTGAGTCATTATGAAGCAATCTGAGGTAATTAAACCTCAGATTAAAGGTAATAAGATACATTAAACCACTAGGCAAATCAAAGATTTCCTTGTTATTTTCAAACACCAAGGAATGACAAAAGTTTGCCTTAGATTTCTGAGATACAGTACACAAAGTATTTTTAATCTAAGGATTTAATTAACTGTAAACATGCACACGTTTATAGAAATACTGTTTTCAGACAGAAGATGAAGCAAAACGTTAAGCTCAAGTCCTCTCGTTCATCCCGAGTTCCTGATTGTTTCACAATATTTAACTACTCTGTATCACTATGCTTCTAATTGTAGGGCTTCTCTCTAGCCCTTCAACTATTAAAAAAAAGGGCAAAACATTTCAGTGTCACAGTCTGAGTGTTGTGAACATCACTTCATTGCAAAAAGTGAAACAGGCTGGGGAAATACAATCATGGTTTCGTTATTAAACTGCTAACAACGTGCTTAGCATTGAATACAGGATACCAAGCCAAGCCTTCCCCAAACTGCTTTTAACTGGAATAGTCAATGCACTTATATTTATAAATACACATATGAAATCCCTAACAGGAGAGTTAGTGTGGCAACAACTGCCTGCATGCAAACTCCTTCGCAAGTCTTCCTACCAGTCACCTTTCCTGACATTTCAGAATTGAACCTGACCCCCTGAGTCAATACTACTGGTATTTCTCATCACTGGAAATCCATTTGATAATGCGATATCCTGAGAAGGAATCGGGAAAAGCTCCTTTTCTCCTGTGCACATGAAAGATTAAATGAAAGATTTTAAAGTGACCTGAATTACACAGTGCCAGCACCTTTTGCTTAGTTTCCCTGGACTTTTACTATTTACTCTGTATCAAACACATTGCAGTATTTAGCTTACCATGTCTTTCTTTTCACTAGCTTGTCTAGTTCTAACACTTTACTAGTCTTTATCTGCAGGTCACATGATAAATTTACCTTCTCTAATTAAAAGTTACATTATTGCTAATTTGGTCTCCTTTAATCTGCAAGTTTCTGCTCAAACTGGAAGGGTTTATAACCACTACATAAGTCTATAGCATAACAGAAATTACCATTAGAGTTTGTTTCTTACCAAGGACACATGCCTTTACTTACTTGACAACGAGAAAAGAGGTCACTTTCTATGTATTGATTTAGGATTCATTCCACTGAGTTTGGAAGAACTAGAACAGCAGAGTAGGCACTAAGCAAAGTTGTTAAAAGCACACTAGGAAAGATTTGGAATGGTTCTATGGATGAGAATGTGTAATAGAAAAATTGAAGGCTGACCACTACAAAGAATGGTGCAGAGCACAAAAGGGTGAACAATCCCATTACCGCTGTTCCCGAGATGTATCCTGTTAATGCATCCCAGGACACTTTTGTCCCCTGGCACATTGGAGCAATGATGCAGGATCAGTGCCAAGCCTGTTAGTTCATTTATTAATTTATTCTACCTGCCATCAAAGCACAAAAAGAAACAGAATCTGACACTTTGAGGTTAGCTGCTTTATTTAAGTTCTTCCTTACTTCTATCTTTGTTTTATTTTGTTTTTAATTTCCTCTTAGCATCGCTTTTGAATAAGAGTTCCGAGTGTACTTAATCATTGAAAAGTTCCTGGCACTTTCTATAAAAACAGCAATGTTTGCTTTTATTGTAGCTTATGTTGTAGAAAGAGTGGAGTTAGAAGAGATAAATATTGAAGCTCAAGCAAAAGACTGAGGATTAATTTCTTTGCATTATTTATACATATGCTACAGAGTTTCTGTACATAACACTGATCTCTCAGTGTTTAATACAATACAGCTGGCAGTAAATCTTCTTACTTGCTGTAGCATACATAGCTAATTAGACAGTCCTGTCCTGCCCAAATTTCCTTTTAGATGTTTGCCTACGTTTCCTTATTTTCTGCTTACACATTGAATCAGTGATTTGTCCCCTCCTCCCCCTTTCTGATGCGAGCAAAAGTAAGCTGGGCTAGAAAGAAGCAGTAGGTGGATATATCAGCTGCCATGGGGAAAACGGTGGGGAAAGAAGGGCATACCAGAAATAGAGGCATCGAGCCACCACCTTGTCTGCAGACATGGAGCATATACCCCCTCAAACTCCGCCCTGAGCTCTACTACAGCATATCATATATACCTTCACATCAGGAAAGTCAGTGTCCCGTGTCTTTAGATAATACCAGGTATACTGTCTCTGTTTGCCTACTGGGATAAGGATCTAGTATCAGGTTACAGGGAATAAAAATACTTATGCCTTTCCTATAGAAGCTTAAAATCCTAAACTATTTTACTGGTATAACACCTATAAGTTGGTGGGGGTAATTTACTCCTCTTGAGCAATCTTCAGTCCTGTGACTGTACTTTAGGATGTCAGTAAAGTTAGCTTTAAACAGGTTTAAACCTTGTCAGGTGTAAATGGAGGAAACCTTAACTGTGGTACGTAATTGCACTGCAAAGTTATTGAAAAACCTGCAAAAAAAATCAAATGGGTAAAAAACTAAAATGGCACATTGAAAAGGTTTTTATAACTTTACAGAAGTATATTCGCACACTCTATATTCAGTAAGAGATGTGTCCATGTGCTTTCTTCATGCATTTTCTGTTAATGAAGAAAGGCAATGCATTCTCATTATTTATACAGTTGATTTGAAAATTCGTGGTTTTGGAAGCAGAAAAATGGTCAAAATATTAGCTAATGTTTTGAAAAGACAAGTCCCTGGGTGTTTGTTTCTTTTGCTAATGCTTTAGAAACAAGTTCCTGTGGGTTTTTGTTTCATAATGCTTTCCCAAAATTATTGAAAAGAGAAGTCTATTAATGAAAACAATATCACTTTTTTAATCTTTACCTTTTCCAAGAAATCACTTGGTAAGTCATGTCAGGTCATAGCAGCAGCGTTGGACTGTCCGTGTAATGCAGTGTGACTGATGCAGGTTGGCAAGACATGCAACCCAGTGATATGTTAATTGGGTAGGGGGCAGGGGTAAGAAAGATAAAGCCAGATTTGTCTCAGAAGACAAAATGTGAATGCACATAGGCAGAATCACAACTGGCCACAGCGGCTGTCTTCCAGTAATTTCAGCAAGGTGCTGAAAATTGCCTGTCCTTTCATTTATGGAGCTAGACGTTTTATTGTAGACTGGAGTTACACAAGGGAGATGCCGAAATGAGTCTCCCTGGTTTGTCTTCCCGTAGAGCCCCGCGCAAAGCTTATCATGTCCTGCCTCAAAACTCAATTTGAAAGTGCTTCAGTGAGACTTCAGTCAGTGCTTAGACCTTGCTGCAGTTCTCTGCACGAAGGAAGCTTGCATGTGGTGCAGTCATGGTTTTACCTTTTACAATATCTCAGTTTGAAACACTTTTTTTTTACCAACAAATATACTTTAACATCAGCACTCAGAAGTATAAAGTAATTACATATGAATCGCTTCACTCAAGTTCAAAGAAGAGCTCTCAACCTTCAATGACATTTCATCATTTTTGCAGGAAGCTACAGTTTCACACCATTGCTTACGGTCTAGTGCGTATCAGTGACTCAGAAACACAGGGTTGTGATGAAATTGGAGTTTATGTGCAATGAGCAACCATAATTCCATTTTCTTGGCAAATGAGCATTAAGCCTACTTAGCGCAATTTCAGTAATTCAAGATGAAGGGGAGACAAGGGGAGACACAGCTAGTGACGAGCGTTGGTGTGTCAGGATAACAATTCTCATGTCAGTTATTCTAAACATGACTCCTTAAGTTTGAGTCAACATGGTATTTAATATGCCATCATAATGCACAAAACAGCAGTCACGCTACTCAGACACCAAGTTAAAGAAAACTGCATCTGAGGGTTTTACATAAACCAGAAGAATACAAGGAATTTCTTCATCAGAGGTGCATCTGCTCGGTTTATTATGCCACTCAAAACTTCTAACAAAAATTTGCTTTTAGGGAATAAATGTTCCTTTACTGAGGATTATTGGGATACTTTATATAACTTAGCACAGCTCTTAGCCTTCTGACTCCCAAGAGATAAGTAGCCTTTGTTTTTATGTTGTCCACAGCACTAACAAATTTGTCAATTACTGAATACATTGTTTAACACCTATACAATAGTATCTATAATTACCTCAATTTACATAAAGTAACTAAAGAAAACAAAGGTGGAAGACATTCAGATAAAGTTATGGCAGGAGTGGGACCTCAAGCACAGAACAAGCAGAAAAAGCAGGGCTTTAAACATTTCAGAGGAAAATTCTCTTCAGCAGCAGAGCCAGTAATAAAATCAAGCCAGTATTCTCTACTTCCAATTGCCTGCTTTAACTACTAAACATTCTCCCCATCAGATAAATTTTGATGTGTGCATCCCATACAGAATATGCAGCAATACCTACTCAAACATTGTAAGGATAACCAAAAACACCACAGCAGCCACAGCTTGAATTTCCCTTGGCATTTGTTATAAAGAATTAAAGATTCTTAGGTAGCTCTGGAAATACTTGAAAAGGTGATTGTTTGGTTTATAATTTATATATTGATAGTGGCTTCCTTTCCCCCTTATTCCTAGCTAATTAAAAACATGCTTAGAAAACAATATTCACAGTAGCTTGGAACTCACAGGAGTAGTAAAATTACTTCCAATAAGAATATACAAGTAAAGAAACACTCACAGTCTTGGCCTTAGGTATTCTGCAGATTTGTGATGAAGGCTGTAGCTAGCAAAAAGATAAATCCTTGCATGATAACCCATACTTGAAATCTGCTTGATAAAAGTCCAACAAATAATTTATAATGCATAAAATCAGTGGTGCTTTTTGATTTGCATGTCGGTTTTGAATGGATCTTTTGCTTTTTTTTCCAATAGATACCTGGATATGTGCCATAGGTATGATACACAAGTATGAATGTGATGACTAACTTCCAATTAATTTTCCTCTACCATCCTGTTCCACTGCTTAGAAGTATCTTTTTCAGCAACCTCGCTATCAGCAAAATAATCTACTAAAATTTATTACATACTCAAGTATTATGACAGGCAGTGCAATATAAAGGTAAATATAAACAACATTAATATAAAGGAAAGATATACTAACACAGTAAAAAAAAAGTCATTCACTTAAGTGTAAATGAATAAATGTCAACATGTCTTTGAAATATTGCCAGCCTCTTTCTAGAACGGAAGAGTGAATTTTTAAAGATAGGAAAGTGATTCTCTAATTTGTCTTCCAACTTTTGACAAATCTGGTTTCTGAACTTATGACATCACTTCACAGCAGTACAGTTTATCAAATACTAAAAACATGTTGTAATTTTTCATTATAAATTTGAGTTTTTCCAAATTATTTTTATTCAGACATTATCAAGCATGGTAACACAGAAGAAGGGATTCCCAAAGCCCCAAATACACATCTTCCTCTTTTGTTGCAAATTTTGAGTGATTGAATCCAAATTTTACAAATGCTGCTTAAACTGTATTTGCCCATGGCACACATAGTTATTGTTTTAACAGGAAAAATACATGCCCTTTCTACAAGGCAAAGTATCCTAACTACAGTAGCACTAGCAGACATCATTAGGACACTGCTAGGTACAGCTGAATAAGCTTTGCCTCTGTTATGTCATCTATCTTCAAGCCATGAAAAGTAACATTGTAAGCTGTTATGTAGTTGTCATATCAGGAGGAAGTCTTATTCTGACTTAATTAAGTTTTTCTGCCAACAGATAAAGACAAGGAATGGAAATAATGAAGCCCATATAGGTTATTGTCTTCTGCTGTTAGATCATTATTCAAGGAGAAAGCCTCCAAAGTTTTACCCTTCATTGGGCCTTTTTCGGAGGCTGTTTTCTCCGGTTCCTGCCATTTAATAACATGTGGATACATTTTAGCAGGATTGATATCTCTAGGGGGTCATAATTCACTTCTGTTGAATCCCCAACACAGAGAAGCTGTTTCAGAGAAGCCTTACCAGATAGTTACAGGTGAACTATCATCCAAAATCAGTGTAGTGCATTTAAAGTTGAAGGCAGCAGCAACGCACGTATTTAGGGTAAATGGCTCGGGCACTGCCCAGCCAGCTATCCCTCTGGAAGATTTTTCACTCAGAAGTGGTATGAATAGGCTGCTCAAGGCCAGATCCAAGAACTTGGAAACCCAGTACCCCATTTTAAGGCAGATGCAGCAAAACTGGAGACCAGAAGCCTGTTCAGCCTCTCTACACTGTGTTGGGCACCTGCATGAGGCATCCAGAGCAGCACAGGGAGCACTGGGATGCCTTAAATCAGTCCTGTACATATTAGCTTCCTGCTGCCAGCTCACTGGGAAATGCCGAGTCTAAAATCCTGGCTTTATTCAGTTATAGAAGAAATTGCTTTTTCCCTCCTTGGGATTTGCTTCCTCCACCCACTGAAATTAGAAAGAAAACTCACTCCCCAAACAGTCCTGAAGGTAGTAGCTCAGCCATCCCCTTTTTATTGAAAAGTTTATTGCTAGACCACAGTAATGAAGAAAGCAAGCAGCTTTAATTCTTTTTTTCTCTCCACATACTAGACTTTACACTGATTTTTCTCACTTACCTGCCTAATTATCTGAAAACCAGTTTATTCTTTGTTTGTTTAGGGTTATATAGAAAACTGTTGCTACACTGTAGCAAAGCTTCAAGGAGAGATGACAACTTAATAAAATTAATTGTAATCCCAAGCCAATCGCACTCACACACTTACTACCAAACCCACACACTCCCGAGAACTACAAGATGTGTATTTCAGGTGAGGCCTGGCACCCAAGAGACACGCCTCCAGGAGATCCGACCAAGCTCTCCTGTGACAGCCAGGGTGGAGAAGGACACCAGGTATCCGGATTCTTCCAGATGGTAATAACGTGCTGGATTTGGATGTGGTTTGCACCACCACGGAGTTCACGGGGATTTTAGTCTGTCTTTGCATCCCACCCGAGTGAGTCAGTAGGATTTACCCACCGTCCCGTCTCCTGCGCTGGCTGTCCTAAGAAGATGACCAGAGTCATCAATGCACAAAACTGCTACAGCCCTCCCCCTGCCATTCACTCCAGTACTTCCACACCCAGTCCTGGTTGTTTCCTTTCACATTAATCTTAATGTTCCAGTTACCATTTCCTACAGTCGCAGGGATATATGGAAGGAAGATGCAGGGATGAAAGGCAAGAGACACTTTCCCCCTGTCCTGCAGCTGTTTGGCAAAGAACGAAAGAAAAAATAAATTAGTAACAAGTGACCAGTTCCACAGCCTAGTAGCTAGTGCACTTTGCTTTCCCAAGTTTTGCTCTCAGGGCTGCTGCTGTTTAAATTCAGGACAGAATAACAGACTAGTTACTTGCACCTACTTGACATTCTGTGTGTGCACAAAATGGATACAGCCGATATTCATTTTCTGGTTTGGCTACAGTCTGGAGTGAAAGCAGGTAATATCACGTGACTTGCAGTTGCAAAATCCCTGTTCCAGGACCAAACAAAATGGGCTAAATGAAATGAAGATTGACAAGGGCCTGTACTACCCTGTACCCCAGCTACACAGTTTGCACAGCCAGATTTCATTTCTCCTTTGATTTCAGGTCCCCTTCCAGTTTCATACTGAAATAGCCAGGAAGAGATGCAAGCTGCTGGGATGTGCATCACTAGTACATCATCCTGGGGCACCTGCTTCTATTGCATTTATCTCCTCCCCTGGTCACAGAGACCAAACACATCTCTGCTAAATATACAAAAAGGAATATATTTTCACATCATAACCTCTGTTTAGCTGAAAACGAACATTCCTCCGCCAAGCAAGCTATTGTTCAGGTGCATGTTTCTTATTGTGCCAAGATAATACTTGGCTATTTTATAGTACTATAAAGTATGTGGTTCAGTTCAGGGTACACGATTAACATGGAAGAGCATGGTCCTAGTTGCTTCCTCTCAACTTAGAAACTATGCAGGTAGATAGAAAGTTTCAACACAATACTCAACAGCCCTAATTAAGAGTGAATTGGTTAAAAATCAGCCTGTGGCATGTTATAGCATTGAAGCCAAAAGGTAAACTTACAGTAATAAATGATATTTTGTAGTTACGTACAGTTTTTCCATCTTGAATGGTATCAGTGTTTTAAACTAATACATACAAGAACTATGAATTTTCAGCTAAAAGGGGGAATGTAAGTAAAAGAACAGTAAAATATTAGGAAGCATGCATTTTGGCAAATGTATTTCCCTTCTTAAAAGTTCAGTTAAGTCCTTAAATTTACCTGGCTCAGAAGCAGGAGTTGCCGAGTACTACCTTTTTTTTTCTTTTTACAAATAATTCATTCAATAGTTTTACTCTATTAATATGTCTTCCCAAATATTTACAAAACTGTCACTGCATTTTAGCTATCATTTCTTGTGATCAGTGCCAATACATTATGTTGCAAAAATTGATCTTGTGTACCTGAATAATTATTAACTAGTGTCACTCCCTTTTGAAGAAGTGGTTTAAACCTCTTAAATATAGAATTATGAATAAAGAATAATACCCTTCCTGACAGCCTTTTTCTTTTCTGTTAAATACACTTGTTCCAAAACTTTGAGTAAATATCTTGATTTCATCAAGATAGGAATATTCAAAACTTTTGGCCTATTTTCAAAGTGTGCTATTGTTTTATCTTTGTTTAGAAGCATTTTTAAAGGCATAGTGGCATGAAATATAAATATCTGGCCAAATTTCTCACCTACATTTTCTGCTACAAATAAAAGTTTTAGGGAATTGTTGGTGATGACACATGGGTGCAGTAAGCAAACCAAACTCTTCATTTACATTGGTTACTTTGCACAGAAGGAACTGATATGGAACCTATTTAGAGTAATATTTTAACTTTACACATCCCTCCACTTCTCCAAGAAACTAGCAAGTCAGGGGTTAAATTATGAATTTCCCTGCAGTTCCTCTTAAAAATTATATACTTGGGCCTATATTTTCATCAAGTTGTTGTCTCACTTGGATCCAGAGTCAAAGCTTTACCCTCTAGCTATCCTGGCTAGCAGCCTGCACATCTCCGACTCTGGGATCTCCCCCTATTTGCTTCCAGCAGCCATAGGGCAAAGGGATAATCTCAACTTGTACAAAGGACTGCACAGAAGTCTATTCACCTCCAAAGTGATGAAACAAATGTCTCTCAGGCAGCATGTGCAGACTGTTAAAGTCACTCATTAGAATTCTTCTCAGCTGCGCTGGTCCAGAGTTTCAGCTACTAATCCAGGTTAACAGCTCTCCATTTTTTGAGAGGCAGTAACCAAGACGGCATTCACCAGGCATCCAGGAGGCATCATTAGAGAAAGGTATTAGGCAGAGCATAGTTTAAATTAACTGTTTGTCATATACAAACTTGCTTTAATAAACTTTCGACATGTCAAGATTGCAGCTGAAACACTTTTAAGGTCCAGCACTTCAGCACAACTAATAATATATCAAACATCAGGAAGAATATATGAGGAGGTTCAGGTATAAAATGCATTGTAGACAAAAGAATTTTGTGCCTCTGGAAGAAACTCATAAAATGGTTGAATTGTCAGGGAAGTGACAGCCAGTAAGGGACAAGAATGCAAATGGATTTAGAGCTGTGGCAGCTCCTGAAGGACACAAGCATTGAGTTAAGCAGCACTCTGGAAACATCCCTGGATTTATATCCTCTTCTCCAATAAACTCTCACCCTCGATTACACCCTACAGACCACAAGACCAGCAGAAAGCACAAGGCTTGAGCCAAGTTAAAAAACTAAGCCAAAGGGTGAAAATACAAGCTATTGACTTATATCCGAGCTAGACTGTTAAAAAGGTTCAGTTCAGGGAAAGGTGATTGAGGGGCATTCCTTTATACCACATTTGGGCTTTGCTTAGAGAAAATAAGCATGTCAAGATAGTCAGTTGGCATTTATGCCAGCATATAAAATAAAAGCCAGTGATACACTGGGTAGCCATAAATGCTAGGAAATAACATTTCCTGGTAAAAAACCCCCACTCCTTACAACCTAATTCCAAATACATGAATATGGCATTTGACGGTGGGTTGTGGGTGTTTTCTTGTTTGTTCCCCCCCCTTAGCTGTTTTGCCCAGTTTGATTCCTGGGCACCAAAGATGAGAAGGAACTATTTAGACTCCTCTGTAGTACAGTGTAGGCATCCATTGATTCAACCTTCTCTTTTCTATCTCCCCATAATATATTCAGAATTTTCTTCCCCAGACTACTCCCATCAACTTTTACTATTCCCAACATATGTTAAGAGTGAATACAGCTGCCTCACCTCACATCTCCCACCCCCTAGTAAGCCAAGTTAGAGGATCCTCACATCCTAGGTCTCACTATCTGTTAACAGATCCAAAAGGTGGATCTCTTTCAGAGACAATTTCTACTTTATATGCCAATATAAACACCAGTTTAATACTCTGACATGCTTATTTACTCTAGATCTGATCTACCCAGGCTGCCAGGTGGGGGAGAGGGCAGCTGGCACAGCAGCAGTGGCTGCCAACAGCTCCCTTAGCTAGGCACACTCAGTAGCACAAACTTCAGGATTAACTTCTCTAAAAGCCGATAATATTCATAGAAGAACAGAATGCACCCATTTTCCAAATTAGTAAGTGAAATACAAACCACACTATGCTATCACCTCTTAAAAAAATACAAACCACACAAACCACCTCTTAAAAGCACAGTACAGTTATAACCCTGCTATCCAAAACATGTGCCACAAGTACTGTTATCCCTCTGCAAACCTTCTCCACACTATAAATCCTATTCTCTGTTGGGTCAGTAGTACCCCCACTTTTGTCAGACACAGTAAAACCCATCCTGCCTCCACTTTAACCAGCTTCTTCTGATCATAAGATCATGCAGCCACATTAACTTGGTTATTTGCACAAGCTACAAGCCCAGGTCCAAAGACAAGCAAACAGGGTCTATCTCAAAATTACTGGGAAACACTAGTGCAACAAATTAGCCCTCATTCAAGCCCCAGCTCACAGTCAGAGTACTTCTACAAAAGGACACCAGAAGTACTCAGTTGTTGACTACATAATACTTTCCAATTCTTCTTGAAACTTCACCCTGTTCCAGCCCTTCACAGAAAGGGACACATTAGTCCAACCTTTAACCCAATAAATGCAAAGACAAAAGAGGACAAAACCAACCTCCATTGACATATTCCAGTTCTAACATAATTTTTTTCCAAGAAAGGATCCAAAACTAGGGCTACTGGATATGGCGCTCTTCTAATAGAGTACAGTCCTCCGCACTACATCAGTGCCAGCTTACAGTTGCAGTAGCAGAGTGGTATGACCAAGGGGTACTGGAGAACAAGTAGCTGTTGAAGATCACACAAGTACTCACTAGATCTCTTAATAGAAACCTGTTAATTTCCTTCTCAGAAGGCAGACAGGCACAGCTCCAAAATCATATTATTGAAGTCAAGCAATGAAAAATACCTATTCTGACTCAAGCACACAACAACAAATTCAAATACAACTGAGCTTCACAAGTAGAGAGTAACAGCATATTTTCCTCTGTTTTGTGGTACATACTGCCACCCCACTAATTTCAAAAGCTTTTGTTAAGGCAAACCTTCCTACACTGGGAGATTTCCCAAATAAATAAATATAATAAAAGCAACTTCTTACCTTGAAGACAAATCCACACCAAGAAATACCATCCCATGAAGTAAGATACTCCAAAACAGACACAGAACTAAAACCCCACAACAACTTCAAACTGAAGCCCCCAGGATGAGCTTAAATAGCACCTCAGGGCTGTGGGCGGGGAGGTGGAGGTAGGGGAAACCAGGTGGGGCTGCTCAGGGCCATTAATGCAATTAGTGCCCTCAGGGCCCTGACACACCTAGCTGGCATGATGCACGAGGTGAGGATTGCCATAACTATAAAAAAAACTATAAAAGCTGGAGGAAGTTTGAAGCACTATTCCTCCTTTTTCCTTGGGGATAAAGTTAAGGGGAAAATTGTAAAAAAAAAAAAAAAAAAAAAAAAAGAAAAAAATTATTATATCTTAAGTCTCTATGTGTTTGGTCAACTGTACTACTGTAGAGTGAAGGCATGAAGAATGTTTTTGTCCTTATTTTTCATAAATTAGAGGTATGGTATTTTGTGGGAGCTCTTATTATAGGCTAGAGTATTCAAAATATATTGGGGTCTGGGTTTAGAGTGTTTAAAGTCTTTTGCAGAGTGTGCTGCTTTTGCTTATTGCTCTTTCTCTGACTTCAGTACTTTGTAGAAAAGGGATGGTTTCTTTTTACTTAAAACTGGCTCACAATTATCAATATGTAAACGTGTATGTGTTGGTATATAGCTGTGAGGCAAGATAAGATATGTTTAACAGTTTTGTTAATAAAGGTAAATGCTAGTTAAAAATTTTACTAGGAAAAAGCACTGTTTCAAACAAGGTGGTGTTTTAAGTCTTCTCTGCCAGTTAGGCTATTTTTTTGTTCTTTGCTAAGGATTTTAAAGTTCCTGAAGCAATGAGATTCCTAGTGGTACAATCTCCATATATGCATGCTTATATTTTTTTTTATATATATAAAGTGCCAATACATACGTAACATACACTTGTGTAATGCCTGGTGTGTCATAAAATCACTTTATTAAGAAGTACATTGTCACTTTAAAATAATCCATAATAAAGCCTCAAATTCAAAATTACTTAGCCTTTTCAGTTGGTGAACACCCATGAAGATATAAAGCCAACATAAGGAGCAGGTATTCAGGTGCTGTTCTTAAGCGTGGCTAATACACTTTCAAGGACACTTTTTCCACTCATGAAACAGTGATCCTACTGTGCCAGCTATGTCAGCTGCACAGGCTGCTGGCTAATTCCACTGCTCCGAAGAGAAGAAATGTAACTTCACAAAGCACGATGAGCTGCTGTCAGCCTAAACGGAGCTGTCTGTCTGTTGTGTTGTTGCCCAGCTCTTCGGATAGTAAAGACTTAAAAGCAAATTGTTGGCTCTTCGGCTACTTGCTCAAGCCAGGTGGAGTCCCACTTTGGACCCTTAACTAGGAAGGACATAACTGATTATCTGGTGATTTTCTTTTGTTTCACTCTTTGCCTCTCTCTCTTTTTACTGAGATTAGAATAGCATATTCAATGAATACTGTCTGCTCTTGTATGGTAAGAAACCTTTGCGTGCTAAACTGCATTACTGCCCTTCACTCCTGTGCATCTTTGTTAGACTGAAGAAATACATTTCACAGAGCGACTAGGAAAAAATTGATGTAACAGAGCCTTCTTGTGATACTATTCCTTAATCTGTTGCTTCCTCTATCTTACACTGTCCTTGCAATACCATTCACACCCCCCGCTTGCTTTAGTTTCCAGCAGCCTTTGAGACTATTATATTAACATGCACATTTATATTAATGTGAATACTTTGCGTTTGCAATTCAGTGTGCATTCTTCCAGTTTTGTGTGCTCTGTCAGTGGCAAAAGCCTATAGTTGTGTGGATTTCTTATAAAATCTAAATTTCTGAAGTTGCTTGCATATGGTTTATGACTAATATCATGCTGTAATGGAAGGTAGGAACTAAGGTCTTCTGATTGTTCAGCTGCAAAATGGCTTTGGAAGGGCAATGACACTGAATTATTTCTGTGATTCCTTGGAAAGCTCACTGCTTCAAAAACAAGTGGTGACACAGTAGCATACCAGTCTCCCCCTTTGGCCTCTGCCAGTATTGAAGCTTAGTAAGTTTTAATGTGCCAGGAAAGAATTTTTATCAATTTTCATTAGAAATAAGTACAAGTATGAGGACTGCAGCATATTAAACAGTAGGGTATGTTTTTATGTGAATAACTCCTGAGCAGATACTGTTAGCTTGTTCTATCTGATGCTAACAAAACTCCTTCCATAGGGTGATAGGATGTTCTAAAACTGTTTTGGTTTGGGGGTTTTGTTGTTGTTTTTTTTTTTTTTTTTTTCCTGAGTAATTTGAAGAAATGTAAGCAGGTTTCTGCAAATCCTCTGGAGTTCTGTTTCCATATAGACTATTGCAGGTGTTGTTTCTTTCAGTCAATGGCTTTTAGTGCTGCACCATGACATTCAATAAAGTTATCCAGTAAAAAGGTAATAAAACTGGTATTAACCTCAGAGACCACTGAAGAATAGAGTTAATCAAACAGAGGTCAATGACACTGATTACTTCTCAACAGTTTATTTCCAGATCAGAAGTAATCAAATCAACAGTGATTTGAGTAGGATAGAAAGAACCTGTCTGTGTAATATACTGCAATAGCAAAAGTTTTATGCTATTTTTTTAAAGGTTGCAGCTGCTACTCCCTCTCTGAGCTACCCAATGCATCTCAAGTATATCTACTTCTCATCGGCCCTGTATCTAAGGACTATTTTATGTGATGTTTGATTACAGTTCTCTGAAATTCAGTGATGAATGTGACAAAGGTAATTTAGATTCTCTTTTAATCTTGCTTGTTTGCATATAAAATGGTTTCGTGCCAGCCAAGTTGCCAATGAGTTTTGCTGACACTGGAAGTAATATTTGTAAATATTTCTTGATATATTGTTGGACTAACAATGCATCTGATTCATCTTGGTTTTTTTATTTTTGTGGCATGTCCTTCTCAGAAAACATTAGTGTTTACAACAGTTTTGACTATAGGTAAAGTCCAATTTGATAAATATATGAAAACCCTACAAAGTCTACATGGATTGTATTTAATGTGTACACAACTTTTCCGGTATATGTAGTTAGGAATACTTTCTTTGGGAGCATTGAATGCTTCAAATACCAGTGAAGAAGAAACTGTCATTTTAAGCAAATGGCAAAAGACCTATGGAGAATATTACTACCCCAAAAGACAGAATAGTAAAATTATCATAGCTTCTTTTCCTTGAGGATTGTTTCTTGTAAAAATAAAAAGGGAACATCTTGACGTAAACAGAGTGCCAGCTTATTCCTTGCTTAGGAGTCTGTTTTAATTTGCTGTTATCTCAGTAAACTGTGCAGGATACTTAAGCTGACACGAGGCACAGACAGGCATTACCTGACTCTGCTCCATGCCAAGCTGCTCTTAGTGCAGAGTATTAGGTAAATAGATCACGCACCTCCCAGAAGACACGTGCAGTGACGGAAGACGTGTCTTTACGCCTTCTTCCTTGGAGCCCTGCTACTTTTAAGAGGTGTCTGAAATACATGGTATGCTCCCTTCTGCAGGTACTCAGCACAAGAACGCTTCCCGGGTGCTTATAAGTACTGTCCACGAGCTTTCTGACGTACAGTGATCCCTCACCTCCCACATCTGTGCCAACTGGGCTTCCTGCTCAAGAAGCTTTTCTCTAGCCAGGGTGGGTTTTCTGTGAAGAGTTACTGGGACCTGCTGCTGTTTCTCATAGTCGCGATCCAGGCTGTACTGCTACCTACTCTCAGCATAAAGCTGTGCTTGTTTCCCAAGCCTACGAAGAAATTTCTACTGTATTACATGAAGTCTTGGAGATCTTTTTTTTTTTGTCTACAAAGGCTCTCTGATTCCAGTAGTTCCTCACAAGGATACTGAAGTTGCCAGTCCAGACTAATTCAGCTTTGCATGGTCTTGAAAATAACAAATCATTCTGTTGCATACAAGTGTGGTTGGAGCAATTTCTTTTCTTCCAAGCACTCTGAGTAAAGAGTATTAATTTACCATCTACCTTTGGGTACTGATTCTTGTTTATGATCCAGATACACCAGAAGCTTTCTTTTTGCCCTCAGCTGTAGTGTTTTTTTTCTGTGTCCTAGAGCCTTCATTGCCATCAGTTCCTTTCCCATGTTTGAACAGCCAGTGTGCTTCACTAAAACAAGTGTTCCCGTATTCTCCACTGTGCTTTTCCTGCAGAAGCCAATCATAATGATGGAGTATAGTCTGAGTAATTTCCTTTTCAGACCTTATGATCTACAGCAATTCTTAGTTTTCCAGGAAAATGTTAGTCTTTCAGCTTTTTAGGATAGGTGTCTCTTACCAGTTGGATCATGTCTACAGCACCATGATTACTCTGAATTTCCAGGTCTCATAGCTTCCAGGTTAACCATCAACTCCAGCTTGATTTCTGTTGCCCTTTACTGAATTCCTAGAACTGGCATTTATTTCTTCTTTTTTTTTTTTGGGGGGGGTGTGGAAGGGGAGGAACATACTACACTCAGAGGCATCAACAGATGAATCTTTCTACTGGATATGATTACATGATTGCAAAAGATGTCTTCACTGTACAAGTTTGCTGCAGCAGACCCCACCTAAGCTCCAAGTTTGACCATGCTGTCGGTTTGACCTAAGTTTTCCTTAACTGTCTCAACATCTCAATGTCACCTAAACAGCCTTTAGAAGTGGCTTTTTTGGCTGATTCCACCTGAGATGGATCTACAGCATGTATTTTTTCAGTCTAACTCACTACGACCATTATAAGCTTATAACTTCCCCAGACAAGAGATGGATCTGTGTACTGTCTAAAACTAGCACTGCACGTGTTCTCAGCATATGGTGCAGCTATAGTGACCGACATATGTGGTGTGAAGACAAAGCGTGACGGACTTTACATCTTCCTGTTCACTGCTGTCATCCGACACATGGATGAAAATGGAAGGCTCTAAAGCAATCCCATACAATCTGTTGCCCTCAGCATAAATTATGTAGCCTGTTCAGATGGACAAGCAAAAGTCTTGTAGTGCTTTACTCCTGTTTTGTCATGCAAGCCTAAACTGCTCAAGTCATGAGTGATATTTTATTGCCATGCCAATGACAATGAAATAGCAGTTGCTCCTTTGAAATGACTCAGCTGGATGTTGGATTGCAGATTTCAAATCAGGTTGCAGTGAATAAGAATGTCCTTCTAAGAATAAAAGAAGACTTCCCTACAAAGAGGTTTGTCTCCCACCAGTTTCCTATATGCTAAAAACAAGCTTAACAA
The DNA here is from genome assembly GCA_035590195.1 of Aviceda cuculoides. NCBI lineage: Eukaryota > Metazoa > Chordata > Aves > Accipitriformes > Accipitridae > Aviceda > Aviceda cuculoides. The sequence goes on from JAVJGG010000032.1 coordinate 25,456,764, forward strand.
AAAGCTGCAAACTACTCCAGCACTCATTGAAAAGGTGGTTTTGGAGAAAAAATCTGGATTTTGTGGGGTCCAAATAAGATTAATGTAAGGAGGCAATAAGCCTTCATGGTTTTGTTTGTTTGTTTTTAAATAATAACAACAAAATAATCAAGGCATACTTTGTGGCTTACCCCTTTGCTTTGCTTCACCTCTCCTCAAAACCATTAAAATGAGAAGCTGCTGTAAGCTGGCACTATATATGATATCCAGAGCATGTCTAGTGGGCAACCTGATCATGCCCTAAGTCACCAATAAGTAGTAATAGATTCAGTAATTGGGAAGGTAAATAAAATGTTTCTGTTCTTTTGTTAGCTGGAAAATTAAACAGGAGGTTAAATGCAAACTACTCGCCTCTATTAGTGAAGCATTGATGGGCTGTGTGTCTTGGAAATATTTTATATAACGAATCAAGATAATTTCTACCTGAAGTGATACCACTGAAGGGATATTTGTGCAAGAAATCTACTTGTGAAATGCCCTAGAATTATTTTTCAGAGAACAAGAATCTTTTCAAACTGGTGAGAAAAGATCCCTTCGGGCACTTTTTCCTAGGTCTTAAAGCCATTGTATCATTTCTGAAGGCTTGTTTCAAGAATAATGTATGTTGGTTGTGTAGCTTTCCCAGTACCTATGTTAATTCACTGAGCTAGGGCAGTAGTAGTTTGTTTTCTGGAGCTGAAAGAGATGGCAAGAAATAGACTGCTTTTAACTCTGCTTGGAATAACGGCACGGAAAAGCGCTTAGGAAGGTTACGTAGCTACTATTCTTCTAATCTTATTTTGCTATGTTATTTAAGTTGTTTCAGGTTTATTCTTATGTTCCATATTTAGCATAACTGAAACAAGAAGCAAATCTGATGGACATTGTGGTAAGCTACTCAATTAAAGCAATATGAGATGCCTAATGAATGACTAACAACAAAGTGTCTTCACAGGAGTAAAACAACTACTTGATCACTAGATAAAAATCCCATTGGTGTATAATTCACTTGGGTTTAGAGATGGGAAAACTGATCTTTATCCTAAAGTCTTTACTACTGAAAAATGACTTTTTTTTCACAGCACAAAAGTGACTTGAAACTACAGCTAGGGTTAATTCAATATCGGGATTTTCTTGTCTAGATCTTTCAGCACTACTTGAATTGCCTTACTGACACTTGTTATAACTGTTGTTTAATGCAACTTTTGCTTTTAAAGTATCAATGACTCCTGCTTACGTTTGACTGCTGTGGTGCCATTATTCTGTCATATATTTGGAACAAATAAATTAATGTTTAGATGTATGAAATGAAATACATTACGTATTTATGTCCTAGTTTAATTATAGCCTATAATGGGCAAGAGTACCTCCCTTCTATTTTTTACATTCTTCCAGATAGTCTGTTAGCTCAACATGCAATGTGTACAGAAAAGCCACCTAAACAGCCTCAGCATTTGAGATTTTAGTTATTTGACCTTAAATTCCGCTTCCTGAGAAGACTGGGAGATAACATGATTATTTTTGCAAAGTGACCTGCTTGTGGGAACTATATTGATAGCACTGTCTTCAACCTTGCTGAAGAGAATAGTTAGAAATGCTAGTGAAAAGCTGAAGTTAGACAAATTCAAACCAGAGCTAACGCATGGTTTCCTAGAACAAAGGTAATGAAATACTGGCCCAATTTCTAAGGTAGATGGCAAACCTTGTCAATACATAGCGTTTCTTCAGAAACATATTTTTAGAGACATCCATGTCCTATTTAGAGGCAAAATAGAGAAGACAAAGGTAGAGAAATAAACTGAATTGGTGCACGGCTGTGCCTGTCCTTGCAGACAGAGCTGTGAATCCTGTTGTGGATTGTTGTCCCTACCACGGGCCTTGAGGAGGAAGGAATTTACCTGTCAATACACTGCAATAGCAAGTTTGTGCATCAGCTGGGAAAATCTATCTTTTTGACTGCAGCTGGTGACAAATTATGGAGAGTTAGTATTTTGAAGAAAAGTAAGGGTTGGTTTTTTTGGTTCTAAGAGGTTGAGGCTCACTTGTATGTTCAATATCAAACTGTCAATTATGTTCAGTGTCAAACTGTCAATTTTTGTTGTTCTTGACTAGTTTTGATGTGGGTAGCTCTAGTTTTTTGCCCCTCCCCTGTCATGGGGATGTCTAATCAGGCCCTGTCATGTCAGGGCATTGGTACCTTCGCCTATTCTGTTCTCTGGCTACGACATTGAGGTGTGCTGAAAACCTGTTTTACACTCTTATTTTGACTTCTTCCAGTGCTTTTAATTATTTACAGACAGTAATTTGTTTGACAAGTGTCATAGCATGTACTTGAGAGATTTTTACTAGTAAGCATGGTATCCATGGTGTTATGTAGGAATAAAAAAGATGATTTTCCCTTGGACAAATAATTCACCATTAATAAATTGTCTAATAAATACAGCAGTTTGCAAACAATTAGAGAAGTACTTCTGCTTTTGGCAGTTAATGGTTTAATTTTTATTAGTCTATGAAAGTAACTTTAAGAACATGGCTTCTTCCAGAAAAACAGTTTTGAAGAATAGGTGAGAGTGACACCCTTAACAGTGGATCAGCAATTAAATGGAAAATGTAGCATTCAAACTACAGAACAGTGTTAATTTCACTGTCATTCTGGTGTGTGATTGGACACTAAAGTCATATGGTAATGTGGCTATCCCATGATTTGACTGCAGAATTTCAATATTGTTGAATTACAGCTGTTCTGGATTAGATTAAAAATCCATCTGTTAAAACCCTGTCTTTCACACTGACAGCAAATCAGAAAATAGTGTCAGAAAAGTTTGTAGCAATCATTCCTGCAATACTCTTCCAGATTTAGTGATTTGAATATCATATCAGTGTTTTGGCAAATACTAATCACGAAGACCATTTCAGGTATCAATCTTTAGATATGTGGTTTAATTAATTTTCAGGACTCAGTAAGAGAGGGTGGAAGCAAGGACAGGTAAACCTAGGAGTAATACTGAGAAATTGGCCGAGCAGCTGGGAATGATGTTGGGAAAGCTAAAGCCCTGATAGAATTAAATCTGGCCAGGGACATCAAGGGCAACAAAAAAAGTTTCTATAGGTATGTCAGTGATAAAAGGAAGACTAGGGAAAATGTGGGCCCTCTCTGGAATGAAATGGAAGACCTGGTTACCTAGGACATGGAGAAGGCTGAGGTACTCAATGACTTTTTTGCCTCAGTCTTCACTGGCAAGTGCTCCAGCCACGCTGTCCAAGACACAGAAGGCAAAGGCAGGGACTGGCGGAATGAAGAACTGCCCACCGTAGGAGAAGATCAGGTTCGAGACCATCTAAGGAACCTGAAGGTGCACAAGTCTGTGGGACCTGATGAAATGCATCCATGAGTCCTGAGGGAACTGGCAGGAGAAGTGGCTAAGCCACTATCCATCATATTTGAGTAGTAGTGGCAGTCCAGGGAAGTTCCCACTGACTGGAAAAGAGGAACCACAACCTCCTTTTTAAAAAAGGGGAAAAAAAGAAGACCTGGGGAACTACGAGCCAGTCAGTGTCACCTCTGTGCCCGGCAAGATCATGGAGCAGATCCTCCTGGAAACTGTGCTAAGGCACATGGAAATAAGGAGGTGATTGGTGACAGTAAACATGGCTTCACTAAGGGCAAATCGTGCCTGACAAATTTGGTGGCCTTTTACAAAATGTTTACAGTGTTAGTGGACAAAGGAAGAGCAAATGATATCATCTGCCTGGACTCGTGCAAAACATCTGACACTGTCCCACATGACATCCTTGTCTCTAAATTAGAAAGACATGGATTTGATGGATGGACCACTCAGTGGATAAGGAATTGGCTGGATGGTCGCACTCAAAACTTTGCAGTCAACAGCTCGATGTCCAAGTGGAGACCAGTGATGAGTGGGGTTCCTCAGGGGTTGGTACTGGGACTGGTGTTTCTTAACATCTTTGTCAGTGACATGGACAGCGGGATTGAGCGTACCCTCAGCAAGTTTGCTGACAACACCAAGTTGTGTGGTGTGGTTAACACACTGAAGGGAAGGGATGCCATCCAGAGGGACCTTGACAGGCTTGAGAGGTGGGCCCGTGAAAACCTCAAAGTTCAACAAGACCAAGTGCAAGGTCCTGCACATGGGTTGGGGCAATCCCAAGCACACATACAGGCTGGTTGATGACCAGATTGAGAGCAGCCCTGCAGAGGACTTGGGGGTATTAGTAGATAAAAAACTGAATATGACCCAGCACTGTGTGTTTGCAGCCCAGAAAGCCAATTGCATTCTGGGCTGCATCAAAAGCAGCGTGACCAGCAGGTCAAGGTTGGTGATTCTGCCCCTCTACTCTGCTCTTGTGAGACCCCACCTGGAGCACTGCCTTCAGCTCTGGGGCCCCCAACATAAGAAAGACATGGACCTGCTCAA
>JAVJGG010000032.1:25471465-25494744 GCA_035590195.1 Aviceda cuculoides
ATGCCCCATCCCTGGAAACATTCCAGGTCAGGTTGGACGGGGCTCTGAGCAACCTGGTCTAGTTGAAGATGTCCCTGCTCATTGCAGTGGGTTTGGACTAGATAACCTTTAAAGGTCCCTTGAAGCCCCAAACTATTCTATTATAAATAAAAATCCCCTTTAGACTGATTTTGGTGGCTTAGAAAAACTTCAGCAGTAGTAATGGAACATAAAACATCTAAGCAGTGTGAATTGATGGGTGGGGAGGTGGGGTGAGGGTGGTGAACCACAAAAAAGTCCATGTTCTTTCCAAGTAGCAGTTTCCTGAGAAATTCTGTGAGATTACTATAAAATTGACAGTTGGTGTGCTACTCCCTCAATTTCTACAAGTTCAGAGTGATGTAGCAGTTTTCAAAACACTTTGTTACAGCTGGAGCTCTTTTTCTTCCAGGTACTTTAACTCTTCTAGGTTTTTTTTTTTTTTTTTCCTTAGCCTTCTGTTTTACTACTGACTTCAATGGTTGTAAATTCTGTGTAATTCAATGGAAATATTCATTAAAGCAGCTCAAGTTAACCATACACATGAAAGCTGGTAGGATGAAGTTCAAATGCTAATGCAAAAGAGGAGTGATGCGTATGATCTACATTTTGAAGGGACAATATTCTGTGCTGCTCTCCATAAGGAATGGATGTTCTGGTGATATGAATGGTGGTTGGGGTGGGGTTGGGTTTTTTTGGGGGGGGGTGGGGTTGGTTTTTTTTTTTAAAGTTTATGTCTTGTGTTCACTGTATACATCATGACTCTCAATTTGTTCTCAGGAGAAGAACTTCTTACACTTCAAGTTTATAGGAGCTGGTCTTGTGTTGTTTAAGCAGTGTTTAATGACTTTGGAATGACCTCTATTAAGTACCAAATCTGCTGCAAATAGAGGGGGGGAAGGTGCAATACTATGCTTGGAATAGTTATGAATCAAAAAGGGACAATGTGTCTGGAACAGGTATGAAAGAGGATTTGTAATGATTTGAAAGAATAGGTGTAAGGTTTAGGGGATTTTTCACTAAACGAAAGAAGTTCCAAATGTTTGCACAGTTGGTATGGCTGATACTAGTCTTAACATAAGTGAAGAGGTTTCCTCTGAGGTGGAATTTTTTTTGATCTCTTTGAGCCAGTAAATACAGTAGAACAAATTGGCTTCTAGTACACTAAAATTCAGTCTTTCCATGTTCTGAAGGCATTATGTAAATTAATCAGTTACTTCTTTCCATTCATATTATGACCATTAATCTTTCCTTTTATAAACTATTTTTTAATAAATAAAATTGCAATGTATGTGTCAGTCATTGGTGCAGAGTCCACTAAGATCTTGAAGGCACATCTTGTCTGTAGTCCATGCAAAACTGATTTATTATGCTGTATTTTACATGGAAAATTTAAACTATAATTGACCTGTAATAGATTGCTTTTGATAAATGCTTTAACATACAGGGGAAATGGTATGTAAATTTGAGATTATCTTTGATTTCTAACTGAACCCTTCCTGGAAAGTAAAAATAAAAGACAAATATCACCTGAAAACTTGTTTGATACCTGCAGTTCTGGAATAGGGAACCTGGAGCTAAAACTTGCAGCAATACATCAGGACCAAATCTCCTTTCTTTGAGTTCTACTGTCAGGCTAGTTTGCAGGTCCAGCTGTAGAGAATCCAACAGTACTTTTCAAGACATCCTTCCATTCACCACTCGGCAACCTTTTTCCAGTATCAGTGAAAGCAGTTGCCCCAGTCACAGTTTTCCTCACAATGGGTGGGTGCAGTCACAGTTTGACATGACAGAGCGCCAGAGGTGCATATTAGAATATTAGTTACATGCTAATAAAATACAGTGCTGGCTCTGAAAATAATGTTGTCTTGCCTATTGCAAAGAAAAACAACTTTTCATGCAGAAAATTGTTCTTATATTTGTTTCCCTTATTCTTCCTTTATGGCCAAGAGAATATTATGAATAAATGCAGCCAGTCACATGATAAAGTAATTAAAGGTCAGGCGTGATATGTTTCTTGTATCCAGGATGCAGTTTTCCTTATTTTACTGTTGGTGTCATGCCCATAACAATACACAGCTTTACAAATTGACAGATTTATCATCTTGACATGCAATTTTCTGTGTAACTTTTCCAAAGCTGTGGTTAAGCTGTGAGGGCATTTCTATTTGGAAAAATAAACTGATTATGATGATGTACAGATATTTACAGTATATTTACATTTTTCTCTTCCATTCTAAACTTGGTCTGTGGTACTGAGGAGCCTGGATTTCCTGTGGTTGGTAGTAATGCTCAGTGGTTAAGAGGAATTGGAGAAAAAGTCATGGTGATGTATTGGTGGTATTGAAAATCCTATGGTTTAATCAATCTTTGAACCAAAGTGTTGAAGCTTTGATGCATGGAATACTTTCTGTAGACCAAAGTTATGAATTTGAAAGTTGGTAACATATTGCACTTAGAAACAATAGCAGCATTATAAAATTAAGGTCTATGTGGTAAACAGGAGAAGAAGGGTGAAACGGGGAACAGTCTAACCATAACCATGAAAACACAAGCAGTCAGGGTTTAAAAATCAGTGGTGAAATGTGACATATACAATTTACCTTATAGATGGTTATAGTTGAGTAATTATTTTGAAACAGTTTTACAGGGAACTAGACATTTTACTTTTCAGAAAGACTGTCATTTCAGGGGAGATTAAACTGTTTGGTATAACTTAAAGTATTAGAGTCAAAACAGAGCAGTTGTGACAAGCTTGCAAATCTTCTTGGGTCAGTCCACTCTGAACTAAATTCAGTGAACTGGTGAAGCATTGCATTATAAAGGGGAAATTGGCTTTATGAAAATAAGTATAGACCAGTAAAATAAGTTAATTAGCCATTGCAGATGTTAGCTGAAGCAGCTTCACTACTTTTCAGTGACACTTGAGGAAATGTCTTTTATTTTGTATCCTTTTTTTCTTGGAGACTGGGGGTGGGGGCGTGAAGAAGTCCTGTGGACCAAACCAGGCTCCCGATGAACCCGCAGAAATAAAACTGGGTTAACTTCTCACAATGACAAGAAGTTAAGGAGGAAAACAAGACAAGGGTGTTGTAGATGCAGGAACACAGACAGTTGGGAGTGCAAACAAGGGCAGACTCCAAGTGGAGCCATCCATTTTTTCTCCTCATCCCTTTCTGGAGGGGAGAAGGCAAGGAAGGAGGATTCTGTTTACGGTGGATTTTAGAAAATGCTATTATAGGTGATTTCTTTGCAAGCCATGCAAAGCCAGCAGCATTCTCGTGCTAGGTAGTCCCAACTTCCAAAGAAATGGTGGTCAAGAGTTAATACTGCCTTTTCAACCTCCCAGGTTATGCCTCTAGCTGTACCTTGAAATAAATTGCTCTGTGGACGAACAGAGGACTCAATTATCCTGGGCTGTCAGTGTAGCACCCTTCCCAAGTATAAAACTCACTTAAATAGAAAACAAAGAAATCCAATAGCTGTAAGACCTGATAAAGTGCTAGCTAGAGTGGGAGACCCAGAGGAGTGCAAGTATGATGTAGCGAGAAAAATATCATTCTCGCATGAGTAGTGCATCATGTCACCTCCGTTACCGCCAGGGTAGGAACAAGTAAGCAGCTAAGAACACTTAGAAAAGAATAAAACAAATACCCGAATCTGAGAACCAGTCTCCTTTTTGTTCTTGTTGGTACAGAAGCTTTGATATAAAATCAAGGTTCAGAATAGGCTGATGTAGGGTCAGAAGTATTTACTGGCCTAGATGAGTTCCTTTATCTGTACCTATGGGATGTAGATGTGGCTGCCAAACAAGCTAGAGAAATTCCAGCTATCAGGAAAAATACCGAGTTGGTTTTATGCATAATATCAATGGTGGTACAGGAAGAATAAAATCCTTCCACTAAAGGATTGCATAGTTCAAGTTAGAAAGGACAGCGAACCATGTTTTCCTTTGTGTTAAAGCAAATAACCTAGTTTACTAACGTGAAGCTAGTTCTCTAATTCAATTGTACTTTTTTTTGGTCCAGGCTGCAAGGGGAAGGACTACCGTGCTGAGCTCTGGAGTGTGGCAGGCAGTGGACCTTCACCTTCTGTTTCTTATTTCTGATGCATCTGAAGACAGGTAAGGTTGTAGTTTACTCACTTGAATACATAGTCATTAATCTGCTAACCTTCGGAGACGAAGCAGAAATGATCTAGTGCTAATCTGTCTGTGAAAGGGTATAAAGGAGCTTAAATTTAGAATCCAAGGTTAATGTCCAGCAAACTGATGAGATAAAAAGACTATCCTTCAAAAGTAATTCAGTTAAATGTTTTTGAGCCCTCATCCTGTCAACATCTGCCTTATTCAAAACTGATAAAAATGTTGGAAGTATTCAGTTCGTTTAGCACAATAAATACTAGTCCTGCACTGATTTATAGACAGAATAATTTAAAAGAAATGACTTTTTGGTATTGAAGCAGTGCAGTCAAAAGGAATTTACACTGATAGTGGATTCACTCCTAAATGGTTCAAAAGCATTGCAAAGAGCAAAAAGATGAAATGGCTTACCTGAATGCCATTTAGATGTTTATCTTTTCATTTCCATCTTTCTCTAAACCATGCTGAAATTTACTTTAAGTTTGGATAGCTATAGCAAATCTTTCCTTGCCTGTTGTTGCTTTTTGTCTTTAGTAAACACCACTTATCCTTTCTGTTAGCGTGACCAGTTTCTTCAAGCCTGATAACAAAAGTTCAAGTCTATGAATATAAAAATGTGAATTTAAGTTAATCTATTTAGGGTACGTATTTTAGGCAGCTAAGTTTAAAAGTTGATTTAATCTTTTTTCCTTTAAGGCCTAATTCAGATACAAGTCATTTGTTGGAATTATACTGGCTTCATATCTCTCAAATTAGATCAGAATCAGACTAATCAGCTTTTGAAAATAAAAGTTTTATTTCCTTGCACACAGGATTCAAATACACTGTTGTACCAGCGTAAATGAGAAATAACTGATTTTAAAAAAGGAGGATTGGAGTGGCTTAATACTGATGTGTAAGTAATTTTTCCAGTGATTGCAAATATCTTGAGCAGCAGTTTGGCCTTGTGTTAGTTTATGCCTGCATAGCTTTGTAATTATGCTAACATATGACTATACCAGCTTTTAAAGGACTACAGCAACACTTACCTAGTTAAGAGAAATTTTATAATGGGGCAAAGGAAGAGTAAATAGGTAGCCTATATATTTCAAGAATTCCTTTCTATTGCTCTTTTTTCTTAGACCAAAAGTGGGATAAGGACCTTATTCCTCAAGATTAGCTAAGAGACTCTGCTGAAGGAAGATGAGCACTTGCATTAAATCCCGAAGAGCAGAATGATACAGCAGACCCTCTCAGAACTGCAGTCAGGGTTGTACAGGGAGACTTCTTGGTTTGATACTTCCTTTAAGATTTGTGCTGGTGAATAAAACATGTTGCAGAAAAAAATATTTTTTTTTAATTACACTGAACTCTTATTGGGTTAGAGACACCAGCAACCAGCAGTTTTAAGTTACAGGAAATGCGTTTTGTGTGTAAACTGACAAATCGTTTTAACTTTTTTACCTACGTGTCCATAAAGTTCATTCACTTTTACAACCGTCTTTTCCACCTATACCTGTCAACTCTCCGTTTTTTCACTATGGTAAACAAAAGTTAATTCACTTAAGTGTCATTTACATCTGTCAGCTGAGTGTATTATAGGAAGGGAGATTCCTATGTCCATGCTCTATTGTGAAGTAAGCAAACTTTGGATAATAAAAAGATCAATTTCCATATTCAGGAGGCATAAGAGGCCCCAAAGCTAACTCATGGGAATGTCCTGGCTATTTATATGTAGCATGTGTATACAAATATATATCTCTCTTATGTGACTCTTTCCTTGCAGTCGCCATGTTTGGCAAGATATATTTGGTGGCATATTTTGGGAATAGGTGATTTCCCTCTGAGTTCTGACCAACAAAGCTTCCAAAGAAGTGACGGTGTGAAACTTGAGCTAAAAAGTCCTATCTTTCAGTAAGGGTTAGCCGTGTGCTACATGACATAAAAGTACAACCTTCAATAATCACTTCTGCCCATTGTATAGTTCATAAATACAGATACAATATTACTTTTAGTTCATACGTCCTTGTACACTTCACTGTGCCTCAGTGAACTCTATAGTTATTTTCAGCTAGAGAGCATAGGGCTTCTGAAAGTTATCACTCTTTAAGATAGAGAGGTCAGCTAGACTCTTGATAGATGAGAGAAAAAAGAATAAAAGGGGCACTTCAGGTTTGGTTTTTTTTTCTTTCCACCTAAAAGAAAAGTGGTTTGAGCCAAGCTTCCTATGGTAGGGAGTCACTGTTCCACTGAGTATGAAGTTAAAATTGAGCATGCAAGTACAGGAATTATGTGGTTTCTAGAGAGCCAAGAATGTGTTGTTCCCTTAAGTTGCCAGTGCTTCTGTAGGGGCATATGCATTTGTGGTCTCAATGTGCACCGCTTTGTCAGAGGCAATGTTCAGCCAACAATTTTCCTAGAAAGTTCTCAAGTGTTTGGATGTACCATGACTGAAACACAGAGGTCTTCATCTTTCTTGAAGACAGCCTGGTTGAATTAATAATAGTGCTCCAGTTTTCTCTGTTCTACTGCCTGATTCGGTAATCACAATGATCTGAAGATAGTATGAAACACTTGATTACAATTTCCATTATTAAATGCTGTTTTCCTATGGCTTATTGTACATGGCAAATACAGAAGTTACTGTTGGGTGTATAAACATTATTTGTTAGTTTCTAACAAAAAAAATTATACCAATACAGTCTGTATGTGGAAAACACTCTTGCATAGTTTGGTATATTTATAGTAATGTCTTCTGATAGCAATTCTGATAGTGGTGAGTGACAGTTATTAGGCCTTAGTGAATATCCAGAAACAGCTGATATCTAATGGATGAAGACTAATTACTCTGATCGTAGTGCCAGGCTGTACAGACCAAAAAAATTTTGAGATGGTTACGCTGATTAAAAAAGATTAACATGATAATTCAAGTCAATGTGCTACATATATATCAAGATTTCTTTGTCATTTAATAATAAAGTTCTACTTTAAAAGCTGTAAGCGTGTATCATGTTACTGTTAATATTCACTTTCAACCAAGGCCCATTTAAAAAGAATAAATAAAGCTGGTGTTGTCTAGTGTAGACACAAACATGATGAGGTTCTCTTCAAAGAGTTCTTCCACTTATAGGCATTATTTTATTCTGCAGCTATTTAGCAATTCCTAGAACAACCTGAAATGATATGACGTCTAGTTTTTGAGTCCCTTTATTTGCCTATGTTCTGGGTGACCTCTGCATTCAAGCAGTTGAAATTTAAGTTAGGTGGTCACTGTAACAATTTTGGAAGGGGAAAAGCCACCCAGCACCAATTTATTTTTAATAGTTCTGCTTTTTCTTATTCCAATATCAGTCAAGTTTTCCAGACTGAAAATGTGGTTAAGGCTTGTTTTTGTGAAGCTCACAACATTAATGTTGATAGTAACGTTAAAGTCACTGAGATGCTTTTCATACATAAGTCTAACCCATGCAACCATCCTTATTAAGACTCAAATACTATAAGAACGTGCTTTAAAACCAAAGGGCACAGATGATAGAAGTTGTACATCCCATCTAATTTGACCTTAAAAGGGGTGCAAGCACTAGAAAGGAAAGAAAACATTTTTAGAAATACAAGTTTATTGGTGTTACACACTGCAGGAGCATATCCCCCAATATTTAAGGTTCCACACTTGGCAGTTTCTCACTGGGACACCACAAAGTTTCTCTACACAGAACTACCTGACCGCACACAATGACAAAGCAAACTATTCTATAACACTTGCCACTAAAAGCCTGTGAAAAACGTTTTCTCAAGGACTAGTATTTTAAAAAGCTGTGATATTGCTATGCAAGTTTGTATCTTTCAATTACAGTATGAAAAATACACCCCACATCTCCACTAAAGTGTCTAATTATTACACCGCTGTGCTATGGTCAGGTCTTATTTTTTTCTTCAGTTGATGTTGCAGCAATTAGCATGTCAGACAAAAGCATGTGATTTTTGTGGTCCATGGAAAATGGACATGTCACATGCTCTCAGTCAGTACAGGACTGTTAAGAGGTAGATGGCAGTGCACTGAAGTAGGCCTGTAGTGGAAGCAGAAAATTATCCAAGTCATTTCCTTATTTTGCAAGATTGACCTGATTGCTCTCTTTTCTTTGAAAAAGCTGTGCAGGCAATGACATTTTATTTAAGACATCAGATATGCAGTGTATTTAATGCATTTTTCATTCCTTTATTTGTAATAGAAAAACATTATTCCCTTCTTTTTTTTCAGATTCTTAGCCTTAATATATTCTATTGAGTTTTCCATTTGAAGACTGTATATATATTTTTTTATCTCAATACCCAATGGCCTCTATCTGTCCACAGTAATCTTTGTCAATTTTAACTTAAAATTCAACAATATTCACATCAAGCACTGCACAATAGAGTATTATGACAAAATATGGTTTGCTCAGAACTCATAACATACAACAGTAGGTCACTTCCTAAGCTTACTTTGGAATGGTTATCTTTTCATTATGGAACTTGAATTATATGCAGACACCCAAGTTAATGTTCCTTTCTTCTCTTGGCTGTTTTTGGAACAAACCACAGGATCTAGTATTGCTTATATTTAGAGCCTAGCCTTAGGCTGAACACCATTGTGACACTCAATGCATTAATGTTGGGGTAAAAAATATGTGTATCAAGGAAAATAAGACTAAGTGGATTAAAAAAAAAGAAACTGCAGATATTATATCTACATGATCAAGATATAATTCCCTTTTAATGCATATTTTGATGTCCCTTGCATGAAATAACTAACTACACTACATGCGCTGTCATGCTAGAATAGGCTGTAATGTTTTTCCAAGTGCGGTTCATGTAATCTAACTTTATTTTTAGTGTCTCCATTTGTGCTTTCTCATTCCCTTAGAGTAGAAAGGAATAGGCACATCTGGGGCATGGTTCATCTCATTTGAAAAGAGGCTTCTAAAATGTTATTGGAATTACTCCCTAAATGTGATTTCTCTTATGTTTCTTAAAAAAAAAAAAAAAAAAAAAAAAAAAAAAAAAAAAAGCCCCTTCGCACTGCCTGCCTTGCAATGGGGACACTGACACCGTGGATATTTCATTGTTCATCTTTGCCATCTCAGGTTAAATACCAGAACTAACCTAAACTGTGTCTATTCTGTGAAGAGATGACAACTAGAGTATGTTAGGTAATGGATATGGTTTGGTCCAAGTAAACCCCCTCTACTGAAGGAAGCAGGATTGAGGCTGAACAGAAGGATGTGAGAGAAAAAGCCTGATAACAGTTTTAACGTAGAATTTACTATGTAGCAACACCAAGAAAGAAGTGAGTGGGGTAGGAGGACAGAGTTTTGAAACCTGACTCTTTCCATGGAGGTTTTAAGAGATCAAGGGGAATAAATGCTTTTGTGACTACTCTAGAGTTTTGGGAACAGGACAATGCCTCCCACTCTCCTGCAGCTTCGTGGCTTTTAACACATCTAGAATAGAGAACACCTGTCAGCCTTTTCCTGCTCTTCTGCACGCTAGCTAATGTAATAATTACACTTAAAATAGAAATCGACTAATGTTGAAAAAAGATGCTTATGTTAAATATCAGAACTAAGCTTAGTTTAATTTGGTTACCTTGTAGGTGTACATTATAATATAATCTCTGACCACGTGATTATAATCCAGTTTTCTGAAGGAATCTAACACTTGTGGGAGGGAGACCATACTCTCTGAGTATGCAGCTTTTAAATGTAGTCTTTTAATCTCACCATCTGAATCCTTCACTCATTCTAATTCTGATTCCTAGTTACTGTCTAATGGAACATTTAAATTACTGCATATTCCAATTCTAGAGGCATATGCAGAATAACAAAATTGCAACATATCCAGCCACTCTAGATTAAGTTTTTCTTCATCTGTTTGTTCTTTCAATGTTCCTGTGAGTACTACAGTAGTAACTTAAATTTTGTGTATCCTTTGAAAGTAATAGGCAACAACAAAATCTGTAGGAAAAACCCAAAAACTACAACTTGTGAAACACATACTTATCAGACTTTATAAAATGTCATAAATTTTGGAAAAGCTGGATGAAGCATACAACTTGCAAATTTAGAAGGAGAATAAATGTACTGCTCACTTGCTTTAACTTTGAAAGAACCAGTGAAAAAGTCCAAACAAAACTTAGTTTGAACAGGCAAAAACCTCACACATTGTTTATTGCCAGTTTTGGTTTAGAGAATAAATATCTGCATTGCCTTGCTTTCATCCCTTTGAAGCCAGGCAAACATAGTTTTTACCAAAGTTATTCCTTCAAAAGCATTGCTAATCTGACTAATAAACACTTATGTTTGCAGTTAATTGAAGTTACAGTCTTTGTTACAGATGAGAGTTTTCCTTTCACTGAAAGTGAAGTACAAGAGGGCTAAGCCCTCAACTTTGGTGTACTTCAGTGCACCTGTATTCTTTATCCTCCCTTGGCTGGTTTCCTGGGACTGTCAGTTCCCTCAAAGAGAAAAATGATGCTCTCAGATAAAGTCATCACCAAGCCTCCCTGCCAACCCACTGCCTATTACCAAATTTGGTACAAACATGAGGAAAAGCTTCTTAGCTTCTGTAGGAAAGAGAATGAGAATTACTGCCCAGAGTTATAAAGCTTCTTTTTAATTTCATCATTTTGCTTCTTTGGGTACCTGTGGACAGAGACATTTCTGTTAGGAATATATGTGACTGAATATAAAATTCAATTTTCACAGGTGATATTTAAATCTGCTCATTATTACCAGTTGTGTCAGTAAAATTTAAGTGGTTGGCTATCTATAGAAAAGGAGCACAAAAACATTAGCAATTTAATTCTTGAAAATCGGTTTTAAAAACATTGACTGTCTCCTAGCTGCTTATCTATATGCTTTCCTCCATATTATTTGGATATACATTGGCAAAAAAGTAAAAGTGAAATATTGATTGTGTGATTGAAAGAGGGTAACTAAAAATACTGAGTACATACAAGGAAATATGAAACTTAAAGGAAGGGAAAATCTAACCAAATGCAAACTGAAATGTTTGTTTGCATTTGGATGTGGCAGACTACTTTTCCATACATGTTAAGGTTTTTATGCCACGCCCCTCCCATGCATTTACACAAAGATGTGGTTTCTGGAATAATGTCATGAGTGACTTCAGACTACAGGTCAAATTTTTTTTCATTGTCATTTTTGATTGAGTTCAGGCAAACTTCTTTACCCTTTCTAACATGGGAAAAGGTACCTTCCTTACCCTTTCCAACATGTTCTTCCTACAAGCAGGGAGAGTCTCTATTAAAACTGGCTGAGTCCTGTGAATTTGTCTGTGAGTTTTAAAGTTTTCTTACAAAAAAATATTTAATCTAATAAGTGACAGAAAGACATCTTGGTTTTGAAATTTGAAAAATTTAAAAAGAATAAAACTCTGTATGTTTTCACTTAATCTAAGGTAGTCTTATCTTTTTCATTCTTTTCACAATTTTTTCTATGTGAAGAAAGGTTAATTTTGAGAAGTTGAAGAATCTAAGAAAAATAGAATAGTATGGCTAGGAATTCAAAATAAAATACAACAGAGGAGAAATTTGATTTAGTCAAACTAAATGAATATAATCAAATATGATATAGGGAAGAAGGGGAAAACCAAACACGAACACTTTTTTAAAATGTGAAATAACAAACAATTTCTGTTTTGGAAGTGTTTAATTTCAAGCTTTAAAAACCAAAACAAACCAAACAAACAAACAACAAACCACATATCTAATTATATCTGTATTTGACTTCACTGTTTTTTGACAAAGCTAAGGACATTTTAAGAGGTACAACTTTCTCATTTGAAAAACTCGATCCAACTCTCACCTGCTGTAGAGTATCAGTGACTTAAGATGGCTACCAGTTCTGTCATAATATCTGGGCACTTTAACAATGTTTTCACATTGCTTATTAGAAATGGAGAGTTCATGCAGATTACAAATCTTTGAAAAACGTTTCAGTTGGGGTTACATGTCTCACGGAAATTTTACTTCCGTGTTTTCAACATGTAGCTTCTGCATTTTAGGTGAACTAAGAGCTGTACGTTCACAAACGAGTAGACAGGCACCATAGAACAACATATCGATGTTAAGAATAGCTCACACACAAAACCTGTTTCATGGTCGTGTTCCTGGGGCAAAAACTTGTCACATCTTTAAGGGCCATGCATAACGGCTTTGCACTAGGAGGGTGTAACAAATGTTGCCTACTCGTTGTCCGACGTAAAGGGAATGCCAAATGGAAGGTATAATCCTGGTGGTAGCAATCTCTTGCCAGCGGATCAGCCATATCCTTTGCAGAGTCAGAGGCTGCTTTAGCAAGCTGTGCGTCTAGAAAGCTCCTTTTGCCGCAGCAGGCGGGAACAGAGTATGTCTAATTAACTAATAATTTGCTTATCAAAAGCTGTGATAAGTGAAGTACTATATGATTATATAATAAGACATTTGCTTCTCTGTCTGATCTCTACCTGCTCAGAAGAGGATGGTAGAGATAAGTTATTTTTGTCCATGAATATTCTTAGGGGAGTGAGATATTTCCTACTGAACTATTTTTCATTTTATTCCTCTAAGCTGCTATTATTTCTCATGGTAAATATCAAACTCTTTTGCATGCATTGCATGTTAAAAGGAGTTACCAAAACTGGCAAAATCTTAACATAGTTTTGTACCATCATATTTTCTCTTGGTTTTGGCTCCTCTGCAACAGAAACACAGAAAAGCAGTAACAATTCAAATTCCAAAGTCTTCCTATTACTCCTTATATATGTATAAGAGGGTCATGTAGTATGTCCTAATGTGTCTGCTATAGGTGAAGACTTTTCTATTATTCCCATATAATTTCTCCTGCGAAAAATACCTAGTTTACTTCTTTTCCTATTCGTCGTGTCACACATCCCCAGAAGCACAGACAGTCCTTGATTCTGTAAGCGATGTTGCAGCATCGCTTAAAGTGATTTCTGCATTTACCTTAATGAAGCTCTTGCTGTTATAATCCCTACAGTTATTCCTGAACATCGGATGGTAAAAGCTAGGTTGTGTTGACTTGGGCCTGGTATGGAGTAATGGGACATCAGACTTGCCAGTATCGGTGCATCTGAGAGCTCAGGGCAGTGAGCAAATAAACTCAGAGCTCATAAGGTCTCTGACGTCTGGGTATGGTTCTGCTCCCCTTGCACTGCTGAAATAGCGTGGTGGGGCTTTATAGCTGCTCTTTCCATTGGTACAGCATTTTTCATAGTGTTCGATGAGGTACGGACACTATTTAAAGTATTTTGCCTGTTTCATTGGTCGTGTCTGATGTAGAGCAAGTGTATACGTTTGACACATTTTTTTGGTAGAGGTTTCGATAGAGGTTTTAGCTTAAAGCTTGTTCAGTATTTAACAGTGAGTAAAGTGTGGTTGAGATAGGTGCAGTTTTAAACTGTTTGGCATAGTGTCCTGCCTGGGACAGAATATAGTTATATATTTGCAAGTGGTGTTTGATACAAAATCAGGGTGGTAGTTGGTTATGCCTTTCTATCTTCTGCCAGAAGATAAGGGGTTAATCACACTTTAAATGCCTGGATGGGTCAGTGATTGTCTTATATAACATAAAGTGATTAAATTTTAGCGTATGGTTAGTAATGCAATCGGATTCCCTGCTTTAAGCTGGAAAGGGAGGAGGAAGGGTGAGGTGAAAAGGCCAGCAGTGAATATAGAATATGGTGAGAGAATTAACTTTTTTCCTTGAACAGCTGAGCATGCATTTTTTGTTCAGTATTGAAGATTTGACAGAAAGCTTATTTTTGCTTACGGGAAGTGCAGCTTCCCAAATGCTGGGAGAATGCCTGGATTGACCTCAATCTTTGGGATATCATTACATTTTCACATGAATCAAAACGCTTAGACAGTTCTTCAGAATGAAATTTGTATAGGCAATGTTCTTTTTGCCTTATGCACTATAACAAAATGTGTTAAAACAACAATGTGGTGGTTAGACTGTGCAGTGCAGAGTGCCGATACTCTACACACTTTTCCTCTGATTTAGAAAGAATAATTTAATTTTCTTGAGCTTCTGCATCTATTTCTGGTCTACAGATGTCCACAGTCCTTTAGGACACTTTAAAAGCATACTTTTTCTCTATTGACACCTGATGAGAGTTTTGTAAATGTTAGCAAATCCTTTTGATAGACCTGGCAGAGTATTTTGTGCCCATGCTCTGTTTTGTCATCTGTGAGCTGTTACATCAGTGGTAGGGGCTAAGTAAAGCTGATGCATGTTTGAAAGCCACCATCTTGGCTGGTACCAGACACTGAATTATGGGCTTTTTCAAGAGTAAAAGTATCAGTTCCAACAACCTTAACTAAAAAGCCAGGCTGTTGTGCTGAAAGTCTAACAGGATTGCATTATAATGTTTTGACTGCACATGCATGATAATACATAATTAGAGCCAAGCAGATTCATTTTATTTCATCTCTGGTATAGTATGTTCCTTTGAAAAGTGTGGATATAGTTGTCTGGAAGCAACTAGTAAATTTGGGTTGAGATGCTGACTAATTTCATCTAAACAAAATTTGTGGAGAACAGGCTCCTGAAGCTTGAACTAGATGACTTTACAAGCTCCTTCCAACCTCAGTGATCCTGTGATTCTGTGACTTGGACAATTGTTTTGTTTAATAGCTTGCTTAGGTTGGACATCTACAATACTGGTGGGTACAGCACCAGTAAGGAAGGATCAGGGTTTGATTTGTCGCAGTCCATTATGGTTCTAAGATCACATATTCGCACGGTGTCTTTCTGGGGTGAAGCTTGCGCCAGCTTCTTGGCCGAGGTGTGCACGCACGTTGTGAATGCCTGGAGCAGTAACGGCTGGAGGACATTGCATCTGCATTGCAAGGGATGTCGTCTAAATGATGCTCTAGCACACGACATCCACCAGGGTTTTACCAAGAGGGAAATTTCATGAGGATTATCAGCACTGCACTCAAGTGCATACTGTGAGACTCCAGCTATAACTACTAGAGAAAACTACACCAGAAAGAATCCCCTTGCACCCCAAGTTGCCAATGTAGGTTCAAGTGTAGGCCAAAGATCAGCGTGCTCCTGTATCAAGAATTCTGAATAAGGTCTGCACTACTTTCTCTTTTATACAAAAGTCTTAAAATAGTCACTCAAAAAAAGCACAAGAATGAAAATGGTTAGCTGGCACCTGGATGTCAGTTCATGGAGGAACTGCTGGGTCCAACTAAATTTTATTTCATAGCAAGTGAGTCAGTGACAATATGGGACACTTTTTTCCCCAGTAAATTGCCAGTCTCCTCCCTCCCTTACTCCTTTTCTCTCTATTTTTCTCAAGTATCCAGTATTCCTTTATGTTCAGAATTTCTTATGAAGGTAAGGCATGGGCATGCAAATATCCTGAAATGGATGAGGGAAAGGAGCCATGGTGTCTCTGACTCTGGGTTTAATCCCTGCTAGATGATTCACTGTTTCCTCCTTAGGATCTCTTGTGAAAGTAGCCCCGCATTCTTTTGCTTTAACTACAAGAATCGAAACCAAAACATGTAGTTGCCGTGCAAATAGGAGATGTCACCAGATTTGTTTTGGCTTTTTTTACTATCTGTACTTAGGTTGTCTAACCAAAACTGCTAAATAAATTACTTCCGGAAGTAACCACACTGTAGGTGTTTGTATGATGTACTCTAATAATGCATCTTTCTACAGGGCATAGAGTAGTTGCTCCCAGCTCCTCCACAGTTTGAGGAATGTGAGAAAATTGTGTGCCTTACTGGGTAAAGTCTCCTTGCTACTGTCTGGATCGCATTGCTATGCTTGAATCCTTGCTTCCAGCCTGCCTGGTCCTAACCCAGGACTGTTGCTGCTCACTGTTACTTTGTTCCGTATCCCTTTTTCCTTGGACAGCAGATTCCGCCTACTGCCAGCTGTAGTCAGGGTAAGACTGAGTTACTAGATCTGCGGGTATTGTTTATTTTAATTTTGGGAGAATGGTGGAGGAACATCTGGCTGACTATTGTCTGAGCTGACAAGTTTGGTTGAATGCATTTACTTAGGGCCCCCCTGTGCACCTTACTCGCAGTGCACTTCCACCTCTCTAAGCAAGGCCAGTGATTGGGAACCACTGGCATTGGCAATATATTTGCATATATATTGTCCAGCCTTCTGTATTAATTTATAGTAGTATGCTGTACCATGTACATCTAGGCCCAGTGTAGCTTCAACAATCAAACTGGTAATCCAAGTAGCACAACAGAGACATGAAGCTCTGTTAGACTTTGCAGCTGGCTGTCTTCTGCAGAGCACAATCTGCCTCAATGGGTCTATTCTGAGTAAAACTTTGTTAGCAGATGCAGTTCTTATTATTTTGAATTTCATACTGTAAGTCGGTCTAGCTGTAATTTCACATACTTTTTGAGCTATAGTTTGAGCACTAGTTGCTCAAATCACAGATTTCTTATTCTGCCTGTAAACGTGTGGTGGTGCATTGCCCCTCCATCTCAGGATCTCCATTTAGGCCACAGCATTTTTGTAATGGATTGGGCAGTTAAGTGTCCCTGGACCATACCAGGAACTCTTGCATGGCTAAGGCAGGGAGCAGCACTGACCGTACCAAGGACTCGTGTCGCCTAGCGGAGACGGAGATGCGGAACCAGGAACATTAGTCATCTCCTGACAGCCTTGGAGTCCTCTCTTATCTGAATCATACCTCATGTGGAAACAGTACCAGTGCTAATGGAATTCCAGTAATTTGCTGGATCATCTCATGAACCTACAAACAGCAGTACTAAGTGAGGCCCTTTGAGCTCTCCTGGACCACAGTGGGCTGTGACCAGCATCTCCTTCTGAGGGGGACGCTTCTCAGAGCTCACGAACTCTCCACAAATTTGTGAAAATTGGAGGACGAGTGCTGAAAGCTGACAACGGGACCTGTACCCTTCACTCCTTGAGGCTTATCCCTTCACCCGTTGTGAAATGCTGAGACATTTGATGTGAATATTTCACCAAACTCGAGGGGAATTTTTAACAGGTATACCTTTATATCTCTATATATCTTAGTGTCTGTGTGCACGAACTAACCCAGATATCCTACAGCAAGTATAGTACAAATATTGCACATTCAAATCTATACCTAAGTCACTGTTGTGATTAGAGTAAATTATATTCAAACTCAGACTGCTGCTACATACATAATCCCTTTAGACATAAACTGGTGCCCAAGTCTGGGATTAGAAGTGGATCCAGCCACACTCAAGCTCCGTCAGGAGTTTAGAAAGCAAAGGGGTCTTCTCTGAACCTCGTGACTCAAAAGGGGGGTCTTCCTTGCCTTTTTTACATCCCCAGTTTCTGTGCAAATCATGAAAAAACCAATTCTAACTCGATTTTCCTTTGTATGTTTCTCTCTTGGCCTTCAATATCTTTGGTGTCTAGAAATAATTCTAGTTTGATTCTAACTTAATTTCCTTTGAACATTTCATCCTTAAGTAATAGAGTGAACATTGGCACTGAAATTTGTGAGGTCACACTTTTATAAATTCCTATTAAATCACTTTTGCTAATACCTTTGTCAGTGATTCTTTAAGAGGTCCAAACCACTCATTTTCATGACAACATGGAATCACACTTATCAATATACCAGTTAATATACACAATTTGGTTTTAAATGTTTAGCTACCATTAGCTATGCCCTTAAAATTTATCGTTCAATTCATAAAGGTAAGTATTGTAGAACTAATTCTGTGCTCACCATGTTTGCCTCTGATAATGGAGTAAGGGTAGCAGCAATTTTTATCATTGGACAACCTACAGAATCATTAGAAACATCATTCAGGATATGACTTATGAAGGGGACAACTGCATCAGGCAGATTTTTCATTTTCTCCTGCTTTAGGTCTTCTTGTTTTGCAGTGAGACAGTATATTATTAAGGAGAAGAGAATTTGTTCGTATACTGTGTTTCATGTATGAGATCTCTCATTGCTTAGGTATGATTGTATTATCCTGATTTGTACTGATAGTACATTAAGCTAACGGCAGTCCTATTAGACCAGAATGCGAGTAGATGACAGAATGAAATCCTTACCGTGTGCCTGAATTCTGAACTCATGGCAGTAAGTGTGTGAAATTAATACGAACGTTGAGTTGCTCATTGATGGAAACTGCTCCTGGGGTAACTTCAGAGGTCTTCTTTCCTGCGAAAGCTTCGCAGAGGATGGGGGTTAACCTTCTGCATAGCTCTGGGCTTCGCTACAGATGCAGAGCAGCCCCATGTGTGTCGGGGGACATTTCATACTGTCTTGCACGAGACTGAAATTATGGGCAGAAGTATTCGTGTTCCCACTGCTATCTAGCCTCATGACCTCCTCTCATCTCCCTTTCTATTGCACCAGAATGGAATCCTTTACATATTGCTGTGATCTTCCTGTAAATCCAAACTGGTCTCGAAACAACTATCAAGAAAACAGGGAGAATGGCATACAGCATGTGCAACTGCTACTCAGGAAACAAAAATATTCTATGTTTTCAGATCTCTGAAGAGTAATAAATGTCACTTGAAACACAGATATTTATAGTGACATAAAACTACAGCAAAATGTCCTAAAAAAATTTTTGGTTTTAAATTGACACATACTGTATTCCTTTCAGCAAGCAAATACACATCTTTCCTTTCCTCCCCTTCCGTTGTGTTTCTGCCTTGCTGCAGCTGTGATTCAAGACACCACAGCTCTTTTCCTGAGTCAAAAAATATTGCAACAATCATCTGGTTAGAAATAGGACGACCTGAAAGGCACTCTCTTAATGCTTACTTCTACCCAAACTTTTGTTTCTTCCTGGTGCCTCATATGTCAAAATTGCCCTGAATCCAATTCACAAATTGTGCATGGTAAAACAAGCTCATAATCAATTTATGTAACAGATATGGACCCCAAGTTTTTATAATTCATCTCTGCTATTTTAGACTTGTTGAGTGTTCATTAGTGACCTGGAAACCTCAGAAAAATAGGGCACTTGATCAATGAGAGCTGAGATAGTCATTATTAAGATCTTCAAATAGCTTTTTGTTAATTACTTTCTCACCAACAGTGGAAAAAAGAAGTTCGTTTACACAGAAATGGCAAATATATGGAAATAAGGAAGTTTGCACAAAGCTTGTGAAAGTTATCTAAGCTTTTGCTGAAAGGATTTGAAGGGAGAACATTGTACTACACTGTCTCGATGAGTTCATTAATCCCTAGTGGCCATCTAATACAAATCTGCAGATCCACACTGAAATCCAAAAAAAATCTCACTGGTATTTGGGACAAATATAGGAGTAGCTACTGTTAGAGAAGAGAAGTTGTTCTTACTCCATTTAGTCACGTTGGTTTTAGGGGTTAAGAATCTGCTCATTTAAAGCTGTTAGACTGAATCAGTTCACATTATCTCTCCCCAGATACATTTTTTTTCTTTTTTTTTAAACAAATGGATTAGAAGACCTTGATATTCTGCCTTATGCTAAACTGCAGGTTATAATTGTGAGAATAATTGGCTTTACAGTAGGCATTCAATAGCAGATGGTGCCTTGATGTCTCGTTTTTCAAAAATATAGTAGATTACAGTCACTAGTAAGCTATAGAGTATCATCATAAAAAATTGCCACTAAAAGAGTTGGCAAATTAAAAACATACATCATGACATGCATTTCAATAGAATTTGAAATGGTTCCTACCTATTCAGAGAGAACTTGTAAAATGCTGTAGAGTACTTCGAAATACATAATGTTGCATATTAATAATTACTCTTATAATATTTTTGTCTGCTTATTACTAGACTGTATTTTTCCTGTAACTTGCCTGTCTGATATTCATGTCACACTGCATCTTTATTTCTAGGGCTCTCAAATAATTCTTTAAGGTTTATTCATTTGGCTTTGCCTTTAAATTGTATGCTCTTATATTTAATTAAGCTTTTTGTGGCATCTGCTCCAGAAGTGCTATATAAATGTTACGTTTCATACATTTATGAATTAGAATTATTTTGTTTCATCAAAACTCATTGTGCAGAACTACCAACACCTACACATAACTAGGAGAGCCATAAAATGCCTGAAGTTGAAAGTACATACAATTTGGTTTTAAATGTAAAACTTTTCCAGACTTTGTAAAACAAAGTTAGAAAACAGTGGACCTATTTCTTATTAATTAATTCTCATTATATCACTCAATTTGTTTTAACATTAATATAATAACTACTTGAAGACCTGGTTCATTGTTTCCCTCTGGAACATCTAGAAATAACATTTCTTCCTTCAAGTATGCTAGGATTAAACTTTTTGCAAATGATAGTGGTTGAATTGTTTGATTTTCAGACACCTGAGTATCATTTATCAGCCCCGATGACTGAAATGAGGGCTTTACCACTGCTTTCTAGGACTTGAAACCTCACAGGTACCATCAGATCTTGCCCTTAGGTGGCAGCTTGTGATACCTGACTTCTTTGCCTGATTTTGCTGTGAAGTTCTGGACAGATGTTGACAACCATGAAGACACCCAATGCTTTTTACTGTATTGTCCTGTATAATCTGGATTTAACATGCATAACACTTCTCACGTCAACATTAGCTGCTATTCCCAAACAGTAAAAAAATCAGAGAATAGAACGTAAACACTTAATAGACTATTGTGTTTGACATGGGTCTTCAGCTCACTTCTGGCTGTTCATCTGCTTTAGAAGACTCTCAGTGTTATCACACACGGAGGATCACACCTGTAGTCTCTGACAGCACCTTCTCCTCACTGCTAATGTACAGCTTGCAGACATACAGCTGAAGTTCTTATGTGTGCCAATCACTTGCTATAATGACAATTGCTTATGAACAGTTTTAAAGAGACTTCAGTGCTGTATTTGACCAAAGATCAAAAAGACAGATACAAGAATGGTTTAATTCTCCTCTACCAAAGAAAGCTTGTACTTAATTTTCCTTTATTATGTAAGATACATTTGGATTTTCTAATCACTGTTTAACTTATTGGCAGACAGTTTTATCTTCAGGATTCCCTAGTTTTACATTCATGCTATCATACTGAACACAACAAATGTTCTAATTTTTATGGTTGACATTCAACATTTATTTGCAAAAGCTTCTTATAGAACAAGAATTAGAATACTGCATAAAGCACACTGCCACAGATCAAAAAGGATTCTATCTGTGGAGCCCTCACTTGTCTTGCAACTATAAAGGTATGCCTAGGGAGAAATGCAAGAACTGGGCAAGCATAGCAGCTGGATGTATAATGTGTGTATTCGGTAAACACCTGCATTTATTCCATTAAATTGTCCAGTGTCCCCCTGAATCCATGTAAATGCTTAGCAACCTCAGCATGCTTTGGCATAGAGTTCTAAAGTTGAGCCTTTAATTGCGTGATAAGTCACCTCCTTTTGTGTCTTTTGGAACTGTCTCCCACTAGCCTCAACTCATACCTTCTAGTTCTGGCACTGCAGAAGGTGATTCTCATTTCATTCTTATCTATTCCTCCCATGCCCTTTATGCTATATAAATCTTTAGTATATCTTATCCTCACTCTACTCTTTTCCGAACTGCATAATCCTAGCTATTCCATGGAAGTCATGTACTTCCACAATAATCAGTATGACTAAATTTACTTTGTTAATTTGTGAATGAAATAAATTCTTATTTTTATTATTATAAAATAAATGCTTATTTTTTATAAGAAGGGGATGTAATTAAAGAGAAAAGGGATTGAAATACAATCAAGAAATGATTTCTGGGAAAGGAAACAAAACCCAGAGTTAAAATCCATCCATGTGCCTCATCTAACAGTAACGGAGTCTTAAGTCTTAATCTATCTTTTAATTTAATATTTAATGATTCAATGGAATTATTTTAGTATGTTCACATTCATTATACCATGGAACGTACTGAACCATGGCACAACCTTCTTTCCACAGGGGCTCTTTGGGTACTTTCTATTGTGCATAAAGAAATTTTGCTAGCATGGTACATTGTTTAGGGAGCACACAGCAAGTATTTATTTATTAATATTCATAGGGAATAGTTAGTAATAACACGCTACCAGGTTAAACATTTGCATGCTCATAGTGCAGGCATGTCGTAAGTCTCTGCTGGTAAGGCAGTCATCAGACAGGAGGTGGAGGGGTGTTCTCTCTCGCTCAGAGTTTTGCTGCACGGCTGTGTCCAACTGAACAATTTTCTTCCTAGGCTTGTATAACATTTCATAATGATGCTTTTCTCTCAAGTCCTGGAGTTACTAACTATTGCCATCTTTGCTTCTGTCTTTGTTCTTTCTTATCTTGCATAGAATTAGGTTTTGTTCCCCCTTACAGCTTAACGAGTCAGGGTCAGAAAGCTGTGTTTTAAAAAAGACAGGGTTTGGATCACACACAGATGAATATCCAGGCTGAATTATAGTAGCATCATCTCTCAATGATCAAAACTTTGAGGTCTGTAGATCCAGCACGAGGTATGAGGAAATGCTCTCCTCCAGAATCTGGAGCACTACTCAGGTCTGAGAATGCTTGGGGTAAAATCCAATTCTCTTACTCTGTCTCCTTCACTGTAATTGTAATTTACGCACTAAAGAAGCTTCTGCATTACTTCATTGTAGTTTTGCTGTACGAGTCTTTTATGTGCATATGTTAGGAGTGGAAACATTTCTAATAAGAATTATGCTTAATTGCAAATATACAAATATGGCATACATACGATTGGATAATAAGCTACCTGGAAGGGAAGAAGTCATATTTGCATTGAAAAAAAAAAAAAAAGGAAAATGATAGGAGTTTAGAGCTTACTGTAGTTTGAGAAGAGCCATCTAGACAGAAACATTTTTCTAAAATGGACCATTTCATTATCTAGCAAACATTTTTCAGTATGACAATAGCAATCAGACTTTGCAGAACAATGTCTGTACTCTCAGCTTCTAAGTTGTTTGTGCTGATTGCCTCTTCAAATCTGTGGATGTCTGGAAAGAAGTTTAAGTGCTGGAGGGTTTGACAGCAGACTCTTTGGCCTTGGGTTTTTTATTTAAAGTACTTCTCATGCCCGCTAAATTAAATGGAATGGATGACTGGGTCATAATGGTTTGAGTT
>JAVJGG010000032.1:25500923-25536051 GCA_035590195.1 Aviceda cuculoides
TTTAGATGCTCTCTTCGCGCTGAGACAAGTCAAGGTAGCTGACTTTCTCACGAAGATGAAGAGGTCTCCCAGGGATTAGGGTGCACTTCAGAGAGAGACTTAGGTGTGCTTATAGCAGTACTGATCACTAGGGATGCTGTTAGTTGGGTGCTAGTGTTAGAATCACGAGAATCTAGATTTCTCTGTAGAAACCAGTATTTTTAACAAGGTAACCTTCCATTTTATTCTGTGGTAAAGGAACATATCAGTACAAACTGTATACAGAACTAAAAGAAAAAACCCGTGTAAACTAAGATCTATAGTTAGGGTTCTCATTATTAAATTCTCTATAACTTATTCTGTATCCAAGAATAGGCCAATAGACTGTGAACATAGTGATTAAAAAATGAAGACAATTTATAATTAAAGGTGCCAGCATACACAATCAATTTTGTCTTTTCCACTTCTTCTGTCAAGCTGTTCAGCCTAGGGATTCTGTATTCACCATCACCCATGGATAACCGCATATTTTGGAAGATGTCCAAATTTTTTTTTATTTTTTTTTTTATGGTGTGATGGTTACATCATTTAGTGAGCTGTTGAAAGACTTGCATTTTTAACATGATTGGCAGACAGCCCTGAAAGTCTCAGCCACTAATCTTTGCTCAATGAATGTTGCAGTCTCCAAAAAAAATGTCTGGGTAAGGCTGAGTTCAAACAGTAACAGCGAGATTTACTTCCTGCTTAAAGAAGAGGAGAAAAAAAAGATGGAAATGTGGGATAAAGTTGGGTTTACATTTATTCCTGATATTTTGTTCATATTTGGAGACCAAATATGTCTGTTTTAAGGTTTTATGTTGGATAGCTTTCTGAGAATACACAGAAACATAGGAAATGCTTGAAAATGCTGTTCCTCCTGTAAGTAACTAATAAACTTAACAGAAGTGATTCTAAGTTTGGGAACAAAATAGTCATAAACTCTGGGAAAATGGCTACTGATTGACAATAAAAGTACTAAATTAAGCTGCCCTTTGTTCTTTGAGAAGGAAAACTAATCTCAGTCATGAACAGCCAAGTTCTTTTCTGAAAGAGAAGGCTTTAAGTACGTTTTTCATGCAAGGTATGGAAGTGACTGACGCTTGCAGGTGTATCACATTAAATTAGATGCATATCAATGCAAACAATTTTGTAAGATTATTACTCTTTTACAAAATCGAGTTTCAGCTCCTTTTTCACTTTTCTTCCCCACTTTGAACAGGAAATGGCAAGATTAAGACAGAAATATTTCAATTTCCTCAAGTGTAATATATGACTGTGACAATCCTACTGAAGATTAACTTCTCTTTCAATGTTCCTCAGTGCCAGTCATGAAGAAACATTCGATCAGAAGTGCCACGTTTTTTTTTTTAAAGAAGCTGGAATGTTCTGATCATGTTAAATCTGGTCAGGCTGGTAAGAACAGACTCGATTTGAAGTTACCTCCTCTGCTCATTTGTGTTTTCTCATAATTTAATATTGACTTTTAAAAGGTTTAATTTCCACAGTTACTTCACCCTGTTGTACCAGAGCATAATTATCCATACAATGGGAAGAAATAAGGAGAAGGTAAGTAAAATAGTACATAGGCAACCAACACCTTCCTTCATATTACTTGATTATTTTCTTTCTTATTTTTCTTTTCTTTTTTCTTTTTTCTTTTTTCTTTTTTTAACAAAGGAGACATTGACAGATTCCTGACTCTTAACATTTCATATGGATAAGGAGCAAATCCTCACCATCAGAAAACCAGTAGGAAAAAGTAAGTTGAATGTAGTTCTATAAAATTCTTTAAAACCCCAAAGGCAGGAATGTAATGATTTAAAAAAAAAAAAAAAAACAATTTACAGACACTAAATAGCCAGGTTAAAAAAAAGAAACTAAAGGGTTCGATAAGGCCTAAAGCATCTGTTTAAAGCTCTGGCTGCAGTTCAGTAAAGCATCTGAATGTGTGCCTAACTATTTATTTTCAATTTTTGTTCTGCCTTGGTTGAGGCATATTTACTTTGAATTGTGAGATGTGTTACTTGCTGGATGATTAAGCTCAGTAAGGAAGAGCGAGCATGAAGATTACAAATTGCACCTAGGGTAAAAAGAAGCTGAAAGCACTTGTAAAGAAAACTCTGACTTTTAATATATATATCTCTATATAACAAGCAGTGTTAAATCTTCTAGCTTTGTTCATGACTATTTGAAATACTAATTAGTAACATATAGCCCAAGGACTTGGTTATCACTCTTTACCCTAGTAGTTTGTTTATCAGATATAGCAAAGAGGCTGTGCTTGTTGCTTTTGTAGAAAATCTCCTCACAACAGAAAAAAACCCAACACAAGTGTATGTTTGTGGCCCTGACAAAATATCTGAAGCTACACTGTGGGAGTAAATAGTTATTATTAATACCATTTTTATTCAGACAAGAAAATTATGCTTCAATAAATCAATAGCTAGTTTAGAAGGAGAATTTTGAGATTGTCTGTCCTATTTCACAACTTCAAAATTTTCTTTAGTCAGCGGAATCTTTACCTTTGCTAATTTTTGTCTGTGGCCACTGACAATCTTCCTAGCACGCACATTCCCTTCAATATGCTGCTGTTGAACTAGCTTCACCTACATTTGTGTCCCTGCTGCGTCCTTTTGCTAAAGACAGTCAAGAAAAGTTTTGGAGTTTAGTTGAGTTCTGCTTTACCAGTACTATACTTGTATGTCTCTGCTTAAAATTTCTTCTGTATGTGTGAAACTTCATTTAATTTGGTTAGCTCCTGGACTGGGAGTTAACCTCATATTTGATGATGATTTTGATAATTCTAATGCTGCCATTTGTTCTCATCTTATATCACAGAGTAATATTGTTGAAAGTGTGTCTTCAGTTTATTCATGTTTAAACACCTACCTGCCTGTCTGGGGTCTAGCTAGTAAGCCTTAGAAGTTAGTTAGTCAAGTAATTTACAACCAAAGTTTATTTTTAATTTGAATCTTCTCTTTTTTTAGCAGGCTCCACATTCATCCGCTATCATCTGTAGACCCTAATGTTCAAAACTGGCCAGAGACTTCCCTTGGCTGATGAAATGTACTTTCCTCGAAGTATGGTTCTTTGTTACCAATGAAACTTTTTGAGATGTAACTCAGGAATGAAACAGATCTCTCTCCAGAAAGATACAATTTGTCCCTGAAGACTTGGAATAGTATTTCTTCAGGGGTACTATTTCCATCAAAAGAATCTTCACTTTGGCTTAGTAATCCGATCTTGGTCTTCCCTGAAATTTTCTTTCACCTCTGAGGAGGGATGGACTTCCTAGCAGCTGATTTCATTTACATGAGGTGAATTTACATAAGTAATTTTCATTTACATGAGGCTTGTGTGAGTCAGTGAGGCAGCTAAGCCAGTATTTTTGTCTCTTGCAAAGGGTGAAAAGAAAAAAAAAAAAAAGAAAAAGGTTTGTTTTAGCAGTAGAACAGTCAATGACTGCAGGCCATGTTCTCTGCTTGTGTTTTTTTGATCATTCTCTCTCTGGATAACCATCTTGGACCATATCAACCTGACTCTACTATGCAGCTCTAAAAGGGCCATTATATACTCCCTATGGCTGTTTCATAGGGAAAACTTACAGCTTCCTAGCATTACCTCTGCCTCTCCTTACTTAAAGTTATTAGGTTTTAGTTCCTTTTTTTTTTGTTTGGTTGGTTTTTAAAATGAATAGTTTGACAAAAAATTTCAAGTCAAGAAAACGATTTCAAAGTAAACCTGGTTAATGGTACTAATTGAAGAGAAACAAACACGATTACATCCAATTTCTTCCTTTTGACACTGACAAACAATGTTCCGATAAAAAGTTTCCCATGAAAGTTTACTAACATATTTTGGGAAATCTGAAATACATTATTTTGCTCAACCTGAGATGCCATTGTTTCAGTAAACTCAGTGGTTCTTTTGTTTCCAGTTATATAAACCCCACCTTTACTGCTAGATGCCCTCTGGCTCTTTCCCTTCTGTTTTCCCAGTTGCTTTCCAAGTGATTTTTTTAACTGATAGGAAGTGATATTACAGCTGATACTACTAATGGCAATAATGGATTAGAAAGCTAATTGAATATCACAGGAAAAAAAAAAAAAAAACAGTATCTGTCCATTTTATGGGTATATTAAGTGAATGTAATTTTTTAATCCAAAATGCTTAAATATGTAGCCCAAAGCTCACATCAGTCAACTCCATACTTCTCCATATTTTCCTGTTAAGACGCTTGAAACTTTTATGTGTATTTAATTTTTCAGAACAGGAGGAGTTAATTTCTGCCTAAGAAAGACTGAGAAAGCAAGTAGAAAACCTCCTGATGTTACAGATACATGAAGTGTGTGCGGTGTAGCGAGAAACTGAGCATATTAAATGAACAGAAATGACTCTTCTATTGTAAAGATGTACTGTATTAAATACAGGCAATTTCATTCAAACAGCTTCATTCCATCACTTAGGCTTAAATCTGTAGTGGATTAAATGGAAACTTTCAAGGTTCTCAAGTCTCAGTTGTTTTACATGTGATGTTCTCATGGAAAACAAATAACGGGAGACTCACACTGGGAGAAATGAGAGTTTGTAAGCTGTAGCTTTCAGGCTGCATGACTACATTTCTTTTTGAAGTCTGTGTTGCATTTGGGCACAAGAGTTGTGATCCTATTACTTTCAGGACATTTGTTTCAGCTTACACCATCACTTGAATTTGGACTTTTCACATGGCTGATCAGGAAAATTCAAACGAATCAGTAAAAAGAATATGACTTTATCCCTGAAAAAAATATCCAGAAATTCCTGAGAATTTGTTTCCAGTGTACCGTATATGATTTTGCTAGCTAATGATGGATAACTGTTCAAGTTTATAAAAGCAGATTTAAAAAAAAAAAAAAGTAATGCATATGCATTGTTGTATTAAAGGAACAGAAACATAGACATTGTGTCACAGAGTATGAAGTGGCAAGGAAAATATTTTGATGATTTTTTAAGAAAAAGAAAGGAATGGAGTAGCCTGGTTGCTTTGTAATGAAGTGATGGAGCACTGCTCTTTGTTATTCTATTCACAGAGCTTCCATTAGCAGTTTTACCTTCTTGCAGCAAAAAATAGTCTGAGTATCTTTTGGATAATATGGAATGTAGGATGTGTGGCATGTACTCCCAAGGAAGGTATATTTTATGGTGTGAAAACTTTTTCCTATTAAGTGCAGCAGCACTTGTGACTTGCCTGTTGATTCTAAGCACTATAAAACAGATTTTTGTAGCATGTGTTAACAATTAGATCTCATTTTCATATTGCCTTTAACAAAAAATTAAGGGTTTACTCTGTGTACAGTAACATGGTTTAATGGACAATAATTCCTCTGTGTTCATTAACTGAAGACATCAATTCAAGGATTTAACCAGACTTGCTCTGAGAAAGCAAAACTCTTTAAGATGTAACTAAGCATATTTGTAATATTATTTTTCAAAAAAATAAAAAGACAAAAAAGGAATCAACATACCCTCTAAATTATTTTATACTTTTTTCTACAATTTCAAGCACCTTGAAAATGATTCATAAAAGCCAATTAAAAGCTATCCTGTTGGCTCAGCAGGAGAGTTTCATATATCCCTTCAGAACAATCCTCACTGCGGTGTGATGAAATGGGGTAGAGGTAAAGAAATAGTGAGTTTCTAGACTTAAAAGTGACAAAGTATCTAGTTACTCCTCACAGCAACTGAAGGGGAAAAAATCAATTATAATGTCTCTGCATCTAAAAATACAACTCATGCCTCTGTGTGGTGCATGATCATCAGAGCTGAGCAGATGAGAGAGCAGAGGGAATGGGAGACTGAGGAAGTGATCGCCAGAGGATGCATTAGAAATTCAGCAATCTGAAAGCAATTTCAGTTAGAAAGGAAGAAAGAAAAATTTTCTGATGTTAATCCATTCACACTTCACCATTTGACTTGCGGTCAGGGCCACCCACTTAGTAGCTTACTTACTGAGAGCAGGTAAAAATTTTTATGGTTGATTCTGATATCTCATCACGCTAAAACAAACCAGAAATTAATCCAATAAAATCAT
This sequence comes from Aviceda cuculoides, assembly GCA_035590195.1. Classification (NCBI taxonomy): domain Eukaryota; kingdom Metazoa; phylum Chordata; class Aves; order Accipitriformes; family Accipitridae; genus Aviceda; species Aviceda cuculoides. Next base: position 25,507,012 of record JAVJGG010000032.1, read on the forward strand.
CCCACAAGCATTTATAAAAGATTAGTCTAAAAATCAGACCCCTTATACTCAGTGGTATTTCTGTGACATAAATCTGTAGGATTTATGGCTGTTTCCTTCAGACACCCATCAGTTCTTTGGACGGAACTCATAAATGTCATTCAGAACAGTTCCTTAAGTAACTGCAAACAGTTTTATTCTTGGCTACTTCCTCTTCCAAGAGGCGAGTGTCCTGGGCTCAGCTGGGATAGAGTTAATTCTCTCAGGAAGCTGGGAGGGGGCACAGCAGGGACAGCTGACCTGAAATGGTCAAGGAGCTATTCTATACCATGTGCCATCATGCTCAGTATATAAATGGGGAGCGGGCTCGGGGGCGGGGCTTGGCTTTTGGTGGGAGAAGAGGTGGAGCGGCGGGTTCCAGGTGGTGAGCAGTTGCACTGCGCATCACTCCTTTTGTATATTCTTCTATTACTACCGTTGTTGTTGTAACTTCTCTTCTTGTGTTGTCCCAGTAAATTGTCCTTTTCTCAACTCTTGAGGTTCCATTTTTTTTTTTTTTCTTTTCTCCTTTCTGATTCTACTCCCATCCCACCAAAGGAGGGTGGAGAGGAGTGAGCGAGCAGCTGCGTGGTCCTTTCTTACCGGCTGGGCTGAAACCAGGACAGTCCTTTTTTGGCACCCAACGTGGGGCACGAAGGGTTGAGATAACGACAAATCTGGCCAGAGTGTGTTAAAACAAATTTGTTATACACTTTTCTTATGTTAGTTAAATAGTTGCTAGTCACAATGTTGGTTCATTTGTTCACAGGGTGGCACTGTGTAAGTTCTTATGTGCTCTATGTATTCCCTGCAGTTACATTTATCACCTCTGGGAAAGGGATCAGGATTATAATTTTGCTATACTGGGTAATGTCAATTTATGAAATTATTACATCACTGGTCACGAGGTTAAGCTGGTATCTGCATGTGGCAGTGATATCATTTCCATACTTCATGCGCCTTCAATTGGAATTTATTGGTAATCACACCCAATCCATGAGTAAGTCGGGGGGGATACTTCCCCCCATTCGTTCACCTCCCTTTACTCCTTCCAGCTAATTACAACAGCTTTTGAGAATTTTGAATATCCTTGGGATGCACAAGCCAGCATGTTGTTAGTGCTATGTCTCCTGAATATGTTTCAGGTCTGGTTTAGGGCTACAAAAACGTTTTTTAAGAACACCATCCTGAGATCTGTCCCAAGGCTGGATATTCATGTGTGGCACAGCATGTGGGAGGATATGGGCAGGTATCTAGAGAACTTCTCACCTCCAGTGGCTTGGAAATTCACTCCCGAACAACTACAGAACCCTCATGAAGTGGTAGAATATTTGAAAGGAAAATACTGTGGTTATTCCAGAGACGCAAAACTTACTTCACTGTGCTGGGCCCTGGCCAGTATCTACCAAACACTGCTTGATATTAGGCAGCACCCTCAGGGGGAAGAGAGGGAAAACAGACTGACAGACACCATGGCTACCCCAACCCTGGTGATGGGCACTGCACTAAACCAGAGAACCAACCTGTGCTGGTGTCAGTCGCCCCTGTACAGAAGAAGAAACACACGAAGAAATCAGTTGCCCTAGTAAGGGATGAAAGTGAACCAGGGTCATCACGAGAACAGGAGGAAGAGGCAGAACCTGAAACAATCACCCAATCTCTATCCCTGAGTGAGTTGCGTGACATGCAAAAAGATTTTGGCTACCACCCAGGTGAGCACATTGTTACCTGACTGCTCCAGTGCTGGGATAATGGGGCCAGTAGTTTGGAATTAGAGGTTAGGGAAGCCAAGCATCTAGAATCCGTGTCTGGGGAAAGGGGCACTGACAAGGCGATTGGGAGAAAAACACAAGTCCTCAGCCTCTGGAGGCAACTTCTGTCAGGTGTGAAGGAAAGATACCGCTTCAAGGATGAAGTTACATGTCACCAAGGCAAGTGGACCACCATGGAGAGAGGTATCCAGTACCTGAGCGAATTAGAGCTGATTTATAATTATCAGTCACCCACAGATCCAGATGAAGTCCAATGCACATAACCCATGTGGCGGAAGTTTCTATGAATTGCACCACCAACCAATGCCAACTCATTGGCAGTAATGTCCTGGAGAGAAGGCTGTGGACTAACAGTGGAGGAACTGGCTGTCCAACTCTGGCAATACGAAGGAAGTCTCTCTTCCTCCCTATGGGCCTGTGTCTTGGCTGTAGAGGAATTGTCCCAGGAGTTCCAGCAATTCAAAGTGCATATGTCCTTCTGCCCACCTGTACAGGCGCACATCGTAGCTATTAGGAGTAAGCGTTCCTCTGCCCAAGAGAGAGGAGATAGAAAGTACACATGACAGGCTAACCTGTGGTTTTACCTGCATGACCATAGAGAGGACGTGAAGAAGTGGGATGGAGAACCTACCTCAGTCCTAGATGCACAGGTACAGGAGTTGCGAGAAAAAGCAATCAGAAAAGAGGATTCCTCTTGGAAAAATGCCACTCCAGTTTCCCATGAGCAGTCCCCCAGACAGAGTAGAAGGGCTGATCTCATTTCTGATCCTCTTGAAGGGACTTCTGATTCACGTTTGCAAAAAGTGAGTAATGGCTACTCTAACAAGGATTAGAGGGGCCCTGCCTCCAGCCGGGTGGAGGAAAGGGACAACCAGGTCTACTGGACTCTGTGGATTCAATGGCCTGGCACATCAGACCCACAGGAATATAAGGCTCTAGTAGTGCACGATGTACCCTAATGCCATCAAGTTATAAAGGGGCAGAACCCATCTGTATCTCTGGTGTGACAGGGGGATCCCAAGAGTTGTATTGTAACTGTATTGGAAGCTGGAGTGAGTCTAACTGGGAATGAGGGGCATAAACACCCCATTGGGACTGGTCCAGAGGCCCCATGCAACCTTGGCATAGACTATCTCAGGAGAGGGTGTTCAAAGGACCCAAAGGGGTACCGTTGGGCCTTTGGTATAGCTGCGTTGGAGACAGAGGGCGTTGAACAACTGTCCGCCTTGCCCAGCCTCTCTGAGGACCCTTCGGTTGTGGGGTTGCTGAGGGTTGAAGAACAACAGGTGCCAATCGCTACCACGACGGTGCACCGACGGCAATATAGCACCAACCGAGACTCTCTGATTCCCATCCATAAGCTGATTTGCCGATTGGAGAACCAAGGAGTGATCAGCAAAACTCGCTCACCCTTTAATAGTCCCATATGGCCCGTGCAGAAATCTAATGGGGAATGGAGACTAACAGTAGACTATCGTGGGCTGAATGAAGTCACGCCACTGCTGAGTGGTGCTGTGCTGTATATGTTAGAACTCCAGTATGAACTGGAATCAAAGGCAGCCAAGTGGTATGCCACAACTGACATTGCTAATGCGTTTTTCTCAATCCCTCTGGCAGTGGAATGCAGGCCACAGTTTGCTTTCACTTGGAGGGGTGTCCAGCACACCTGGAATGGACTGATTCGAGAATCAGAAAGGAAAAAAGGAAAAAAAATGGAACCTTGAGGGTTGAGATCAGGACAATTTACTGGGACAACACAAGAAGAGAAGTTGCAACAACAACAACAGTAGTAATAGAAGAATATACAAAACAAGTGATGCACAATGCAACTGCTCACCACTCGGAACCTGACGCTACGCCACTTCCCCCACCGAAAGCCGAGAGCCTCCCCCCAGCCCGCTCCCCATTTATATACTGAGCATGATGACACATGGTATGGAATAGCTCCTTGACCAGTTCAGGTCAGCAGTCCCTGCTGTGCCCCCTCCCAGCTTCCTAGAGAATTAACTCTATCCCAGCTGAACCCAGGACAGGGAGTCGGGACTTTACCTTCCCTCCCTGAGGGAAATACATTCATCTTAGACAAATTTTTTCATAAGAAGTGTTTGGTTTGAGTTTTGGATGAAAGGGTCTTCGTTCTTACTGTTTTCCAACCAGGTCTGTCCGTCCTACTAGAGTAGAAAGCAAAAGGCCTGCCCCAATAATCCTGCTCACTCTTTGCATTCACTGCAAGCATTGACTGCAAAGGAATGACAGCGCTTCTGCTCTCCTGTACTGCAGTCAATTACACTTCACTGTGGCCCTGTTAGGACATCTAATACTCTTTAACTCACTCTGCAGAAAGCGTTGGCATTTCATATAGAAAATTCAAGGGATGCCATTCTGTGACAGCTAGACAAGGCACAAGCACTTATTTGAGAGATCGAGACCTTGCCAGTTTAAAGTATACTTCATTTTAAGCACACTGCTAACATAGTAGAAGATGCTGAAGTGCTGCATATCATGTCTGGCCACCAGGTCTTGTTCATGTGATTTTGGGTTCTTTACGAATATCACCCTGCCTGTGTTCTTCTGCAACACAGTTTCTCTCCCCTTTTCACACTTCATTCACCCCCCATCTGCAAAAAAGAAAAGCTTGTTACCTTCAGAAATATAACTCAGAGAAACCCGTTTTCTCTGTGAAGAAAGGCAGCTAAGCCAAGGCCATTAAAAGGTTGAGTACAAGGCAGCAAAACTACAGTTCAGAAGAACCAGCAGCTGCCTTGAAATACTGTGCTTGTGGCGAAGTTGCTGCAAATGGCTATTTTTTTCACTGACTTAATTGGTACTTCACCCAACCAGAGCAGGATTCATTCTTTCATATTTTTCTGTTCAGTCACTAGGAAAAGACTCTATTAGCTGCTACGATGTATACTAAACCTTTAGTCAGTTAACAGGATCTAGCAATTTGTTCAGTCCATCTAGCTGAGGTAAAATTAGACAAAAACTGTAGTCCCCTTTGGTGCACCAACTAAGCTCCACACAGAACTGTCAGTAGAAAAGAACTGAATCAGTGCATTTGACTTAATATTTTGGAACTCATTACTAGAGCCAGAACTCAAGAGACAGAAGGGTGCCCCCTCCACAGCCATCCTTGTGGTGACAGGTATCTTCCAACAACATGCTTACAAGAATTTCAATTCTACAACCATTTTTTCCCAAAGTTTGTAATTTTTTTTTGTTATAGAAAGATTTAAGTTGGCTTGTGATTATAAAGTGTAACATTGTTCAGAGACAAGACTTTGACCCATCTGTAACAATGGTAAAACACCTTGTTAGAATGAAATGAAGATGTAAAAAACGCAAATTTAAAACAAAAGTATGATACAAGAGAGTCTTTTCTCAATTCTTTCACTTTAAAAATTAGGGCTTAGAACTTCTACTAGTAATTACTTACAAGAAGAAGTATTTTTAAAGGATATAGATATCTGAAAACAGTGTGAAAATGATGTATCTAAAATATGTCCACCAGGATTAGTCTCGACATTCCTTCACTCTATCTGATAAAATAACTAAATTATAGAACAGAAAGTGCTAGAAATTATATGTGAAGATATATTTAAGCAAGATTTCTGATTGTAAGAGCTCCAGAGAAGTAAGGTCTTCATTTGAGGTCAACTACTGCAGCTTAAAGCCCTATTGGGCTACACAGCTTAGCATTTAGTCTAAAAAGACTGGCTAGAGATCCTCTAAAATAAGATGCTTGTTTGACCATGGCGTCTGAATCATTTGAGTTTTTCCTGTGACAATTTTCTAGCTTATACTTCTCACAGGGGAAAAAATAACTTAAACTGTAAACATTAACAGCTGTGTATAGGGGTGAATGTCCGAAATTAAACCACTGAACTCTCAAGCAGAGCCTGCTGCTTGCTAGTTGCAACTGATATGGGCTGCTTGTAAATTTTGAGAACACCAGGTCTAAACAAAAGTGGCATGTCCCAAATCCTCCAGTTAACAGAGACATGAGACAGGGGAGGCTGCTTACACATTGTGCTTCTACATGCAGATTATTCAAGTTGGGAAAATGGAGGGCTTGGGGTTCTGAAAAGAAGAGCAGGTGGTGGAAGAGTTCTCTAAATGAAGTAGTCTTCGTAAGAAGAAGGGAACCTGGGAAGAAGAATCTGATGATCCTGGCTGGAGGAAAGATCCTGGAAGTGGGGGAAGATCCTGAAGATCAGACAGCTGCATGGAGATTAATGCTGGGGGCCACCCCGCAACCTTGGCTGGTGATGTGCCCAAGACAGGTGACTGCGAACAGCAGCACAGCAGGAGCTGACATGACTTTCCGCCTGACCATTCCGTGCCACCGGTGACCTCCCTGCTGGGAGCTCCAGACCAGGTGAGCTGGGGAAGAGTGAGCGAGAGAGTACATGAGATCATCGAGCAGAATAAAACCTTGAATCTTTGTTGACTCTTAAATACAGCCCAGTAACCAGCTCCCCTTATGGGCTGTGGTTTACTCCATCCCACCCACAACATAAGTGGTGTCAGCAGTGGGATGCTATCAGTGAGCCGTGGTATAACGGCATTAGGGGATCCCTCCAGCTGGGGGGGGGTGTGTGTGCACCCACGTGTGTGTGTGTGTGTGCGCGCGCGCGTGTGCGTGTGCATATGTGTGCGTGTGCGTGCACAGCTTACTAGCTTGTTGGGGTCTATCAAGCTTGGTGGGGGACCTAACTGGGAATTTAGCATGCTGGTAACCACGTTGCTTCTGGGGCAGCAAGTACAGTTGTTGGGCATTTAATTCAGTGCATTTGTCCGCATAGAAACTGGTGAAAAATGGATGCTGGTCTCTAAGATAGTCAAAGAAAGCAAAGCAGAATGAAACTCGTGCCCTGATGTCATCCGTATTAGTAAGCACATAAATATTTTAGTCTTTGGTTTCATTAATGTTATTTGGATCTTTGTCCATTGTTGATTTCTCAGGAGGCAAGAGGATGCTTCTTTTAGGTGACTCATTTAATTCTCAAAATAGGACAAACTGTGACGTAGTCTTACTCTGAATTTATCCATGGGACTAGATTTTGCCAATATAAACGTATGTTTGCCACATACTTTTAAACATGGAAAGTAGTAACAGAGAAAATTTGGAATGGTACATGAAATTCAACAATATCCACATGTGGACTGAATGGAAATGACCTGGATTAATTCAAGTATTTAAAAAAAAAAAAGAAGGAAGGACAGAGAGAAAGGAAGGAGGGAAGAAGAAAAGCAAGACAGAAAAAAAGAAATGAAGAACAGAGGAAAGATGAAGATTAGGTCACATGGAGGAACGCATTAGGACAGTAGTCCAAGATAAGTGTGTTTTCTTAAATTAGACAGCAAATATATCCAGAAGCATTTCATGAGCCATAATTCCTTTAAGACCTATAACATCAGGAAGTTCAAGTACACTTCTGCTCAGTGGCTTAACATATTTTCTCTATATGCAGGGAAGCGTAGGCTTTAATCATTTGATACCCCTCAACTTTTTAATGATTTCTTGGTTTCTTTCTAATATTTGTTTCTCTTTGTTGTACATATCCACTTGCTTTTTACTGTAGGGCTACATAAAAGTTATGATTGTGTTGATTTGTAAGTATTTAGCTGTTAAAAAAAAAAAAGTCTTGCTGGTATTTTTGAAGGCTACAATTTTTCTTTAACAAGCAAAAAAAAGGACTTGTTTGTTTTGAAAAATGTGCTTGGAATTGGATTAGATTTTGTAAGATCTAAAAGCAGATCTGTTAAAACATGGACTGATCAAACATGACCATTGTCATTTGGGACTCTGCCAAGCTTTTATGGCCATGAACATAGCTTTATGGTATGATCCCAAGATCGTTCACTTGAACCTCTCCACAGATTATTGCAGGGAAAGCAAATAATAAACCCTTAATGTCAGAATCAATGTGATTTAACAGCGACTTTGGTAATGGCTCCTATTAATATTTTTCTATGCCTCAGAGACTCAGGCTTTGGGCGCATTGCCTTCAGGGAGGATTATTCGATTTTTGGAACACTAGCATGCATCACAACTCTTTTTTTTTTCCCTGTTTAGTTATAGGAAGATTGGTGTCCTTATTCTGAGAAAGGAGGGCAATCTGTTTAAATAATAAGCAGTGGGAAATTAGTTTATGATTCAAAATCAAGTTTGGAATCTGTGCTAGGGAGCCAAAAGCTGATTAGATATATCCTTAATAGGAAATATTGCCATAGAAACTGAGGGAATCCTTGCTAGCTGTTAGAAGCACAGAGATAGGACTTATTTTATTTTTGGGGGGCTTTTTATTACTATGAAATCCTTGCAGTTTCAGCAGAAGCAATATCTATAATCCCCTGAGATTTATCCCTTTATTTTAAATTTCATCCTTCATGATGTACTAACCTCTATAAACTTCCCTGGCCTGCAGAAGCATTCTAACTTCAATTCACTACTTCATCATTTTAAAACTTATTTCAAAGTGCATTAGGCTTCTCCAGGCAGAACACTAATATGATATGTTTGTTACAAAGAAACAAATGGAAAAAAAAGTGGTGATGGGAGGGACCTTTCTCTCATTCAGCTCTCAGTGAGCTGAGACTGTCTCAAAATCTCTACTTGGCTTCAGAGTTATTAACTGTGTTGTGCTCTGCCCTCTGCTTTAAATGTATTGAAAGAGTAGGAAGAAAGTGATTCATGTAGCTTTAAGTGCAAGGCTGATGTCAGAAAAAGATCTCAAGAAAAAATAAACAATTCAAAAAATAAGAAAAAGGTAACAGGGCAATTCCACCTCGCAGTTTCTAGTTACTTTCCTGGTAATTGCAGGAACATATGGCAGAGCCTTCAAAAGAATATAACATACATAGTCACATACATAACAATGGAGATGATAATCACCCTTCTGTCTTTTCCCTATATATAATTTATACAAAAATAAATCTACCCAGGTCTCCAGTTAACTCCCTGTATAAATGTATAGGGCATTGTTAACTTGTGGACATAGAAATACAGGTCTCAAAGGCCAACATTTAATCATCTTTATTATAAGAGTACTTTAAAAAAAAAAAAAAAAAAAAAAAAAAAAGAGTGATACCAGATTCTAATCATAGTTGTTTTAGTTGTTTATAGTATAAAGTATAAAGGACATATCTCCTAAGTGAGATTCTAGAATTTTGTTAAATGACATGGTAATTTAGAAGCTATGTTTATCCTGAGATACTAGGAAATACAATCTGTTGTTTGAAAGAAACTGAGGAAAATTAGGTCTTCAAAAGTTTATTTATAAGTTTTTATCTGAAAATGTTCATACATATTAATAGTACTTTTGCAAATTATCTGTGCTGATGCAAATTGGAATTTTCATAAAGAAGAACTGGAACATCCAGGTTTTAATCCATCATTTATCTGATCAAAAGATATATGTGCTACAAATTCTGAAATGTATCTTATGGTATCTTGCTATGTGTATATTAAATTAACAGATATTCATGTAAGATAGACCACAAAATTATTTTCCAATATGGACAAAAGGTGCATTTCTTGTTTCACCTACATAAATAAAATAACAGGTTTTAACTGGCTCTAAAATAGCATCTCAAAACTACGGGGGCTTTGTTAATTACTCTGTCTTGCACGACCATTTTGAAAACAGGCTCTGTAAACACTATACAAAAGCCAAAAATCAATGTAAATTTCTGGCTCAAACCTAAGATTTCTGAAGTAGGAGATTTGCATTCAGAATTTGACCCTGGACCTGCTGGTGTACGCTGGCTTTGCCAAACTTTGAGTATAGGAATAATTTACATCAGTCGATCAAGGATAACTTCAAATACACACAGAAAACTGCATTGGACGACATTTTGACATGATTACTTTTCTGATCCAAAATACAGATTTTAAGAGTGCATTAGTACAAAATGAAATGAAGATGTTCTTCCCTCCTATCACATGTAGTCATAAGAGAAAGATAGGGAAAATGTTTTTACATTCTTGTTGTGTCAGAGATAAGTAATTTCAACTCATTTGTCAAAATCTTCCCCTTAGTTAATTTTCAGTTTTAGCTTATCAGGAGACAGTTCCTCATGCAAATAAATACGTACTTGCACAAGAAAGTTCCACCTATTAAATCACAGCAACTCAAACCTAACCCCTTGATCAAAAGCCTTAGATCACTGACTTGTTGAGAAAGAAATTAAAAACAACAAAAAACCCCAATCCAAACCAAAATCATGTTCTTTCTATGTTGGCAGTAGAGTAAATAATCCCTTCCCAATCCATACCCCACCTCTCCTCTTTGTTCTTCACCCTTACAAAAGATGAGGAGCAGGATGACCAAGAACTAAGGCATAGTTTCTTGTCAGTCTATTCTCAGTTTTTAATGTTAAGTGCATGGCACTGCGGAAACCCTTAAAAGAGATACTACTGCCTTTTCTGTATGCTTGGGCAAAGTTTTTTAAGAGTTAAATGTCAATTAAAAAAAGGGAAGAGGAGCTTCAGAAAAAAGCTTGGTTTGCATGTCTACGTGACTTACAATTTCGTAAGTCACTAGCGTCTCATTCTGGAAAAAAATCAGTTTCATATGTGTGACACTCACAAACTGCATCAAGTGAAATACTAGTGAAAAATGGGATTTTATTTCTCAGATTATGGCATACTTGATACCTCATAGTAGAGGAAAAGTAGGTAAAAGGTTCCGTAATCACCTTCTTAAACAGGTTGTTACCAAACTGACCCTGTGGATTGTGTAGAAGACTGGTCAATAGATGCATTGCCTTCCTTATCTGCAAAATGCAATCTCATCTTTGGTTTAAAAGCAAAACAGATATACATGTACACAAATCCTCTGGCCATTCACCTCCATTTTTTTTTAATTGAATGCTTACGTGCATTGGTCTCTCAGCACTCTGTACTGATAACAAAACTCTTTTCAACTTTCTAAGCTGTGAACTCTCTTTCCAAAGACACTGCATCTTCACTGGGATTCTTCTTCAAAAACTATAATGGTTTAATTTTTTTCTCCCTTTTCTTCTCTAGCCCTGTGCAACGCTCCAAAGATTCTTCTTTCAGCTTCCTAAAGAGGTAGAAAGAGGTTTCTCTATTTCTCTCTTTTCTCCCCTGCATTGAGATAAACTTGAGTGGCAGCCAGTTGAGGGGATTAAAATGGGAAGAAAATAACTTCAGATCAAATATTTAGCTGATATCTTTTCTCCTAGATTATCAGCAGGAGATGTGAATACATGTTTTTGGGTAAGTCACTGTTCAGCAAACTGTCTGCTTTTGATTGTGCACAGTGCCTGTAAAAATTTTAATAACGTGAAACAGCTAGCAACCACACTTCAAAAAAAATCTGGGAACAACTGACTGCAAGGAACACAGATAAAAAGCAACTAATTTTTATTCAAATTAAAGTTACGTTAAAAAATAAATGGCTGTACTTTGCCAGTGGAACCATGATTATACAAGCTGCGTAGTGTGCAGAGAAGCCCTGGAGTGGCTTGGGTCAAGCCACGCAGCAGGAGCAGCAGCAGGCTCTCAGCCAGGCAGAGGCCACGAGGTTTTTTTCCTGAGCTAACTAACGGAGACACGAAGAGCGGGACCCGAGAAGAGGGATCTCTGACCGCAGCCCTGGCCGTTGTTCCCCCCTGAGGATGCGGCCCGGCTTGCGTCCTGCACCGGGCACAAACGGCAGCGTTTGGGCAGTGGGACTGCTGGCCGAGGCACAACCCACCCTGGGCCGGTTCCAGCTGCTCCCGAGGGGATGAGAGCAACCACCGCCCGCCAAAAAAACTTCAGCCAGTTGGAGGAGCGCATGGCGCCTTGCGCAAATGTATTTACAAAAGGGTGGCGATGGCCGTGTGAGGGCCGCTGGCGGAGGCACGTGCCAGGGGCCGATGCTGGGATGGTGGGCGAGGGAGATCTGTGCCCAGGAGAGGCGCAAGGGAACGACGCTGGGGTACCTAAAACAGCAGCAGGTGGAGAAAGCGGGCGATGGTTGGACCGGGCACGGTCTGGGGTGGGAGTAGCCAGGGTGGCCTGGAGACTCCAGAGGGAGCCATCATCCCGGCGCCGGCAGGTCGCGTGGCCGTGGCGGTGTGCTGGCTCTGCGTGGGGGAAAGTGGGCACAACACACGGGCAGGAGAGAAACGGGGAGCCTGAGGGGACCCATGGAGGTGCCAGCCAGGTGGGGAGGTGGTTGGAAAGAGCTGGGACCAGTCTTGCTCGGAGCCCCTGCCCTGGCGGCCCAGAGCCGGGGCCCTCACCCTCTGCAGAGCAGCGACCGAGGGCTCCGAGGCCCCCGCGAGCGCATGTTGCACTGCTGTGGGTTCACCGCAGCCTTGAGCTGGAGGGACAGGGACCACCTAGCAGAGCAGGGGTTGCGCAGATGACCTTTGTCAGGGCAATGCGCTGCTAACGTAGGCGACGGCCATTGCCATGGGAAGTATGGGAATAGCATCCCAGCTGGGAGCGGCTGCCGGGACTGGGCCGGGCCTCCCCAGCCCAGCAGATGGAAAACGGAGCTCCAGTTCCAGTGGCCAAGGAGACCTATGGAAAGGGGAGCACCGCTCCCCGGACCGTGACTATTCGGCGGTCGTTTACTCCTTCATGATCAAGAACAAGGCCTGAAGTTTATAATAAGATTTCCAATTATTATGATATTAAACCAATCATCTAGGTTTTAGAGATAAGGGGTGGGAATTGTAATGGATGTGTTTCTGCTATTGTAACCTTTTTGGGTTTGTTACAGTGTTAACCCTTACAGCCTGGTCTGAAAGCATGAGGGGATGGAGTTTCTGAGGAGTAAATACTACAGAGTATAAACCCCAATAACCTGTTTAGTGGGGCAAGGACTGGAATTTTGCTGCATATGCACGCACATAGTACTGATGTCAATTATTGTCTTACAAGAAAGGAAGATTTTGTGATGCGTATATGTTAAGCTTGTGATGATGTTAAAAGAACTTACGATGGATAGATATTCAAAGTGTTCTTGAATAATCTGTTTCACAGAGGCGTGAAGGATGGAATGTATTGGGTATAAATAACAGGGTTTCAGTAGTGGTGTCTGCAGGGTGCCCTGTGTGGGTGAAAAGGCTGTGAACTGCCCTGAACCAGTCACAGCTGGTTCCAGGCTGAAATAAATGAAAACAGCTCATTACATGCCAAAGATTCCTCCAGTCAGAAGAACACATGGAGCTGCTCAAATATGTTTAAGAAAGGGCAATAACTGCTCAAGGCAGAAGAGAAAGACATAAGACCATAAAAAAGGAAAGATGTGAGGAGATGCAAGGAGACCTGATGATGCATTTAGAGGAAGAGGAGGAAGCGGAGAAGACATGGAAGGGAACACTCTTAGGGGCACAGCTAGAGATGCACTCTTGGAAGGATGTGCTCCATGGCAGAGGCATATGCCTCTGAGAGGACTGCAGCCCAAAGGTGACCCATGCCAAAGCAAGGATATCCCTGTGGATAAGCCACGCCAGAGGAGGGACACTCCCAAAGGGGCTGTAGCTCCTAGGTGAGGAACAGATATTGCACTGAAGAGCCTGTAGCCCATGGAGGAACCCGTGCTGGAGAAAAGCAGCAGTAAGAACTGAGGAACAGTGGAAGGAAAGAGGAAGAGGCATGAAGGAATAACAGAAACAAACTGTTATGCACTGACCCCAACCTCCTTCTTTATATGTTGCCTCACCAATGGAGTTGGAAGGGTCTGAGTTTAATACAGAGTGAAAACAAGAGAAGCTGAGACTAGGAAGGGAGAAGAGATGTTTCCCTAAATGTTTGTTCATTCGTTTGTTCTCTTTTTTCCTTCAATACCCACATCAGTAATCAGATGCTTGTTATTGACAATAAATTAAGTGAAATTCCCTTAGTCAACACTGCCCATGACACATCCATGTTGTGTGATTACAAGGCAGAGTTCAGTTGTGACTATGTAGACATATATTGGAGAATGCTGAAGTATAAAATGACCGTGTATCTGTCACGACCCAGACTGGACAGACCAAGGAGTCATGTTAAATTCAGAATTCCCTTGGGCTAAATTAAGGTGAAAAGACACCAAACAATAAGTGAAACATTTTATTCATGGCAGAAACAAACTGAACTTGGGAGGCATAGAAGTAGGTGGCGGGGTCTCTTACAACAGGAATTGTCATGAGACTACCACACTAAACCGTGTAACCCAGGGTAACCATATATATCAATTCAGGGAATAAGGAGATCCCTCCCGTCAAGTCACAAGGTTCAGAGCAGACCCCCTTTCTTTCCAGACTCCTTCTCAGAGACGGGCCTAGGGACAGCTGGATCCACTCTTAGTCCCAGACTTGGTCAAAGGTTTTATGCCTTAAAGAGATGAGGTGTAGGGGTTATGGGAAAGGAAAAAGAAAGAGAGAACAAGACAGAGAGAGAAAAAGGAAGAGAGAAAGATTTCACTGGTTCTCGGTCCAGCGTTGATTCAGTCAGCCAATGGGTCCAGTCAGCCAAGGAGTCCAGTTCCAGTGGGCTTGCACACCTGGGGCTTCTGTGTGTGCCCTTTTATCATCCTTGCCCCTCCTTCAGGTGGGCACTCAAACTCATTAGGCTAGTAAGCAGTTTGTGAGCCTTTGGGCTTGGGAGTCATTTGTGAGGTAACCTCTCCTTCCCTGCAGACATGGCCATTGTTTGATCTTTGTATCAGAACAGCTTATCAAAACAGGGAGATGCGCACCCTCCAGCACGCCCTCCCCCTCCTGTTGCTGAGGTCTGACCTGACGGGCTTTTCACCTGGGTTCCTTGTTGTGCGGGGTTTGTCTTTAAGCAGAATGTGCCCCACCACAATGTTTGAGACATTAACTCTTTCAGTCTCTCACAGTATCCCAGATGATAATGAATCAAAATTTCTGGAGTTACTTGTCTGAATAGACTATCAGCCTATGCAGGCAGCCACCGGAGTCACCAAGGTGAGCAGCTCAGCGCCAGCATGGTCCGCAGTAAAACTCTCTAGCATGGCATGCAGGGGAGTTCGCTGCACCGGGAAAACCTCAGGGGGAGCCCAGAGACCCGCCGGGAGCCCGCAGGTTGCATGACAGCAGCTGATGAGACCTGGGTAGGGCCAGGAGCGATGGTGGCCAAGCCCCCTCCCCCCATATAAAAGAAGCCCTTAGGGAACACGAGCGACCAGGTGCTTCACGAACAGGGCGGGCAGGAATGCCGCTGTAGCTCTGCCAGCTCAACCAGGGAGCCTCGGTACCCACCCAGCAGAAAGCCATGGCCTCTCTAAGCTCTGCACCCAGCAGGACTGGCGCAGCTGCCCACCCCGCTGCCAGGCTGCAGGCCGTGCCCTGCTCTTACACCAGTACCGGGCGGCAGCAGTGAGCACGCCTGTGGGACGTGTGCCCAGGGAGAGGGAACCCTCCACTTAGTGACAGAGCTCCAGGCGGAGGTGAGCAAGTAGAGGCGTATCAGGGAGTTCCAGAGGGAGGCAGACTGCTGGAATCGCACCCTGCCTCCCCCGGGAGAGGCCCGACAGGCAGACAGGACGCATGGTGCGGAGGATTCCCTATCCTCTCTCCGCCTGGCTGAACGCGGTGATTTAAGGCGTAAGGGGCAATGGTGACAAGTCCCTGCCTTGCGCAGCAGGCACCTCTTCTCTGTGACTACCCCACCTTCCCAGGTGCAATGGCATCATAGGTACAAGGCTCTGCCAGTGGAACTGAACGATGACGATGAAGAGGCTGAGGGGAGACCTTATCTCTCTCTACAACTACTTGAAAGGAGGTTCGTAGCAAGGTGGGTGTCAGTCGCTTTTCCCAAGTAACAAGTGCTGGGATGAGAGGAAATGGCCTCAAGTTGTGCCGGGGTGCGGGTTAAATTGGATATTAGGAAAAATTTCTTCACTGAAAGGGTTATCAAGTACGGGAACAGGCTGTCCGGGGAAGTGGTTGAGTCACCATCCCTGGAAGTATTTAATGTAGATGTGGCATGTAGAGACATGGTTTAGTGGTGGAATGTTAGGTTTATGTTTGGACTCCATGATCTCAAGGGTCTTTTCCAACCTAAATGATTCTATGACACAGTGCCTGTTCTGCTGTTTTGCAGTGAATGTGACTGCTCTGGGAATTGGGGACTGTGCGAATGCACAAACTAGCAATACTTTGGATGCCTACCTCGAGTAGAAGAAATTACATTGAGAAGTGGCTATTTCTCTCCACTGAGTCTTGACAGTTAGCTCTGTTTTAAAAATCTTCACTTGAGCTACCTGAAAAGACCGTATGAATCTCACTCTGGGAGCACTAACTGTTCTTTGTGTGTCTGTTAGGATACACACAGCTATCAGGGAGTGCTGCAAACTTCAGTCTCTTTCCTGCCATTGATGAACAAAGGTTTTGGACATAACCCAAGAAGCCTCTGACAGGTCATAAACCCCTCTCTTCAGAGACCATCAGTAGGGATTTGGCAAATGGCTTTAATGAAGTTCAGATTTTTATCCTCTGTCTGTGAAAACAAAGATTATGATGCTTGTGTTATGAGTTTTAAGATGCTTATCCAGCAAATGCTTACTCATGTATTTAGTTTTTGCATAGCAGGTAAATTCTGAGTGTGCTGTAATCAATGGGAGTTTTGCCAGTGTCTTAACTAGGGCTAGGTTTTCACCTTGAAGTCAGCGGTATTACTTACAGGGTATAAAGTGAATTACATGAGTAAACCTAGGGAGGACTAGAACCAAATTTTTTCATGGTGCCTTATCATACTTTATGGATTGATCTTGAGGTTGCTAGATTTTAGTTAACTGTAGAGCTCGTTTTATCACATCAGTTTGCAAGTTCACAGACTAGTCTAATCCTGAGACTAAAGGTACATTAGCAAAATTCTTCCTTTATTCAACTGTAAGCTCTTAAATTGCCTATAAAATTGCAGTTACATAAAATGCTGTTCTCACAATTTACTTAAAAAATGGGCAGATGACAACGGTAAAAGATTCTGTGTTTCAAGTACATGAGACTTAGCTTGCTCATATTTAAACATAACACCTATAAATATCTTCACATTTTAGAAGCATGTGGGTAATGTGACCTAATGCCACTCATTGAGTGTCATCCATTTCAGACGTAAAATCAATTTGCTAGATTTGTGTTCTTTGTAACTCATTTAGGAGATGAAATGTAATTTTTAGAGTAGGTAATACAGGTTTGCTCTGAAGGGAAAAAATACAAATGTGGATCATGAATTATGTTGTTTGTATTCTGAAATATGGTATAGTAACTCTGTATGACTTCTTTGTGAAAGCGAAATGTCAGATAGTGCCTTTAAAATGAGTGTAAATCTAAAATAAGTCCAGGTTAATCACCTCTATATGAGAGTAACAGTGGTTAAATCCTGATTATTATTTTCAGGTAATTCTGATTATAAACCATCTAATTGGTGCTAAGTTAATGCTTTCCATTTGGTTTCTGACTACCATCTGATCCAGATGTGCTAGCTATGCCCAAGTAGCAAGTAAGTGTCCTTTCCTACACTCTTCAGCAGCAATAACCTCTGCTCTCCTTCATCCCCCCGCTCCCCTTTTGTCCTGCTTCAGCTTCCCGTGCTGTGGCTTCCTTCTTCCCCCCACTATCCTGCACCCCCGTCCTTCAGCCTCCATTCTGTACAGAAGCTTTCAGCTAACTACAGAAAGGGGAATGTACAAATGAGGGGGGGGAAAAGTGACGTTCGGAAAACCAGTGACTTCCTGCGGTTGCATTATTAACGTTAGCGGTGTCTTCCATATTAATGACAACCTGGTCGCCAGCAGTAGAGATGACTAACAGACCAAATGAAGCATGTTCCAAGAGGAGAGTGCAGACTGATGGCAAGCTGCAAGCTTGTGTGTCAATGTCAATTTGCCATATAAAATTTTAGGCCACACAGTAAAGTGGATTAAGGAACTCAGCCATCCACAAACACTCTGGCAAATCCACAACCTGTCAGCAGTTTCTCTGCCTCGGCTGAGCTGAAAAGAAAGGAATTGATGGTAAATCAATAGTGTTCAATTGTCGTATGCAATACAGCATAATGGCAGCACTTAACAGCCAAGCTATTTATGACAGTCTTCTGCTTTGAGGAAAGCATAGAGTAGATGTACCTTTCTGGAAACAGATTCTGTTTCTCCGTGTGTTTCGCAATTAAATTGTTGCTTTCCTACCGATTTCCCAATATGCATGAGAAGGGGATTGCCCTCTAGTACTATAATGAAATCACAAATGTAGATGTGACTATCTACAGGATTCCCAGTCCATTTTGAGGTACTAAGGCTTTACTAATATTTCTCTCTTAAGCAAATGCAAACAGTGTTCATGTTTTCTATTGAAATCATTGTGTACTCTTACCTGAAGCATAGATCATTTTTGAGACTTTATTTTGGTTTGATTTTTTTCTTCCTTTTGATCATGTTTATCTTCCTGAAATGGTGTATAGTTTTCTTTATCAATTTAGAAATGATACAAGATAACATCCTTCAGCCTGAAACAAATTGTAGAAATACATCGTTCACCGGACCGTATGTCTGCAATGTGATCCTCGAGTTAGAGAGCAGGGCTGGAGATCCATTTTGCATTCCACCCCTAACTGCCAATTGTTAGATGTTTTGTTTACTGTGAGGCTTGAACTACATTGAGGCTGAGGGTCTAAAGAGAAAAGATTTTCTTTTTCATACACTGTGAAGCATTGAGCTCTTAACAAAAAAATGCCTTGGGCCTAGAACTTTTTTAATGATATGTCAGTGAGATTTCTGTGTTCCTTCCTTACTAGAATTTTGTTCAGTTGCACTAGTATCTACAGAGTAAGCTTTTTGATACTTTTTTATTTGTCAGTTAACCTTTCAATCAACTTTTGCCAGTGGTCTTGCAGGTTTTCATAGAAGGCACATTAACTGCAGCTGTAGTTTCAGTGCCACTTTATGGAGATAGGCCTGTCTCTTGTTTCAAGAGACTTAAATACATGGTCTTGTATTAACAGGTAAAGGAGAACAGGTGTGTATGCTTATATGTGTGGATGTACACAGACTTATATATGCACATGTAGCCATAATGTTCTTGCTTGTTTCAGGTCTTTTTCATGTTATCAAAATACTTAAGGGTTAGTCATCCTGGGCAAGAGTTAAGTCATTCCAGGCTTTTGGAGACCATATCTCTTCCCAGTCTGCCAGTGATACTTTGGAAGAGTCTCTAAAGTGAGCGTAGGTTGTGGTCCTGCAACAGCACTTCACTAGAGGCACAGCTGATATTGACAGCAGGAAGTATGCCCACCAGGCATGACATGACAGGGAGGTCTATCTCCATTCCTTTCTGAAAAAAAACCCTGGTATGTTTATCTTACTATTAAATACATTACACTAACAGCTAAGGAACCTCATTGCATTAGGGACAGTGTTGCAGGGAATGGTCTTGGTCTTTATAAAGTTTTTATTTTGGTGGAGTACTGTAGAGGACATTGTTTTATTGAATAAACAAGTGGGTATGCATGTCTATTCTTTTTTCCAGTTGCAAAAGTGATTGAATTTCTTATTTGCTAGCTGTGGAAGGAAGAGGAACAAATCCAGGCAGGTCAACTTCAATTATTTTCAGGGTGGTAGGGATTGTAAAAAAGTATGGGTTTTTTCCCAAACATCGTGCTTGCTTGCTTTGTTTGAGGAATGCTATTAAAAACAATATACATATAAGCAAATTTTATTGGAAGATAATATTCTGAATATTCAAAATACTGAACACTTCACTTTTTGAAAATTATAACTTAAACCAAACCTTGTTTACACGAGAAGAGACTTTATAGCCTCACTTTTTTGACCAAATTATTCACTCATTTCAATATAAATTCAAATTTTGTTTTTGTGAGATCAGAGCTACAGACTTAGTGAATAAAATGTGGTCTAGCTCCATTCCCACGTATATTTTCCTGCTGTGATATTTGCATTCTAATCTACACGAATTCAGAACAAAATTTGTCAGAATGTGTTTTCACACCACAGAGGCCTTCTGCCTTAGAACTACCTTGGAGGCAGCCTGCAAGCTTTGGTGATAACACTGTGCAAAAAAAGCTTTGCCCTATTTTTCTTCTGCTACCACTTCTTTAATCAGAATGCTGATTTATTATAGAAATACATTTTATTTAATCTGGGTTACTGTAATCTCCTGAGTTAAGATATTCTTCTTTTTCCACTTCTTTGGGGTTTTTTTTCTGAGTGGCAGAAAATATAGTAAAGACAAAGTAGCCTTCACTGGCATAGCAAGCATATCATGAAAATGTGTCTGAAAGATGTTTCTCTATCTCTTGGCTGAAATTTATATGGATACCAAGATTTTATTGACCTAGTTCATTGTGTTATCTGAAGCAATTTATTGTGGTTCCTCTATGAGATATAAATTCAGTGAATTCACCCTTGAGTACCAATACTTTCTATGCAAGTTCTGATATATACATCAAATAAGAATTGTTGATGTATAGCTTCCAATTTCTCACATCTCTTCTCTGTTACAACACTGTCCCCTAAGTTTTTTTCCTACATTCTTCTCACCACTATATGTTTGATTTGTTGTCTTGCCTCCTATCTTGAAAAGGGATTTATATTGATAGGCCATATACCCAAATGGACTTTTGCATAACATGCCATGATCAGTCATTTTTAGCTGCAATTTTCATGTCTTTTTTACAAAAGATTTTTTCTAGTTTTCTAGTTAAAGTAGTGCCTTTGTCCAATTCATCCTTGGACTCTGAGAAGCACTGAAGAGGAAAACCTAAAGAATTTTGGTTTTCTGGGTTATCTGTTGTAGATCGACCATAGAAATACCACCACCACCCCCCCTAAATAATGCTACCATTACCATATTTTTCAAGGATGCAAACATCTCAATTTTCCACCAGCTTTTCAGAAAGGATACTGAATGTTGGGATCCATTTTCCTTACTGGCCTTTAATCGTAATGCTCTCTAATGAACAGGAAAAATTGCAGATGTCATGTGGTAAACAGCAGAACATCATAATTTTACGTTGTGCAACATCTTTTTTTGCCTGGAGTCATTTTGTACCCATTGACTAGATGAACAGGAAGTCCCTAAAATTTCCTTTCTCTGCATTAGTGCTGTCTCAGATGGGTTAGCCATGGTGCTGAGTTGTACCACACTAGAATTTCAGTGCTGATAAAGTTCTCAATTCATAAGATCATTAACCTTATGATTCACAAGACTTCCTCTGCTTAAGGAAACTGCCACATGTCAATGTAATGTCTGAAAGTTGAATCATTTCTCATTTTTAAACTTTCTCCTCCCTAATAAAATGCTTATAGCCTAACTCTTAGCTGTTCACGCATGCAGTGCAACTCTTAAATCAGTGATACTAGACCTTAAATGCTGGAATTGCTTAGTGAATTCTTATTAATAAATTCAAAGTAGCTTTATTTTTTATTAGCTTAGTCTTATGATTTTTTTCTAAACTAAAAAATTTTGTTTTAATACATAGACATTGCATATCCCTTTATGTTGCAGTAAAACTCAGGAAGACATTTGCCTATCCTCATCAGTTTCCATTTACTTTGGTATTCAAATAAACAAATGTGACTGCATTTCCCTTGGCAGTGATGTCCTTTATTTAGTTTTGAATTTACCTTCTAATTGCAGAAAATGAATGTATTAAGGTAGCAATACCTTGGTATGTCCTTCTCTACTCATGACTGTACCACATTGTGAGGTGCAGTCCAGTGCAATGTCCTGTTGCCATTGATGTGAAGTGGGACTATAAGCTTCACTCTCTTTTAGCCATTTTATGTGTACAAATTGCAAGGGATTTTTCTGGAAGCGTGGGCAGAATTATCTTCTTTAAGAAGAAAAGCGTGATGACATCTTTACAGGTAAGGTGGAGATAGGGAGATGATTATGTATTTATTAATAAATCCAAACAAAGCCATGTGAAATAAAACCCCACTATACACTATTCTCCCCTTGGGAGAAAGAATGAGAAGGGGAATGTATTGTAAATGCTAGTCACATTGTTTAATGCACTATTCAAAGCTATTCAAATATTAGAACAAGGACAGTTAATCTGTGAATAAAACAGGAAGAAGAATATGCACATTCAAATACAGCCTTATGCTCCTACTTAAAATACCTAAATGAGCTAAATCTAATATGTATTTTATGTATTATATAATTTTATGCATTATGTTTTAAGTCCCTCCTCAATTCTCATACTCAAGCTTTCTTGTGAGAAACTTAATTATCTATAACCATACAAGTGTGTTTCTTAAACAAACAAACAAAACCTGCCAAACCTAGCCAATATGTTGCAGTTTGCATCTGTTCTAATGGCACCCAAAAGCAATTTTTCCCCTAGATAAAACTGAGTTATTTTCATTTTGGATGCATATAAAAGTTAAAATTTTCACCACCAGGCAGAGGTACTGTTTTCAAAGTTCATAATTCTAAAATTGTTCTTTGAAGAGGCTAATAGTGCAGGTAAATTTTAAGGTGCTTTTCAGTGTGAAAAACTCAGGTGCAGCCTGTCTTATTGCAAAGAACATAGAGGAAAATGTGTGAAATATGCTGTACAATAGCTACAGAAAGGAACATTAGGAATATTTTGTGTTGATCTTTTAGAAGTTTGGCCCTTTTTTCTTTATCTAGTGATGCAGTTCTATATTTTCTAATATACTTTTACAGTAATGTATTTGTTCAGTTTTTCCTAATTATGGCAGTTTTGACCACTGGTGGCTTGAGCTTTATTCACCAGTTTTCTTTCATTCTACATATCTCTAAGAAATGCACTTCTGTCATTTTGTGGTGAGGACATTGCTGAGTCAGCATAGCAATAAATTACAAAGAATGTCTCTGCAGATGGGTTATTCTAGCACATATCACCGGTACTTACATGCTTGAGTGACTACAGCCAAATGCTCTTCCTTAGTCATTATGAAATCCCCATTCCCACCTCTCATGTAATTCTAGCCCAAGCTACTTCTAATTCCTAAGTTTGAATAATTTCCTTGAGCAACGACACAAGAGCAGCAATGATTTACTCTCTGATATGCAACGGCAGAAGCTTAGCAAGTTAGAGAATGAAATGCCCAAGGTCAGAGACAGTGCAGTGTAGAAACTTTCTTTGTGAAACAGATATAAATGCCTAATTCTAAAAAAGATCAGCAAACGACTGAACTGGGTATACTGATATCTCACAGATTATATTCCCTTATTGTCCAAGTGCTTTATTCTAAAAGTTCTTTAAGGTGCAAGGGATTTCCAGTCTTTCATTCAGAGATGCAGTAAGAAGTACCCAAGTCACAAGAAAAAATAAATTTGTCTTATTTGGATTTCCATCCTAGTCTTTATTTACCTCTGCATCTTTTTTTTAAATCTACAGTGCCACACCAAAAATATCCCTTCCCAGGTCAGCGCCTTAACTATAGAAGTATAACATATTTTGCCTGCTTTTTTCTGTTCCTGTGCTTTGAGCTCTTTTATGCCATGGCCCAGCTTCAATGGGAAAGGCACGTGATACTATTGTCTAAACTGTTCTGTGACTTAGAATTTTGGGGGGAAACTGTGCATGGTGCTTTGAAGTACTCCCAGCAAAAAATCAAGTCACAATCTCCAATTTGTCTGGCAGAGGCTCAAATTAGTTTGATGTGCCATGATTCAAATGTCTTTACACTTTCTTTCAAAGAGAAAACAGTTTGTGAAGAAGAGCTTGTGATCTGAGTCATGAATTTAGAAGAAATCCTGATGTCTAGACAGGAAGAGAAACTGCAATAGACCTCTTCTGCTTAACATTTCCTCCCATCTATAATTTCCCTGTTGCTTCCTATTGGTCAGTTCCTCCCAAATATTTTACATTTTCTCAGCTGCTTTTGCATAGTACTTACCACTTTCTATTGATTGTATAAAACATCGGGGTATTTCAGCTGAGAGAACAAAACCATTCTGCTTGAGTCAGGTAAGTTACCAATGTTTTGGTAACTTCATTTAATGCATAATACATATGTGTTGAAAGTACATATTAAAAATAAGTATTAATAGATTTTGTCCCTCCTAAACAATGATGGCAACAGTAACTATCCAAAGAGGTCTAAAATACTATTAGGAATTATATGTAAACTCTGAAATGACTAAGAGTATTACTAACTTAAGTTGTAAGTGGAAAAGTTGTGTATTACATGACTCATATTTATGAGTAACAGGACTAAGAATGCAAAGTAACCACAGGAAGTACAAAACTTGGTCAGGGACACCCATTCGGTAACAATAAAAGGGGTGGGGGTGTGGAAGGGGAGTTTATGAGCTTTCTTTTCAGTATGCTAATAGAATTTCAACTTTTAACAACTTGCATTTTGAGCAATTTTAAACTTTTGATTGATTTGATTTGTAATACGGTACTAAATAAGCTGCAATAATATTTATAAGATATGAAGGATAAGTTTTCTGTATTACAACTCTTGCAGTTTAGATGTTTGTTAAAGAAATTCTAGTAAAAAATATAACCTATCCTGAGACATTCAGTGCAGTGGCTGGGACTCAGCTGTATCTCTGGAAATAAGCAGGTCTTTACAATGTGGAGTTTACTGCCTTGTGTGATAGGCTTTCTCCTCTTAAATTCCATGCAGTAGAACAAAGTGTCATTAGGTGGTCTTAGATGCTTTAAGTGTAATTACAAATCATTAGTCGCCTTGGAATAATGCCAGGCATGTAAAGTTTTATGAAAATAGTGATATACAAAATGGCGATTGATACAAACGCTATTCTTGTCTGTTGTTAACAACCATGTAATTGCTTCCAATTCCTACAAGAATAAAATGGAAGAGGATCCTAAATAGCAGTAGATGGTAAATAATGACCATAATGACATTGCACTTAAGCAGTATTTTAAATTATGGATAATAAGATACAGTTCTACCTCTGGGGATCACAACCTGAAAACAATACACAACGCAGCTCCCCTGTTAATTTCATTTTACTTGGTTCATTGTAAAGGAATATGAGTAAACGGGAAACAAACTGAAACCCAAAGGGTTACAGATAACCAGCACTTCAAGCAGAACTCTTTGAACTCCATTACAATTCCATAAAATGTGAAAAATACTCAAGGGATATAATTTACATATCAGTGACAACCAACATTTCTTTTATGTGATACACCAAAGTAAAGTAAAACTTAGATGCGAAAACTTGCAAAAGAAAGAACAGTATATGATGCAGTGATTTCAGAGGTACACAGGGAAGATATCAACATATTTCATCAGGCTGATAAATTTAAGAAATAATTATATGAATAAAGCCAAGTTTTTTATGACTCATGAGAAGTTACACATTATTGTGCTAAGTGGATAGGCTTTGTGGTAGCCCTTGAAGAACCCAATCTCACATCACCTGGAATAGGGCTTCACCTTGAAACAAAATCTGCATGTGACTAATGAGTGTACACAGAACAGTTCCGTTAAAGTTGGTGGCGTGTTTAAGTCCCTGCAGATCAGGACCCCAAATAACTTTGGCATAGGAAAACTGAAGCAAACATGAAAATGAGTCAGTTGCAACACTGAACATGGCTCCAAATAAAGACTACATTCTGTAACTTCAAACAAAATGAAACAGGTGGGGGTTTACGTTGGTGTTCCTTTGATCAAGATGCTGTGATGGTGCTGGTAAATCTTAACTCTGAAAGAGTGAGGTTGAAGGCTACGGCTCCATAACATCGGTTAAGGAGTAGTATGTATCATCATTGCAATATAAAGAATTACATCTGGGCCATGTTCACAAGTTTTATGAATCACTAAGACTGCTTTGAGTTAGAATTCCTTCCACAGACACATTTGTATACTTCTTAGGACAGCTATACAGTATCAGGTCTCCGTCATGCAGTATAAGAGAATCTATTAAAACATACCTGAGCACAATTTGAATGGGATTTGTTTACCTTGCTTAAGCAAGACTTCCCATTCCAGAGGGAGGTTTTCCTGAGCAATGAATGCTTGCATAGCCAGTCTCCAGGGGGGTACTTCATTTTTCCACTATTTTTATTGGCTCAATAGGCTATCAGAAACTGGAGGAGGCTGGAGGAAGCAAAATTTTCAGGAACATAACAGAAGATAAATGCTTCATAAATTCCTAGGAGACTGGTGTCTTGTCAGAAAATGCCAATGGTTTTCTAAAGGTGCTGTATAAATGTGCTTTGGAAGTGAATTGTCTTTTCTATTTCTCTTACACATCTTTAGTCACTGAATTATTTTGGCTATCAAAAAACAGGGTTTTTGTATGAATCAAACCTACTAACATATGACAGTACAGAGTAAAATCTTCCAGGTTATAAAGTGAGATATGTGAAAAATTGGAATGAGTGGTGTGAAGTGTGGAAATATACACATCTTTTAGTTGAGATTTGAGATGTAAGATTTTAATGGATTGAAGCTGGAAGAAGAAAAACAAGAATAGCACTACACACTTCTGCCCAATAGTCTGCAAGAGCATTCAGCACATTCATCTCTGATAGCATCAGTAAGACTTAAAAAAAACCCCTCAGTTGTAAGATGGAGTAATTTTAATTCAGAAAGAGCTCCATAATACAGAGATGATGAATACAGCACTGGTTATTAAGGATCTATATATCTTTATTAAAAAAAAAAAAAAAGCCTTGGCTTGGAAAGATTATTCATCCCTTTAGTGAGCTCCTATAGGTGACTACTTCAAGCCAGTACATAATCAATATTCCTTTCTGCTTTAAGCATGTTCCTTTTAGCTATGTCTACCTCAGGACATCCCTTCCTCAGGCAAAAGTTGCTTTTTCAAATAAAGTTCCTATTTTAATTACTACTCAAATAATACAATAACCAATTACACAATATAATTCACAGTTGACTTTAAATAAATGCACAATTTGACCCATAAAGCCCTTATGCCCACACATGGTGTTTTCAGTGATTCTTTGTATGTGTTCTTTAGTATGCTTTAGTACTATTTTTGTTACAGTAATTATTGTGGCATTTTAAATATATTTTAATGATGTAGATCTCTGTGCAGGGCTTTTGTGTGTATTTGGTGGGTAAGTGAAAGGTAGCTTAATGGATAATAAGTAAATAGAGAATCACATGTTACAGTTCATTAGCTATTCTGCTATTTATGGAAGGAGATTGTTTAAATGCTGGTGTGAGAAAAAAGGGCTTCAGGGGGAGGAGGAGAGTTCTGGGTGTAACTTCAGTAAGAACAGGGTAGGTTTGAAGTTTTTTGGTGGAAGGCAGAACATTATGGGGATTACTGCAGTAAGCAGAGTGTGTGTAGTCACTGAAGACCAAGAGTTTACTGGCAGAGGAATGGTCTGTTCTGTGACAGTTGGTCTGCCAGCAATTCTGATTTTAATTGATTAGTGTGGATATAGCCTCTGAGAATCAGAGAGTTAATATACAGAATTTTATATAGGGGATTTCCCCGATCCACAAATCATTTAGAGCTAATTGATAAGTGCTAGACAGTTGTTCTGGTGTGGGCTGGGGTAGAGTTAATTTTCTTCACAGTAGCTAGTAGGGGGCTGTGTTTGGGATTTGTGCTGGAAGCAGTGTTGGTGACACAGGGATGTTTTCGTCACTGCTGAGCAGGGCTCACCCAGAGCCAAGGGCTGTTCTGCTTCTCACCCTCCCCACCAACGAGCAGGCTGGGGGGGCACAAGGAGGGGACACAGCCGGGACAGCTGACCCAAACTGACCCAAGGGATATTCCAGACCACAGGATGTCATACTCTGTAATATAAACCTGGGGAATAAGAAGGAAGGGGGGGACGTTGGGAGTGATGGTGTTTGTCTTCCCAAGTCCCCGTTACACGTGCTGGAGCCCGGCTGTCCTGGAGATTGCTGAACTCCTGCCTGCCCGTGTGAAATGGGGAATGAATTCCTTGTTTTCCTTTGCTTGCATGTGTGGCTTTTTCTTTACCTATTAAACTGTCTTTATCTCAGCCCAGGAGTTTTCTCACTTTTACCCTTCCAATTCTCTTCTGCCAATCCCACTGGGGGGGAGCGAGCAAGCGGCTGCGCGGGGCTGAGTCGCCAGCTGGGGTTAAGCCATGACAGTCCTCTTTGGTGCCCAATGTGGGGCTCGAAGGGTTCGAGATAATGACAGATCTGATTAGAGTGTGCTAGACGGATTTATAGCTGTTATTGCTGTTTAGCTATTAACTGACAGGCTTCTGTGCTTGCCATGGGGCTTGCTTGCCTCGCAGTATATTAGAGTCTAGTGCTTGTTAGTGGCTTTTTTTTTTGCTTTTGCTGCTTGCTGTGCTGCTGTACTGCTTATCATCTTCCTCTGCTGTGCCTGGGAACATTCTGATAACAGCAATGGTGATGTGCCTGGGCTGGCAGATGGCCAGGGCATCGCTGCTGTTTCTGTGCTGCTGTACTGGACAGGCTGGAACTCCAGTGTGAACCTGAGTCAAAGGGATTGTGACCTGTGCATGAGTCCACTTGGGAGCAGGACATGCCAAAGCATCTGTGTCTGTGGATAAGCCCATGCCAGAGCAGGTACATCTCAAAGTGTATGTGGCCATAGTTATGTCTGTGCCGCAGCAGGTATACCTCTGAAGGGATTGTGGCCCAAGGATAAGTCCACGCTAGAGAAGGTACACCTTGAAGCATTTGTGGCTCTGGATAAGTCCACGCTGCAGCATGTATACCTTGAAGCATCAATGTCTATGCATGAGGTCATGCTGGAGCACCTCAAAGCCTGTGGCCATGGATAAGCCCACGACAGAGCAGGCACAACCCTGGAGGGACTGCAGCCATGGGTAAGGCCATGTTGGAGCAGACTCACTCCTGAAGGGACTGTGGCCATGCGTGAGGCCACGCTGGAGCAGGTACATCTCTGAAGGCATTGTGACCCATTGATAAGGCCATGCTGGAAGAGGTGCACCTCAAAGCGATGGTGGCTGTGGGTAAGTCTATGCTGCAACAAGTCTGCCTCTGAAGAGACTGTGGCTCACACATAAGGCTCCACTTGGAGCAGGTACACCCCTAAGGGAGGGCAGTCTGTCGCTAAGCCCAAGCTGGAGCAGGGACAAGGGTAGGAGTTCATTGCAATGTTAAACCTGATGGTCTGGTCCAAAGGGATCAGGTGTGGAGGCTATAATGGAAATACCTTTAAATTGTTGTAACCCATGATTTGAGTTGCAAGTTATAGGAGTAAGTTATAGCAGGAACCATCTGAACCAATGGAGGACAAGCCTTACAAGAAGCAGTGCAAGTGCAGCAGTGACCTGACCTGAGCTGGCTTTGGTGCC
>JAVJGG010000032.1:25537694-25555661 GCA_035590195.1 Aviceda cuculoides
AGCCAGGGCAGCTGACCCAAACTGGCCAACGGGGTATTCCATACCATGGGACGTCACATAAACTGGGGGGAGTGGGGTCAGGGGTTATCGCTGCTCGGGGACTAACAGGTTGTCGATCAGCGGGTGGTGAGCAATTGCACTGCGCATCATTTGTACATTCCAATCCTTTTATTCTTACTGCTGTCACTTTATTAGTGTTATCATTTTCTCCCCCATCCCACTGCGGGGGGGGGCGGGGGGGGAAGTGAGTGAGCGGCTGTGTGGTGCTTAGTTGCTGGCTGGGGTTAAACCACGACAATTACCAACCTTCGGGGCAAGTACAGTCTGTTGAACAGCCTTGTGATGTCAAACACATTCTCCAGACTTAGATGATATAATAAATACTATAATGTAACTCATAGTGTTTATATGATTCTATATGGCAAGTGACCTGCACAACTGACCTGATTATAGGATTACTTGATAAAGTATCTTGTCCGCTGCTATTCTATTAATATTAACACCACAGGCCTATTCGGTTTAATTACATAAATGGTATATATGAATGCCCTGTATGTCTCTTGCACTTCTAAATGCAGAATCTCAAGGGCTTAATGCATGGTCTGTCTCACGACATCTCCATTGTAGTAGGTGCCATCTCCACAGTGTTCCTAGGCAAACTTCAGCAAAGAAAGTCCAGTCTTGATTCAAGTCAGAGGCCAAACAGGATTGGAAACTGGAACTCCTAAATTGAGCTCCACCTGTTAGTGATGCTGTCTTATCAGTTACTTTTCACGGTCTGTGGGTCAGACTATTTTGACTCTGGTTTTTTTTCTTGCATCAGAAGAGCTGTGGTTTTCAGGAACTTGAGTCTAATGTTGGAGCGTAATTATTATTACTACCTTCTGTTCTTATTTTAAGTGAGAAGGCCGCAGTTTTCCATGATCGGATATGAACCACAGAATTAGTACACTTAAAAAAGAGAAGGAAAGAAAAGGCTAATTGCAAAGGACATTTGGAAAATGTCTCAAACTTTTCACAGATTCTATTTCTGTAAAATTCCATCAAATTTTAGCTTTAGTTTTCATTAATTTTCTTTTCTATTGCCATTCTTTATCTGCCTTATGTATATTTAGAACTCAGCTGAATAACTGCTTTGGTTTCTTCAGATGCTGTCATCCACATTTTGCGTAACTGAGATGTTCCATTTTCAGAATACATCTGAAATAGACTAAATTACATGAGACACAACTGCTTTCACAGAATTGCTGGAAGCCTGCTGCTCTTTTTCATGGATTTTTAAATGTTTAAACATTGTACTTAGAGTGTACGTCTAAGAGATTGTGTCTCATACCTTTGAGTTTCTTCTGTTTTTATAAATTGTTGAGAAGTTTTTAGAAAATGCTTTTTTAAAAAATAAAGCAATATTTACTTTTATAAGAGAAACTGGAAACTTTTAATCATGAACTGTTTGTGGTTATTTTGAAAAACAATTCTGTTCAGGTACTGAAAAATTTAATTTTCTTTTTTTCTGTTACTGATATTGAAATACTTTTCTTTCTGAAAATAAGAATGGCTCAAGTAGCACAAGATTAATTTCTACAAAATATTTTATACCTGTCCTTACCTAAAGGGACTATTTTTAGCATGTATAGGTCATGTCAAGGTTTCAAGGATGCTAAAAAAGACAAGTCCTGTATTTTTGCTGGGGATGTTAGTTCATTTTTTAAATACGGACATTTGCCTACTAAGAAGTAGAAGAAAAGTAATTTCACATGCTTCTTGAGTTTTGAGGTATTAATGAGTTTGGTCATTACAGACACGAAGGTAGTCCTCTTAGTAACATAACTGTAATTTAAAACCCTCTGAGTCATGTAGCCTTTCTGTGTAGCTATTAATTATTAGTGATAATTGCATGAAAAGGAAGTTGTTTGTCTGCTCCTGCTGCTTATTCTCCACCAGAAAGCATAATCCTTTGTTTGTGGACAGCATAATTAGCAGCTTTGGAGATCATAATTATTTCATATCTGAGGCTTAGAAGAAACTGGGGAGAAAAAGATACTGTTAAGCCTTGTGTGAAAATACTGAGTTTACTTAGAGTTACTTTTCAAAGTTTCAGTTGTCTGAGACATGAGTCTATCTGTAAAAGATATTAATCTGCTCAATCCACAAGTGTGTGTGTGAATGGGTTACTGGAGTATGTGTAAGCAATAGCGCTTATCTAGTTATAGTACACACAGCAAAACACAGTAATAACAAAAAAAGCAAAATAACGACACAAGATGTGGCACAGAAGTGAAGACCCAGACAGGATATTTTCTTACAATGGACGTATAACTGACTGACAGAGAATAGATTTGATCTTCTTGGGTACCTCACGAAACTGATATGAGCTAGCCTGACTGAGAAGTTGGGGAAAGAGAAAACGAAACCCCTGACCAGGTGGACCAAGTAGTGGCAGATTTTTCTTCCCCTCTGGTAACTATTGTCCTGCTTTGTAATAGTGTTGATATGGTATTCTTGGCCATATTTCCAGTGTAAGTGTGATGGTATGCAAATACATGCTGTTTCCAATTCATTATCTGATACAAGTTCAAACATATTTACATGCTTCAAAAGATAGGTATTGTATTTTCAAACTTATAACTTCTCTAACTTATCTAAAGTGACAGGGATATTAAGCCTCATATGTAACTGTTTCAGTTCAACTAAATGGTATTGTTATTTGGTATTCCTGTTCCATTCCAACTATATGGTATTTGGTATTCCTGTTCATACTAGCATGATGCATTCTAGTAGACAGCAGCTAATGATAATTTTGGCTCTGTAAGAAATCATATTTTCTATTTTTAAAAGTAGCGATAGATTTCAATCTGTTAATTTATCAATCATTTGTATCACCAGGACTCAGTATAGTCAGTGTGCTGAGGGACTAGAAATTGCTGAGGTTAAAAATCAAATCACTTAAAAATAAGAACTTTCTGGTTCAGTTTAATTTCCATATCTATGATTTTGAAAAATATCTGATGACTTTGGTGCCAGGGATGAAATTTAATTTCTGTAGGCCCAACACATCTGTGAAAGAGCAATCTTCATTCTACTTGGATTTCTTCATCTTCATTTCTTCAGAAAAATAGCCAGCTAAATTGCAGCTTTTCTATCAATGATAGTAATCTGACAAGAATACAAAGCTCAGTTTAAAGCTTTGAGCTTAGTTAGTTGCTAGGACAGCAAAAAAACCCCAAAACCTCCATTGAAGCTAGACATACTTGATTTGTGGTTGCTGAAATGATTAGTGTTAAACCTCGTAATACATTTTTCTTAACAGAGTCACTTTAAAGGGTATCAACATTAAAACAATATCTAAGCATGTCAATTAAGGCATATTAACATCCATTTTATTTTGGCAGAACCAATAGTTCATTTCCATTTAATTTTATTTATAACCTATTTAACCTGAATATGTGCAAGTAAGAAGGAAGCAGGAAAGTGAGTAGGTTTGGATTAAAAAAAAAAAAAAAAATATATATGAATATATAAAATCATTATTTGACCTATAAGAACATTTAGTGGTTGCTGTTGAGACTAGAATCCATTGTATTACCAATAATAGAAATAGAAAGACACTGTATACTCTGAAGAGTTTGTCTAAACAAAAGTGATATGCAAGAACTGCTAGGGAAAGAAAATGACAGCTTTGGTGGTATGAGCACACTGCATAACTTTCAGCATGTGTAGTCTGATGTTTCTGAATAAACTGTTTCATAATGTAAAATATTCTGTGCGGACCTGTACCATCTTGATGTTCTTTCACATGCCACTACCACCAGTTGCTTCTCTCCATGCAGTTTCAGTTATTTCTTCACTGGTCCGCTTTTTAGTTTGTGTATGGCAATCCCCCAGAACGCGCGCGCTAACCAGCTGTTGAGCGAATGACCTGACTGTTGGTGGTTCAGACCAAGGCTCTAAAACAAGTACTAGGTGGGACACATATTCTTTGTCATAAAGCCATCCATCATCCAACTCCGCGAACAGTGGAGCATATCTGCTGCAGGGAAGGTGCCAGCGTGGTGTGGCCTGGGAAGCAGATCTCTTCTGAACCTGTGCTCCTGAAAGCTAGGTCTGGAGAACAGTTTGGCTTATTGACATTGCTCGGTGTCCTGGAATCTCCTTACAAAGGTGGTATTTGGAAGGACAGATGTAGAGTGGAGGGGAGACGAGTCCCAGGAAATACTGCGCTCTCTATCTGTTATTTCACAGAAAAATAGCGATGACTATCATTTAGCCTTCTCCTTTGTTTCCTGGCATTTATGAAGCTAAATGGGAGAGATTTAATATATCTATTTCTAAATGTATTTAATAGCTACTGACATGTCCTTCATCAACCAAAGTCAGTGTGGTACACATCAGCGTGGTCCAAAAAAGGTTAGTCCAAAAGTCAGCAGTGCTTCGGAGCAGAAATACGACTGAAAACCTGGTAGTAAAATTAACTTGTGTTATATGTGTCACCACTTCTGCTAAGGTGCTTAGGGGACCTTTTCAGCCATTAATTTAAAACAATTAGCTCAGGAGTCCAGATCATTCCATATTGCGAATTCTCACTGCAATAGCATAAAGAAGGAAGGAAAAACCCAAGCAAACAAACAAACAAAAAAAGAGTTGCCTTGAAAGCCTGGGGTTTTATAGTGTGAGGTCTGTGGTTGTGCCATCTAGGAAAAAGAGGCAGCTGTTGCCCTTATAACCTACTTCAGAAACTCAGCAAGTTCTGTTGAGCTTTAGGCGCTGGTGATGGCTAAATGTTTTCGAGGTAGCCCCGTGCCCTCTCTTGCCCTCAGTTTGCTGGGGCTGTGTGACTTCTTGCTTTCAGGGAGATTTCGAGGAGTGCTTAGTATCCCTACCTTAAGCATCTGCTGTAGTGATTAATATTTATTTCCCAAGAACTCTCTTAGGAGTGGTTTACCAGGATGTGCTTACAATAACCGATGTACCCGGCTTCAATCACAAATGATAGCTATCATGAAATTACATTCTTGTAAAAACTGCTAGAGGCCCAGTCACCCAAACTGCACCTGCTGATCTTCTGTGTATTTGTGGGATTTGCTTCTGCTGCCTTTTTCTTGATAGAATGTCTTTCAGAGAAGCAGACTTTTTATTCTTGTTATATATTCTGGTGAAAATATCACGGGGATATTTTCCCCAGTGTTTAATACAAATAAAGGAAGCAATATTATTAAATAGTAAATTGTTTAAAAGTGTCTAACTTAAGGTGAGGAAAAGAGCCAACTATCTCAATGGAATATTGTAGTATTCTGCTGATCTTGTTCCACATAAATCCATTTATTTTTGTTTGAGCCTTCAGTTATGAGTTAAGGTACTTTCTGAAAACATTGCCTTTCATTCTGTTGGCATACTTATTGGTTGGAATATCTCTGAGGAATGACAGGCTGTTTACTAAGCATGTTGTAAAGGCAGATGGTTGAATAACTGGCTTTCTCTTATTTGTGGAAATGGACTTTATTTCTGATGGGGAGGTTCGTTTTTTTTTTAATGTCAATTTTGCTTTGCATCTTAGCAGAAGAAGCTCTACTTAGATATAATTCCTAACAAGTCAGGCCCTCAGTATTGGGCAGCATTTCACAAGACAGTTTAAATTGTCGATGGAACAATGTAGCCTGCTTGAAAGCAACCATTCATTGAAGCTGTGAAATTGGGTACTGCACATAAAAATGAGATTTAGGCTTGGGGCTGCTGATGTGAAGCAGATGTTGGTGCTTGTTGAATAACTAAGGGCACCTAAAGCAATGCAAACATTGAACAAAGGCAGAGAGAGCCCTGTGGGACAGTCCATGGGAACAGCTATATCTTAGCGTGGTGCAGGCAGCACATTTTGCTGCTGTTATACAGTGAAAATGAATATTGTGAGGAACTGAAAATGGTTTACCAAGGAAACATATTCAGGCTGTGGAAGAAAGCTGCTTTTGTTGTTTACACTGTGAAAGAAATACTTTCATTTTGCCACTATTTATGCTTATGCAACCCATTGTTAATATAGCATATCTTATGTCTTATGTCTAACAGGGGAACTGCCAAGTCCTTACATTATGAATTTATGAGGAAGGAATCGTAACAAGATTATATCACTGACCAATTGTGATTTTGGACAATTTGCCAAATATAAATGCCTCTCGTCTGTAAAATGGGTATGAAAGTCGTGATATAAAGGTACATATTAAAAAAAATACTATTGAGAACTTTTTGTAAAAACTACTATATAGGTGCTTACTATTAAATATGATCATAATAAAATAATGAAAATCAGTGCCTAACATGGGACAGAGAAAACTTGGAAGCAGTCTCATTCACAAGTATGAACTTTCCTGCTTGCACACTGAGTGAACAATGCCCTCTGCTGATTGTGGGGAGAAAAATTGCTAAAAGCCTGGAAAAATATAGCCGAGACAAAACTTTCAGATACGGTAAACTAGAATAATTCTATTGCTGTTTATTGACACATCTAAGGCTCTGTCTGTGACTTGTTTGCTTACTGCAGATTATATATATATATGTGATGAAATATGTTTGAGGAGAGACTTGCAAAGTCTTCGTACATACCTGTATTTGTGTAAATTAAGCCTTTGAATAATCTAAAAGACACCGATGTCAATGCATTTTTCAGCCTAAGCAGGCAGTCGGTCTTTTGCACCTACCCATCAGTATGATCCTAAAAATGAATGGCTTTTGGTGAAAGTGGAAATTCTGTTGAAATCTAGAGATTAAAAAAAAAGAGAACAAGAATTGTCACTGTATTGCTCAGTACCTCCAAAACCGTTTGTGCCTGCCTGAAGTGCTTACATAAAGGCAAGGAAAAGTTTGGCAAGGAGGGCTCGAATCGGGGTCTCTGTTGGGGGTGTCCCTGGGGAGGACTGCCTGATGACAGCAAAGTGCCTGAGGGCAAAGGCCGTTCAAAAAGAGGTGGTTTTGCTCTGAGGCAGAAGATGGAAGAAGAAGGAAGCAAGAATCAGAAGAGACTATAAAGGAAACACTCTAAAAAAGAGGAAGGGGGGAGCAAAATCTCTTGCAAATTATGATTCTTTCTAGGTGTCTGACATAATATTGGAGAAAGCAGCAAAAGGCTCAGTAGCATATTAGTGAAGTCATGCTTCCTGGAACCATCCCTTTGTGCCTGGAAGACCTTGACCTGAAACATGTCTGGCTAAAAGGCTAGAGGTGTCCCAGTCAATTTTCTTGTAGATTGATGAATGGAGGTACCTGATCTGACACCCCCAAGCAGACAGCTATCAGGCATTTTTTGATAGAAACTTGCTTTTCGTAAAAATTAAAAAGAAGACTTGGCAACACAAGTGGTGTGAGTGGTCTTTTCCCTCTGATCTCACACCTCACCACAATATTTTGAAATAGGTAAAAGAAGATAAAAGCTGTAAGTGTGGGGGTTCTAGAGTTCCTGAACAGCTCTTTTCTACTTTCTTAATGTTTTGAGACAGGGTTAAATTTAAATAAGTTGCATTTATTGTCTCTGGATTATTTCACTAAGTCACATGAAATTTATAAGACTCTTTTTGTCACAAGTTTTTAAAAGATTATAAAGGTTATACAGTTATTCTGTCTAAAATATTAATAGATACATACATGCTTATTTTAAAAATATAAGGCACATAGTTATGTCCATGTAAAAATGAAAAAAACTTCACACCAAGAACTGCTGTATGGATCATGTCCTAATTAATATTAGAAATTTATGTATTCCTGAAATCTAATTATGTAGTTTTTAATGCTGGTAATGTGGTTCTGTTCTGTTATTTTTTACCTCTAAAATACCTACCTATCATAAAGAAACCCAAAACCCAAAGAAACCTGCACCCTCCCCTATGTTCCACATTTACCAACCTCTAAAACAAGACAGATGTGAAAAAAGACATAAATTGAGATTATTTTAGGCCAAACCATTTAGTGATGCATATGCCATGACTTTGGTAGCCACAGGCCTATGAATGCCCTGATATGGATTGAGGGCTGTAGCATCTGAGGTTTTGTTATTCTTATCTATGAAAATTAATGAACTTTTTCACCCAAGAATTCTTAGTTTAGGTCATTGCATTTCTATTTATAATAAATGAGATTTTTCTTCCAAATTTATTCTCCTTCATTTACTGTTAATTGACAGGCAATAGTTTATACCTATCTACCATTCTGGATTAGCTTCGCTTCTAGCATACGGTATATATTTAGCATTTGTTAAGAGTGTGAGATAACAGACTACTTGTAAGATAAAAAACTAGATGTAATGCCATTTGCTATCATAGCTAGAATCTGAAAGATTTGCCTGTAACAACAGAATATTCTTAAAATGTTCAGCCACATGCCATCCAAGCAAAACATTGTATGTCCTCCCTGAATAAACCAAAAGGATAATGTAGGTAAGCTTTCTTGGGCATTACAGTGTTTACGGGAAAACAAAAAGCAAGGGGATGTAAAAGTAAAATAACAAAGTTAGATTTAGAAAGAATTAAATCCTTTCAAGACAATTCTAGCT
The DNA here is from genome assembly GCA_035590195.1 of Aviceda cuculoides. Lineage (NCBI taxonomy): Eukaryota > Metazoa > Chordata > Aves > Accipitriformes > Accipitridae > Aviceda > Aviceda cuculoides. The sequence goes on from JAVJGG010000032.1 coordinate 25,546,225, forward strand.
TTGCAAGCTGATATGACAAGGATTATCAGGTCTCACCCTGAAGGCATTATCTGATGTTGAATGTGTGTGAAACAAGGTATTTTATGAGAGTTAGAAAGAAAGTTACTATTCCTAAAAATCAAAGATTTTCTTTTAATCATTTCAGTATTGTTTAGATCCATCACTGCATAAATCACTGCAGTAATTTGTGATGCTGATTAATGTGTGTGTCCCTTGATTCCAGAGGACTTGGGGCTTTTCTGCCACATAATTCTCCAGCTAATCTTTTCCGCTTTCTTCCCAACTCTTCCTCTGCCAGTGTGGAGGAACTAGAAGCAACATTCGTGAACTCAAAACCGCAGTCCTGCAGGCTGGAATTCAGAAGTGGCAAACGCGAGTCCCCGTGTCTCAGGATGCAATACAACAGCACTTCTCCCAAACCAGCACTCAATTAGCAGCTGGTGTAAAACTGGCGGTGTTAAGTTTAATTAGGTTGACACTTCGGTTGGTACAATGTTGTTCTCTCAAGAAATGTTGGTGTTCCGTATCAACATATTTTTCTCATTTTCCGGGAGAGATGAATAATTCTTGAATGCCCATGTAGTCCTACTTTACTCTGCATTCCAGAGCACATACCACCAAAGTGCAATGCCAGAGCATTCTGTTACATTTGATGATTTTAGACTATACGCTAGATTTCCTCCAGATTCGTGATTTGTTTACAGCAGGAAAAAAAAAAAACCAAGCCAATACAAAACACACACACACACCCCCCGCACATGATTGTGAACTTTTGGCCTTACTGGTGTTAGTGGGAAAGCTCTTACTGCTCCAAATGACAGGATCCTACAGACTTATACTGGAGCAGTTACGTGAGTAAAAAGTGCTTGCTCGAATAAGAGAACAAAAGGATCAGACATGTGGATATAAAATCTCTCTGTACCAAGATTGTTCATTCGTGTCAGAAACAATTTTTCCTTTGCTGTATGTGTCTATACCTGCAGCAGAGCCAGCTCCCCCATTGCTCTCCTATTGATCAGCGGTTGATTTCTGATGTCACACCTGCGGAATGCTCATTTGCCAAGGACAACGGGAGCAGAGAACTGTTACGCATTCCTCTCTCCTGTTACGGATGGTGATTCAGCCAGACCGGTGTTCGGTTCAGGACCGAAAAATACCCCGGGATGGATCTGAGAGTGCTTAGCAAACATCCCTGCAATTCCGGAGAGGTTTTTACCCCCCGCTTTGCATCAGCTTCTAGCAAGAATACCAGCAGAGTGGGCTTAATACAGTGAGGTACAATCTTAAACCTCAGTATAACGAGAAAAACACTGCAGCATAAGAACAACGAGAAAAACACTGCAGCATAAGAACAAATGAAGCACTGTTGGATTCTTTTTAGGCTGTTATGATGTACTTTTCTATCTGATGTATGTCTCCTTTTGGGTTTGCTTGCTTTCTTTAGGGTTTTAGAAAATGTTTTTGACTCTGTGCTGTAGCTGTTGTTGTTGGGTTCTTTTTGTTGGTTTGTTCTATTTTTCCCTTCAAGTATTAATTAGCTTTGCTTTTTCAACAGGTACGAATGTCCAGAGTGCCAACTAAAATGAGTGAGGAGTGATAAGGAAAAAAACAGTTAATACGTTTTAGTCCTATGTCTCGAAGAAAAAAACACTCTAGTAAATCTTTCCTGCACTTGAATCTAAAATTGTATTCTTATTGTGTTTCAGTTTTGATAGGAAGGCATAAAAGTAAATGGTTAGTTTATGGATATTTGCGTCAAACAAGTTTTGTGCTTAGGCTGAGTATGGTTTGTATATATCATAACAAATGTTTTGTAACATAGATATTTTATTGACCGGACTACCTCTTGATCGCCATTTCTTTCCAAATCGTTGTATCCTGTCAGTAGAAAGGATGTGGGAAAGTGAATGGAAGAGATTCGTGGGGATTGCGTTTGCACGAAACTGGCACAGCTAGTTCTTCAGGCCTTGCTTCTGCTGCCCTTTGCTGCAGCAGGGGGGGGGAGGACGTGCCTTATAGCCCTTGCGGAAGGGGCTGGTTGCTTCTAGCTGTGGTCAAAATCTGAGCAGTTAAATAATAACAGCAGTTTCATCGCTTCGGTAAGGGGTTAAATTTTGAATTTGAAGCCCAGCACGTTATTCAACCCTTATGCTTACTGATTACAGGAAGTAGGTAAATATTTAAAGATCGATGCCTTGATCGTTACCTCTGCGACCAGCGGTGCGGTGTTACACAACGGTGTACCACATGGAGCAAGGAGGACTGACGTACTGAACGGCAGGGGAATTTCGTTGAGGGCAAATGCGTTAACTTAGAAATTGGGAAGGACACTGGGGAGAAATGCTGTCAGATTTCTTAGTACTAATAGCTTCGGGTGAGTGCTGTATCTACTGAACTGGCAGAATAATATCCGCCTATGTAATTTGCTGTTGCCTAGCCATGATTTTTCTGTTCATCTTTCTTTGGACTTCTTTAATTGTTGAAAAGTTTCAGTCTGCCTTTGAGAGAATTAGGCAATATTAGAGTTCTGTGCAGGCTGCATATTAATACTTAATTGCATTTTCAAATTTTTTGAGACACACATTTTAGAGACATTTTATACCTTGCCCGGGGAACCAAAGCCCAGTTCCTCATTCAGTTTTTGGAAGAAAGCAAATATTGTGCTGATGGAATAATGAAGTTTGCTAACACCATGAAGGTGAATATCCTATTCTAGGAGATTTAAAACAAAAATGAAACTATTTTTATACGACATGAATTCAGACTAAGCACCACCACTTAAAACCTAATTTGCCCTACCCCTTGTCCAGTGGATTTCAAAATAAATTATAGACAAAGGAATTTTGTTTTTATTTCAATCTTGACTCTTTCTGCCACTAGTGTATTATTACCAGATGTATCAAAAATCCTTAGTCTGCATATATAATGATACAAAGAGCTGTAGAATCTGGATTTGAAATTAAAAAAAAAAGATGCTAAATACATATTAGCACTATGTTTTGCTAGGTTTTATGAAAAGAAACATATCCTACATTAATTAGTGTTCTAAAACTAAACATTATACAAGGAGAAAAAGGAGATATTAAATTTCTGAATATACTAAGACTATTTAAAATGAGTCTATGCTGCAACATGTACCAAGAGTATTGTTAATGAACAGTGCATACTGTAGTATACCAATATTATTTGCACTCAAATATTATGGTAGTGAAGATGTTGTAAGTATCTTGAAAAATTCAACATAAAGCTGAATTTATTGCCAGGAGTAAATCCTATTTCAAAAGAGCTGGCTGATACTGGGCTCTCCATAAATGCAAGATGAAAATTCTTTTCAGATTGCAGACCTGCCCACTTGTATATTCACATACTCCCTTGTGTATGTGAATTTGAGCATTCATTTGCTCAAATGAGATGAGCATTCATTTTGTTGTATGCTCTCTTTTCCTCTTAGAACGTGAACCCATGTTCATTGTACTAGAGGCACAGAGAGAGGGGAAAGGTTTCTTAACGTACAGGATTATTAAAGTCCTGAAGATCTTCCAAGATGAAGTTCAATTTTAATACCATGAACAAAGCCAATCACTCTAACTTGACTACCTTTTCCCCTACCTGGCTGGAGGATGGGGGTTGCTGGTAATTCTTCCAATTATTTCCTTTTGCTAGGAATTTTTATTAGTGTGTAAATCACTAGAAGACTAAAAAAAGGAAGGAAGGAAGGGGAGGGAGGGAAAGGACCACTGGAGAGAAGCCAAAGAAACCTACCTATTGCCAATATTGTTAACCCCTTTGTGAATCACTAATTATTATGCTTCTTTTCTGGATCTGAATGATTACATCTTTCTAACTATTCACACAGTATTTTTAAACCGTTGTTTGAACCACCATGCTCAAAGAGAAAACAGTACAGTTGAGAAATCCCTTAATATCCTGGCACATCCGTGTGGTTATCTGGGTATAAATACGTAGCACATGAGAATTACAACTTGAAATCCTTGAGACCATGTCAGAGAGCCATTCCAACCTCCATCTTTTATGTTGCAACCACTTGCACTCATGTCCACCTTTTAACCATTCCACTTTTTCAGAGCAAGTTGGTTTAAAACCTTTTTCTATTATTAAACCACTCTGGAACATGCTCCTACACTTGCCATTCTTGCATTGCATCACCTTCCACAGTTTACCCACTACAAGGTTTGTGATGTTTTTGCAGCATGTTGTTAAAAGCTGTGGAGGAAGTTGGCACCTGTGGTACAGCCTTTTTGGGTGCAGTTTGTAGACCTTACTTGGTTCTCACTGGCTCTGTTGTAAACCAGTAGAATGTTATATTAACTGCTTCATAACAAACAGACTTCAATTTGTTTAACTGAAAACATATATATTTTGTTCTATCCTTATATCTTTGTGCTTTCTTTCCATGGTATAATGAATCAGTGGAATTTTTCCAGGATCAGCGGTTTCAGGAGAGTTGTAATGAGCAAGCCTAGAAAGAACAAATTTGTGCATTGCTCTGGCTAAGTCATAGGCATCGAAGACCTAGTGTGACAAAAAGAAAGGACATTTCTTAAACTGAAAATATATAATAAATGTAATTTATTAGAGTTGTGGAGAGAGGAACAATTCATCTTATATAGGAGCACTGAGTATTTTTAAATTAATGCATTTATCATTTGGTGCATTGTTTTGGTGTTTGGATCCAAATGATTGCTTGAATTAATAATGCCTTACAGAGTTTTGGTCCAAATTTTAGGGCAGACATATTTCTCATGCAGCTGCACATGTGGAGATCTCCACAGGAATTTAACTGTCCTGAGGACTGAGTAAAATCCTGAACAAAAACATTTTAAGTATCAATATATGACATATACACTTAAATCAATTCACAGCAATAATGATTCAAAGCAAAGTGCCCAATAAAAGCATAAGCCAGTCTGAAAAGATGAAACATTTATTGCACATGTCTGCAAACACAGAGGATGTACTGTTATGGAATAGGAGTACGGAGGAGATATACCTTTATTCCTAAGGAGCATCATAGAAGATCTGGCAATCGAGACAAACTTTTCACAGATTGCATTGACTCCACAGGGCATATGAACTGCTGATAGCCATCATTTACTCTACTAAGCTTATTTGCTACATTTTCAGAAGTTCTGTATATCTAAAATTTTATTTTCCATTCCTACCCATACAGAAATAGTATCAACATTATTGTGCTGTTCATAAAAATGTGTAAACGAGAACTTGTAAAAAAATTTGCTGACATGACAAATTGTAAACAATTCTAGAATGCACTGACAAGTACATCGATGCATGTTATTTCATTTTGTGGTGTTACATTTGCAAGCACCTTCTATACCTGTTCATGACAATGTCACATTTTGAAAAATAATGTAGTCAGTGAACAGCCCTAAATTTTTAAGAGCACTTTGATGAAATCTTTTGTTGCTAACTGTAGTTTATCTGAGATACAAATTCTGATATTATGATTACAGCTTTTTCTGTGTAATACGGAAATGTCTAACACTTGCAATGGTCAGAATGACTATTTTTTTCTTTATATGCTTATTTATTGTCATTTCTACAATTCCTGAAAGTTTAGCAACTGAGGACTGTTCTAAAAATTATCAACGGCAAAAGTAGAAGCAATATCAATAGTCAAAACTTGCATCTGTTGCACAAAAAGAGGTATAATCGTTCTAGAAATTTTAGAAATATTTTAGAATTTTTAAGTGGATGGGATCTTAAAGGTCTTCCTTACCTTATTTGAAATGATAGGAAGTTTTCTTTCTGGCATACTAATGCACAAGACTTCCGTGAATAGCTTTTCAATTAATTTGCAATTCTGCAAGATAAAAATTCTTCGGTTTTAATTCTATGTGAACCAGATCTCTCCAAAATATACAGTGAACTATAAAGTTAAAAAAAAAAAAAATCAATATCAGATTAAATGTTCTATTTTTGATTGCCTTTAAAATAACTTCTACTTTTAATATACAGAATTCTAAATGAAAATTTATTTGAGTAAACTCCAAAATATTTATCATTGTGAAAAGCTGAACTCTTAAAAGTGATTATTATAAGAATGGATAGAATTTCCATTCAAATTCAAACTGGAGAACAGCTAGCATTAGGCATTTTAAGTAAGTGTTATGCTTGTTGTCTTAATTTGAGTAATGGCTGGATGCTTTCTTGATACTACATGGATTGTTCATGCCCTCTAAATTGGGTCATGAAAATTAGTTCTTCTATACTAAGTATGTATTCTTTCTATCAAACTAAGTAATTTTAGAACAACTGATCTTATATGGTATATCACCATGCTGGTGGAAACAAGGATAGATCAAATGTCTAATTTCTGCTTTAAATAACTAGGCATGCTTTAGTGTAGAAAAGCTTCATTTTTGTGCAAATAAAAGGTACAGCCTATATCATTGAAAGAGGTAAATGATAGACTTGAGAAAACATATTTAATGTAGCTATTGGTTTACTGTAAGGAGCCAGATGAAAACAAAAAGCAAGAAGAAAGATAAGTTTGATCTTCTGTGGCATCAGATAATTGACTGATAATTGATTGCAGTGTGTCCTGGTTTCAGCTGGGATAGAATTAATTGTCTTCCCAGTAGCTGGTACAGTGCTGTGTTTTGAGTTCAGTATGCGAAGAATGTTGATAACACCTTGATGTTTTCAGTTGTTGCTCAGTGGTGTTTAGTCTAAAATCAAGGACTTTTCAGCTTCTCAAGCCCAGCCGGTGAGAAAGCTGGAGGGGCACAAGAAGCTGGCACAGGACACAGCCAGGGCAGCTGACCCAAACTGGCCAATGGGGTATTCTATACCATGGGACGTCACATAAACTGGGGGGGGAAGTTTTTGGCTGCCGCTCGGGGAGGAACGGGGTGTCGATCGGCAGGTGGTGAGCAATTGCACTGCACATCATTTGTATATTCCAATCCTTTCATTATTACTGTTGTCATTTTATTAGTGTTATCATTATCATTATTAGTTTCTTCTTTTCTGTTTTATTAAACTGTTCTTATCTCAACCCACGAGTTTTACTTCTTTTCCTGATTTTCCTCCCCCATCCCACTGGGGGTGGGGGGGGTGTGAGTGAGCGGCTGCGTGGTGCTTAGTTGCTGGCTGGGTTCAAACCACGACAAGATTAAAAAATAGAACAGAAACAGGAGTAAAATTTCAGCATAGTTCAAACATTATCTTTGGAAGTTTTGGTTCAAGGTGTTTGCTTCAAGTTCTCAAGAACATAAAGTGAAAGGGATACAAGCCAATCCATAAGCCCAATCAGAAATGTTCCATAAAAAGCACCAACAAACAGTCTAAGACTGACAGAAACATTATCAGTTTGTCCTTAATTATCTTAGTCTCTTCATTTTTCTTTTTTCTGCTCTCTAAAGGCTTCTGTAAGGAAGCATCATTGTTGAGTAAATATTGCATTATTTTCTACTTAAAATGCCTCCCAAAATTACTTACTTCTCTTTCTTTATCATGAAGTGCTTATGCCTCAATGATTAACAAGAATCTAGGAACATTAAATAGTCAAGGAATTTATTGACAATACACAGCCAAACTGAGAAGAAATTTTGCTCTGTAGGTTTAGGGAGTTTCATATTTCATTTAATTATTCATAATAAAGATTAAAATGAATAAGGACACAAAGTGGACAGAAGTTTTATTGAGAAAGAAAGAAACATTTTAGTTGTAGACTGACTAATTTATATAGTTGAACATCCACATGGGAATCCCAAACTGTTGTCGATGCAATAATCAGCTTGCATTTCTAAAGGGAAAAATATATTGTGTATCTGTAGTCTTGTATTTGTTAGATTTTATCTCCTGTCTCATTCACAAGACAATAAAGGAAAAAGTTTCAAAATCAGGAAAGGTTTCATGCTGTTTTTGAAGGAAATGTGAGGTACTCGACACTTAACACACAGGGTTCTTCACTCAGAAAAAAATGTCGCCTGCAGCGTTACAGATGCTTTTAGAATAAACACTCAACGGCAGACAAGAATAGCAACATTTGCCAAAGGTCCCAGCTGCTTACTCAATTCCTGTAAATTGTATGATTTTCTTCTGGATCTACACAATTGTTATTACAAAAGTATTATTCTGCTATTAGAAATGCAAAGTGACTCCATCCTGACAGTGCCATCCCAGCCCCAGCAGGTGAGGCCCATACCATCCATCTGTGTAAAACTACATGGGCAGAAATCCATCCATTATGCAACTACAAATAACTATGGCAGAGATTAATGTGGTTTCAAGCTAGGTTTAAGAATGTTTTGTAATAATAGGGGGAGAAACCAAGAAACTGAGAAAATGTTGCTGAGATTCAAAGCTGAGTGTTAAAACTTGCTTTAGTTGACAATTTAATGACATTTTATGTAAGGTTAGTAATACTTAGCTTGCTGCTGAGGGCATAATAGCTAAGGTCCGAATGTAAATTATTTGTCAAGCTTATTTTAAAAGATTGGGAAGAGTGTGAGAAGAGCATGTTGTATACTGGTTTATTGTAAATAAATATGCATATAGGTATATTATATATGTATACACATATGTATGTATATGTGTACAGTATTGTATATTTCTGTAATTGTAAGCCACATGAAATAAAAAATAGTTCTAATTATTTATAATGGCATTGGAGATGCAAATTAGAATATAAGTCTGTGGTATCTTTTTCTTTAGTAGACAATCATTTTATTAGTTATTAATTTGTTTGTTTTATAGGTTATACTCCTAGTAAATAAATTTGTCTTAAAATAGTTTTCTGTTAAAAGAACTCAATAATACAGCGGATGACTGGAGATAAACTAGACTGCAGTAAAGCAGATTTTATTAATATACATTGCTTAATAGTAGTAACAATATATTTTACCATATACTCCCAAAACATATCATAAATTGATTACAAACAGCATGTCAGGATGATGGTAAATAAGAGAAGGGTGAATGCAAGACTATATTGAGATTCTGAAGGAAACTGGAGTTATTAACATAAAATTCATAGTAAATAAATTATGACTAAATATGCATGGTATATCTCCTTTATTAGGCAGAACAGTGAATATGTATCAACAAAATTATTTCCTTATTTGTTTTTCATTTATCATGAAATGCACTTCCATGATACACATAGGCTTCCTTGGAATGTCTAGAATACTTACAGAATTACCCAGTATTTTTGTGAGGTGCAGAAATGACTGATTTGAGAACACATGTATTTAAAAAAGACATTTTATAAGATTCCTTTAAGACTGTGTTTCAGAAAAATTGCATATATTATTATATTTAGCCTTATTTCAAACTAATAATTGGAGAACTTGCATTCTTCATATGGAAGCTGATGGACTTTATCCAAGAACTTGGCAGTTTCATAAGTATATTTGTGTGAGTTATAAAAGCCAGAGAATAAAATATAATTT
>JAVJGG010000032.1:25555761-25573380 GCA_035590195.1 Aviceda cuculoides
TCTATTAAACTGTTCCTATGTCAACCCACGAGTTTTGCTTCTTCTCCCGATTTTTTCCCCCATCCCACTGGGGGGGAGTGAGTGAGTGGCTGCGTGGTGCTTAGTTGCTGGCTGGGGTTAAACTACAACACAGTGGGAATAGGCCTGTGTACTTCACTCAGGATGTAGCCCAATGTTATTGCTGTTTCCATTCATATGGAAAGTTAAAATCACCATAACTGATTAACAGTGAAAAAGAATTAAATCACTTTTACCTTTATTTGAATGTTGAATTACATAATGATAATTTTTTGTCCTTTTGTTAGCTGTAGGTCATTTCTAGGACAGTGAACATGTTCCTTCCATGAACTAAAACTGGATATTTTAGTTATTGGCTTTCTTTGCTACCATTCAACTAGTGAATTCTAATGATTTTTTTTAAAGTTATCTAGTCTTCTAGACATTGGTTGCACAAGCATTCACTGAATGCTAGTTCTGTGACAGTATAAATACTTTTATTGATAATGCCTTTTGATCTGAGATTAAATATTGTTTTATTTATAACACTTAATTATTCATAGTTATTGGCAAAAAAGGTTTCAGAATACAAAAATGTAGAAAATAATAACTGTTAAATATCCACAAACAAAACCTTCTGGGTTTAGCACATTAGAAATACACACATTACTTCTAAGAAGCAGTAGGCACAGGTTCTATAGCAATAAAATCAGAATGGTATAATTTTTTGTAGGGGGGAGGTTTACTTTCACAGGTTTGAAGCTTGCACATTTATGTGCATATGAGTTTTATTAATGCATATGTAGTTGTTCCTGTGGTGGGAGTTGGCACAGTTGCATTTCAGACACTTAAAGAGAGCTTTGCATGCTGATCATGAGTGATGCACTGTATGTCCAGATTCCCTTTGGGAAAAACTGTCCAGCAATAATTCATTGGAGCAAGTGCAGTGGACACATTGTTGGGGTCGTATCCAGATTCTTTCCTGAAAAACTACGTATGGACTATGTTATAATAGATAGCCCTTGTCTAGAGGGATACAGCTGGAGTCGGTTTTGTCTTCCTCTTGGTATTATTCATAATGAATTCTCTGATACCTAGTTTTACATTTTTAGGGACACTTAGCTGTCCTTATGAATTTTTCCAATTTGTGAAAAGTTGAAAGTACTTACAAGTTCCCAGCTTTGTAAAAGTCTGTGATAACCATATTCCTTTGTATACATTTAAATATTGCCAGCTTTCCTTTGTAAAAACACTACTTCTGTGACAGCTTCTCACAGAAGTGTTATTTTTCTGGATGCATTCCAATTTCTCTGGACGCAAGTTCCCGCTTTCTTTTACACTTGTAAGGAAAAGTATTGCTGAATCCAAGTCCAATTTCAAGGTCAGCTTTATATTCAGAAAGATTAGAAGTAGTATTACTCATGAAGTCATGAAATCCATGTGAGATTATATAGGTTCTCCATCTGTTAAACTGAGAAGTTCTCTTTCCTCAGAGTTCTTCATTTAGCTTGAAGCAGAAAGATTCATATGCACTAGAAAGATTTGTTACTTGTCACTCATTCTTTGTCCTTCTGTCTTGTTATCATTCACTGTATGAAGTACATGATCAAACTTGGCACACTGTTTGAACCATCATGGAATACTACAAACTGAGGAGGCCACAATCCATCCATGCCTTGTACTTGTGGTGTCACTTCTCATCTGTAAACTAGATCTACTTTAATGGCTACGTATTTGTGTTTTGTTGATTCCAACTCTCCCTTGGGAAACCATTCCTATTAACAAATTTCTGGACACTTGATGACAGTGTTTACATAGACTAAGGAGATGTTATCTAAACTTTGCTTTCGTTTAATGCTGCATGGCTCAGTGTTTTAGTGTTTTCTTCCAAGAGACTTCAGAGGTGTATGTATTCTCTCTTAAGTCTTAGGACAGATATAATCCACAGTTAAGAAAATATTACTTTTGATCAAAACTCAAACAAAAGAAAAATCAGACAGTGCTCCTTGGTATCTAGCATTTTAGAATATTTCAAGTATGTATTAGTAGTATTATAGTTTTCAACACAGTCATCTTTATTGTCTTCCCTTTGCTATAGAAATAATAGCAATTAGGGTTAATGGCATGGTGTTGTGAATTATGTTTTCTGTGGTTTTGTTCCTATGTTGTGTTAGAAATGCATTTCTGACTATCATTCCTATGTATTGCACTTCGGTTCACATCATAGAGCTTTTTTGGAGTACTCACATGGAACTTAGCTAAAGGACGCATAGTAGTAGACAATACCAGGTATTCAGGAAAAACATTGCAAATGCTTAAAACATTGCTGTTGGATCTTTGGCATCAACTATTTTGTTCTACAGGTCTGATCCTGCTGTACCACCCTACTTGCTAACGTAGAAACTTACACTTAAAATGAGAACAGATTTTCAAATTACTGTTTAAGAGACTCATATATTTTTGTAAAGATAGACAAGATTCTTGTATGTGTTTGATTTACATGGAGTCTCCGAGTGATGTTCTTTTTTGACATGACAGTTCAAATGTTTTGTTATTTTTCATTATAAGCATTCTCAATCATTTCTAGTGATACTGAATCACTGATATTTCATCCCCAGTTTTCTCCACCTTCACAAGAAGAATGTGATTTTTAGATCCAAGCAACTTTCAGAAATGTCTGGAGGTGACATTAGATAGGTATTTGGACCTTCTGAAGTTTTATAAGTTATTGACTTCTGTGTTTATTTGTAGGTTGCCATTTGGCCTTTTTAATCACTTCTTAGCTCCATGAATTTGACACCTATGCTTCAGCTCTGCAACAAAAGAATTGTATTTATTCTAAGATTAAAGGACAACCCCTCCCCCCCAAAAAAATCCCCCAAGCTATTAGTTGGAATCCTATAAACAAGATCAGTAATAGCGGTTATGTAATGAAAATGGGTGCTGTAGCATTCAGTTTTCATTTTGCTGACTATATACCATTTGATTACCAATGTAGTACAACAACCTGAAGGTCTATCGTTATCACTGTTCGATATAACAAATACAAGTCTTTTTACAATTGCTAACTATGAACTCAACAGTGTTTAATATCATTATTACATACACTGCTGCTCATAGATATTAAGTGTAATATTCCTTTTCAGTGGGTTGGGAAATTGCATTAATCTACCTCATAGTTGCTACCTTCATATGTATGTATCTGCTGGTGAGAATTTGACACACCTTCCCTTTTTTGCTTAATCCACATTGTTGGGAATTTATTACAATTTTTATCTGGAGCACCAGGTTTCTAGCTTTAACTCTGGAGAGTTCTTATTCAGACATAGGCTGGAATAGCAGCTATTACATTAAGAAAAGTGTTAATCCAGTATAGCAGCTGGTATGGATTTTTTATACTTGGGAAGAGCTTCCTTTGATCAGTGGACACAAAAGGCCTGCATTTTCCCCTGGAACAAATCTACAATTCTAGCCTACTATTCTCATTTTCTGAAACAATCTTACCAAAATACAGTAATGATTTTTTGCCATGCTTTTGAGAACATTTCCTTGCATTCCTACCCTAATGAGGTGACTTTTCTACCATGCATCTATTTCTTTGCTTGATATAGTATACCTGACCTTCTAAGAATTACCAGCAAGTATATGGCTATTATGAAATGAAGTAAGTTAGACATAAGCAGTAGCTTCTGTTATCTCCAAGCGAACAGACTGAAATAAAAGAATAAAACAGCATCTCGGAAAGGTTATAGAAGAGGACACCACTTCATAACCAAAAAGATTTAATTACTGCATTTCACTGTGAAATGTCGTCAGCCACAGCAATTCCACTTAGTGGGAAACTGAGAAATAGAGTATCTACCATGACAGAACTTGATGTGAGGAACTAGCTATTTGCAGAAGTATTAAGTGATAAATCTAAAAAGCAGAAAAGGAAAATAAGGAGAGGATCCACAACTGCTTTATAATCATCAAATTGTGTTAGGAATGGCAAACAGCAATGTTATCACCTGTTAATGTCTAACCCTCTCATATGACTCTTAATTTCAAGAGCACAAAGTGTCAAGAAAAGTAGTCTTACAGTGTCCACACCTAAGAAGTTATTTTAATATTGTTCATTTGTTGGCAGAGGAAAATATGCAAACCAAAAACCCCCAAACCCTGTCTTTGAGATGGTTTGAAGAGACACCTATAAAAATCCTCCTGCCCTGCAGATGCAGTCAGAACTGGTTGCTCAATACAGAGTAATAAGCACTTTGGGCAAGAAGCAAATGTTGAACATCATTTTAGTGTAACCTTGAAGTCTCAACTGATTTGCACAGTAGCCACAGTAAGAAAATATTATAGTTCCCATAATGTTTCCCAATCTGGAATGATAGCCCCTATTTGGGGAATTTTGTCTACTGTCGGTTGTGGTTTTAATGAAAAAATGTTTAACAAAAGCTGGGGTATAACAACCAGAAACCTACTACCTGTATTTGAATTATACCTCTGTATTGTGACTTTGACCCACAATGTATAAGTGTTTTGACTGAAACACAGAGTTATAAGTTAACTCTGAATGTTTTGTCCTCTAGACTATTATGCTCTTGCAGACTTGAATAACCTCACCTGGAAAGCTTCAGGAAAACTTTGTAATGCATGTACTTTCTTGACAGCATGTTACACAACTACTAGCAATGTTACAAAAGTAGATCATAGAATCATTTAGGTTGAAAAAAGACCCTTAAGATCATCGAGTCCAACCATTAATCTAACACTGCCAGGTCCACCACTAAACCATGTACCCAAGTGCCACGTCTACACCTCTTTTAAATACCTCCAGGGATGGTGACTCAACCATTGCCCTGGACAGCCTGTTCCAATGCTTGACAACCCTTTTGGTGAAGAAATTTTTCCTAATATCTAATTTCCCCCCCCCCCCCCCCATGGCGCAACTTGAGGCCATTTCTTCTCTTTCTATCACTTGTTACTTGGGAAAAAAGACCGACCCCCACCTCACCACAACCTCCTTTCAGGTAGTTGTAGAGAGCGATAAGGTCTCCCCTCAGCCTCCTTTTCTTCCCAGTATCTGTAAGACATTTAGCTCAAACAGATTTCTTTAACTGGTGTATTTTTAACTTGTGGCCTTTGTTTGGACTTAAATTTATGTGCTTTTTAAATGTGCTGGTGACACTTCTACCTTTCTGTACAATAGTGCCATTAACTCAAATGGATTTAGAACAACTGTAGAAAGACAAGACGTTGTACACATTGAAAACACTTTCAGGAAAGCTGAAGGCTCTTACTGTGCTGTTGCTGTGTCTTTCAAGGGACAGAATCACATTTTCTATACATAAAATCAAACGGTCTTGAAATTTTCTATCAAAACAAAGTCTCACAAGAAAATATGAAATATTTTCTCTATCACCAGTCTGGTGAACTTTCACAAAGCGGAAAAGAGTGTTCTAAAGAAAACATTTGTATATGCCTAGCACAGAGACTAACAGGAATTTCTTGACATCTTCAGGATCTGAATTATGTATTTGTCCTAAGCTTTAAGAACATAGAGGTCAGAGTTAACCACAAAAAGACTGAGTCTGTACTGTGTGAACGATGACTTTAACATGTCCCTAACTTCATGAACTACTGATAAAGTAGTCTGCAGTATCTAAAAGAGTAACATTGTTATTCTATAAACAGCATCTTATTTGCCATTTAAGTTCTGCTTTGAGTTACGGTACTTCTGAAAGAAAGAAAATGCAATGGACACTCTTTTTACTAATTCTTTAAGGGTAAAGCATTTTCACAACAGTCTATTTTTTACTGAACACAGTAGAGATCAATGTAAAAATTCCTTAATGTGAATATTTAAGTTCTGAGGCACCCGTTTTCAGACAGCACAGGGGTTAATATTGCTAATGGTGTGTAGTGTACAGTCAGTATCCGGACAGCTTAACTGTGTTACCCAAAAATCACTAAAAACTTAAATCTAAGTTTGAACTCATGGTTCTACTGTGAGGAAATTAAATAATCCAGCACACTTGATGCTATTTTCAGAGAAAATCTGATTTTGATTAATTTAATCTTTAATATTTATATGCAGTATAGTATTCATGAAGTAATGTTTGCAAGAATACTGCCTTTCAAATAAGGACAGCATCACAGAGGGTTTACTGAATTGGATTGCAGCTTTTCAAAAGTCAGACTGATGTCATGCACTGAACTGAGATATACATGAGGGAAAAAAAAATGTAAAGCACTTTTTGGTATGACTGACAAACAGAGGTAAACAGTTGCATTTGTGATGGTTACTGTGATAGCAAGTTCAAAAATTTCATTACGGGGTGTCATTAGTATAAAAATAGATTTAGGTCTTAAAACTAGCTGGGGCAGACAGTCCTTTCCTTGCAGTAAAACTATTTGTATAAAATACCTTTTTAGCAGAATATAATTACGGCAGAATGAATAGAAAATGTTTAAGCCAAATGTAACTCAGATACAAACCTCACAGGGGTGTTCATATCATGACATCCTTATTTTCTTGAATGTCTTTGCTTTAGACCATAATGAATATACGTTTTTAATGAGTGAAGGAAAATTGGATGATACATTGTTAATGTGTTGAAGTCTCAAAGGTGCTCTGGTAGTGAGGAAGTGGTTCAGTGAATGAGCTAAATGAGTCTGAGCGGCGAAGAGTTGCCTAAGTCTTGCCTGCGGCTTTTGTGCAAATACCAAATATACAGCATATGTATTATCCTTTCTGAGTTTTCCATGACTTCAGTTTTTGTGACACTCATCTCCAGCCTCAAACAGCCTTATCCTGGCTGCACTTTCAGAGAGATTGCCCTCTAGAGTTCTTTTCCAATTCTGTCACATTAGAGAGAAACTTCAAGGCTTTCAGGCTGTATTCTGTTTGTCATCCATCACTCACTGCTAAAATATCATCTGACCAGCCAAGGACTTTATACTGCTTCCCATGCTGACCATTATATTTAGGAGCTTCTAACAGATATTCGCGGTTTTCCTCCTTTAAGCCTTTCTTGGCCAAGATGTCTACAAAAATCTAAATGGGTAAGGCTGTTAGTGTACTGAGATTTGTTTTTTGTGCTGACCAATCTTGTCTTGACATCATTGTTTCTTCTTTTGTATGGAAATTGCAAATATTTTGTGGAAGTGATGCTACTTTTTATCTTGTAGTTGTATAATGTTGTAAAATAGGATGTATAATAAGAACTGTACAGAAGTAAAACAAATTGCATATGAAGACTTAAAATTGTTACATGCGTAATTATTAGTCATATTGAATGAAACTGTTATAGGTATGGGACTCTAGTGCCAAAATATAAGGTTAAACAATTCTTAAAGAAGAGAATGTAATTGTCTAGTGTCATTTTGCCAGTGAAATTTGGGGTTACTTGCCAAAGCAGTTTGTAAATTACCACAGCAGAACACAAACAGGGGTTTATTTAGGATATAGCAAAGCAGGATAAAAAAAGAATGGTTGCTAGAGGAGAAAGCTTGCTTACTTACTTAATCGGAGACATGGATTTCTTCTGATAAATAAGCCAAACACATTAACTTGGTGCTAGAATAACGAGCTTTGTTAGTTCTGAATGCTGACATATGTACTTGCTATGTTGGACCCCTGAATATTAGAATATGATATATAAATGCAACCCAAGTGTTTAACAGAAAAAATATTACGTATACAATTACTGTTATACTGATCATACTTATTATAGATGGCTAATGAATCAGTAACATTGTTTAAATATTTTTTTTTTTTATATATACAAAGAAATATAAGGTTTAAAGTCTTTGGTAACAAAAACCTATTATTCTTCAGAATGTGAAATTGATAAAAGCAATAAAATTCTGTCATTATAGAAGTGCAGTGAACTCCTCCTCCCCTAGCTTTCATTTCATAAAATATAAAAACATGAAATATGAACATATTAAAATCCTGCACTGCAGTTTTAGAGGATGCTCACCCTTCTCTGAACGGTGTTAAAATGTTCATTATTATTATAGTTTCCAGGCCCCATTTTTTTTTAATGTGTATATTCTCACAAATCCCTCATGAGGAAAGTAGGTACTGTTACTTCTATTTTACAGATAGACTTAGAGAGAAATGTACTTGCCCATGCCTTTGAAGGGGAAAGGAGCTGAGGTCAATCCTCTTGAGCCTCAGGAACTAATTATTAGTCCATCTTCTGTATAACTCTTGCAAAAGAAACTCTACATTGACATATCTAGGGAATGAGCTCCTGCGTTTATTGACAATAGAGGTGTATCTGCACTGAAAGAAAATTTATATTCACCCTTATTGAAAAGGACATGTTAGTGAGGAGAGACAGAACAGCCTTTGTGTCTATTCAACTTTTTGCATCTCTACTGAGGCTACCAAAAGAGTGCTGGTTAATACTCGTGGATTTTGTGATAGATCCTTTGACAATTATGAAGTTGAAAAGTATGGCCAGTTTATTTCATATAGGTTGCTTATTTCCTATAAAAGACCTAAAAATGGCTTTCCTTCTCACTCAGTAGTTTTGGACAATTACAAAGTTCGAAGACTTAAGTATGCTTTGAAGGACGCACTGACTTACCGGTCTCAAAGTACAGATTTATCAGTGGCAGACTGGAATTAACATTTGAAATAGAAGTTCTTTAAATATCTGATTGCTTTAGAGATGTTCTGTTTGGGCTACGGCAAACTGGAAAGATGGACTCCAGTCCATCTCCCAGTTCAATTTTACAATTAGAAAGTTACAACTAGAATGCCTGCCTTTTTGATTCCTAGGTAGTTACCAAGCCTTTAAAGCAAGATGAGATTTTTCATACTTCTGCAGCTGAACAGTCATTGATCTGCCAGAGGAATTGACTTCTGTGATCTAGATCTATGCTTATTTAACCAGACAGTAAATAACTTTATAGTATCATTCCTAAATGAAAGGGAAAAAAAAAGCTTTTAATGAATTAAAATTTAAATTATAATAAAGCTTGGTATTAATTAGAACAAGCCACTTCATCTTTCCAGAAATGTCATCCACAAAAGTATGTTTCTCAGTGAATTCTAATGAGAAAAACTATTTGAGAAATCTCTGGGGGTAGCTAAGTCACAAGAATTGTAGATCGTACCTATATCTGTCCTGTTTCAAAGTCTATAAACACTTTCCCTGAAGATCTGGTAGCCCTTATACAAGTAGCTCCTGGGACCAATAAAGAAAATCCTTTTAGAAGAATGAATAAATTGGTTGTTAAATATTAAATGTCTACCTGTAAGACAGGCTCCTAAGTGCCACAGGGCTTTGAGAGAATTAAAGGTAGTGCTTTCTGAATGCTTGTGTTTCTTACTGGGATTTTAGACAGCCTTTCATCTACTCTGCCGATGCCTTGATGAATGGCCTTAGGGTATAACAAAGTCAGTTAGTGTTAAGGTGCAATGAAATTCCACCAATTATTTGTGAAAATCACTCAGTAGGTTCTTGCAGTAGCTGGCATATTGTTTGACATTTTGAGACTGTTAAGTAAACTGTAACACAGTTAATCACAAGTACATAATACATCTCTTTTTCATTATGAGACCACATTTAATCTCACTTTCTATCACACATATTTAGGAATCTTCTGGACTACCTAGGGTAGATAACACTAAAATAATTAACAATATATAGAACTGTTCCTGCTGAGTGAAATCACATTTCACGCTTCAGACATAAAACATTAAGAAAATCGAATATGAAATGCCTGTCACAACAACGCAGAGACATTCTCTACAAAGTGACCAGGTTTCAATGACTTTTCCATAGGATTCTGGCATGAAGAGCAGTCTTTCTCTCCTGGGTTACTTCTGTCCAGTTAGCACAGCAACACAAAAAGCGTGGTCTGTGCAGCTTGTCTGTAGATTCACTACAAGTGAGAGAATGCTGCTTTGCCTTTCTACCTCTCCCTACTATGTGCCATAATAAAGGTAAAAGAAAAAACCTGGGGATCATAAACACCAATATTCCCCCACAGAGAGAGATTCTTTGAAGAAAAGTGAGAAGCAGTAATAGTAGTAAAAAGACAAAAAAAAACCCCAACAAAACAATAAACACCAGTGTAAATTAGCATTAAATCTGTATGTGACTTATGCATGGAAGAGAATAGGTCTCTTGCATACTTTTGTGGAAAAAAACCCCATATATAGAGTTGCAAGTTTCTCTCTTAAGTGGCTTTACTAATACAAGTTCAGAATTACTATGGCAAAGTTAAGCTATTTCATAAGCAAACTATAAAATGGTGAGAGGTATGAGGAAATGTAATTAAAGGTGAAATGATAGACAGGCTCACAGTAGAGAATGGTGACTTGAAGCTGCATGCACGTTTTAGGGTACAGACTTGAATGAGGGTATTTTTAATGTAAGAAATGAGGAAATAGGTAGGAAAAGTAGAATTAGAAAGGAAATTTTCTGTTAACTGGAGAATCAGTTTATATAAAATGTTTTGGGAAATGGTGAATTTGGCATTTGGTACGTTTTAGCTAGCTTGGTAAATAAAAAATGTAGAAGAGCAGAAAGTCTGGCACCGAAAGGAAGTGGTTTGCATAAGCTAGATTGCCTTTTTCATCTTTGGAGTATTTAGTTCTATTTCTCAGTTGAACTGGCTAGTTTGGACGGGCTGTGATTATTCCTATTTTTGCTTATCTGATTTCAACTCGGACCATCTCTAAGCTGTGTCAGCGGAAGCAAGGCCGACAAAGAAACGCTCTCTCTTTGGAGTTGTATTTTTAGATCCTGGACGATCAAATGCGAACCGAGCTTTTCAATAGAGCGGCAGGGCCCTCCTGCTCTCTCGCCTTTCGCACTGCTCCGAGTAGAGAGAAGGGGGGGGGGGGCGGGCTGGGTACGGGGGTCGGCCGTGCAAGGCGCGCTGCTCTCTGACGGCCGGGGCACCCCCGCGTCACTGGTGAGGTGCAGAACACTCCCGCGGTGTCTTCCCAGCGAGCAACCTTCTACTTAGGGCCAGGAGGCATGATGAGGTTAAAACGTGTTTCCCAGCAAATATATGATGGGTTGGAAGGCTGTTATGCTCCGAGTGCTGCCTGGAGACATGTATTTTACTGGAAGTAAATATCTGTGTAACAATTATGTGCTGTCACTATTTGCTGCAGTCTTGTCAGCTCTCACACATTAAGCAGAGTCAAAATAAATAATTGAAATTGTAGCGTCAAGGTTTTTCCTCAAAGTTTCCCAGGAAAAATAGTACCAATGCAGAATGCACATTTTTACTTTATGACAATTTTGTCTCAGCTTGCGCTGTGTGGAGTGGATGTTCCTTGGATGAAACATTCAGGTCCTGTATGCGTGTAACTTTGTGTACCTAGAAACCTGCAGGAATATTTGGAGCAATGCCGCTTGTGAGGGGAGGTGGAATATTTTATATGTCAAAGCTCCTTAAATAAGCACTATGTGCATACTTGATACCGTCTGGTCACATAAAAGGAAACTTGGTTATCCACTGTAGAGGTCTCAGAGGACTTTTCACAGAGATGCTACTTCTAGCATATTATCTAACCGCCCTAAATTCAGTGGAATTTTATTTTTATAAAATCTCTTCTCTTTGTAGTTCTAGTTGCATACAAAACTCTGATAATCATGTGTGATATAGCTGGTTGTTCTTCTATTACATTCCACTCGTTGTTTATGTTTAGGAAGAATTTTTTTAATTTTACATCCATACCCTCACAAGTACTGAACACTCACTTGTCTCCAAAGAATTGTGCCTGAAGTGTTCTTTGCTTTTCCAGAATGTCCTTGGGTTCTGGCAGCCCCATAGGTAAGCAGACAGAAAATCAGGCAGGTTGTTTTCTGAGCTTTTCTGCATTTCATCAGCAATTCATCAAAACCAATCTGCTATTGCAAAATGCTTCCATTTGGCAGATGAGCGTTTTGTGACAAAAGCGGAGTTTCATCAGAAAAATCCTGTTTAGTTCTATTCATTATATGGTGGGAGAGAGACAAAATAGATGTATTTCAGTCTACTAATCACACGGTATGACTGATTGACTTTCCTTCTTGTCTCTGTCCTCTTTTAATTACTGTTATCAATACCAAGATGGGAGCTACAAAACCTGCAGACTGCATTGCAACTTCTTATATCGGCAACAGTTGCACGTGTATTTTCAAAATTAGCGCTGACCGCCTATGTACTTAACATCTCATTCATGGAACGCTGTCCTCTGAGCTGATGTTGCTGGAGTGGGCTTTGCAAAGAGCATTTGCAGATCACTTAAACTCCGGCTGAATCCTCGGGACGCTTATGTTGGTTGATAGCATCTAAAGTACACATGAAAAATAATACATTTGTAAAGGGAATCAAGGCTCTGGTCAGAACAGTACTTAGGTATGATCTTAGAAATCAAAATTAATGTAGGTATGGGACTACAGATGGATTAATGTACGCCAATCTTTTCTTGAATTAATGACTGAACACTGAATAGTTAAAGTACGGTCAGCAAAGAATACATCTAAATTATGCACTGAATCTAATAAATAGGACAGTTGCAACCAAATATGTAGCTTCCCAGTTAGAGTAACTGAATAGAATAAACATCATTATTTCTTTAATATTGAATATTGTTTGGAATATGACTTGCAGTAAAATCATTGGTATTCCCAACAGTGATGAGGCCTCAGAATTAACTGCTCTGCTGACTTTTTTGGTTTTCTGTGTCATTGCTGTTGTTTTCTTTAAGTAGGATGAGTTTTTGTGAGAAAATACCCATCATCAAAATGAAAACTTTTCAAGAAAACATATCAGAAACTTTCTAAGACTGGGGACTCCTTCACCCTTTTTTTTTTTTTTTTTTTTTCTTAAGAGAGATCTTGTCTGGAATAGCCAGTAGCTGTATGGTTAGGACACTCTTGAGGGACACAAGAAACCGAAGTTAAACTTATTGCTTTGCCCTGGAAACATCACCACTCTCTGCAAATGATCTAGTCACCTTGAGGCACAGCAATGTTATGCTGTTTCTCAAGTACACAGTAAAATGTAGCTAACGTGTTGGTATTACCAGTTTTAAAGCTTTCACTACAAAGAAAATATATGAGAAAATACTACCTTTTTTAGGATAGACACTTGTCCAGCTGGTGTAGAGACACTTGATATAGCCTGAAGGCAGCTTTGCACAATCACAGCTCTAACTTTCAGTTCAGCAGTGCAGAAGAAGCAATAAATGAAGATTCCTTAGTGTTATTGTATTTAAATAAACTGAGAAAAATAGTATGGAGAGGAATAGCTCTGTCAAACTTGATAATTTGCTATAAGTCAAGAGGTCTGACTAACACATATTTTACTTCAATCTAAAGCCTACTTTTTGGTATTTATACTAAGAAACAATAAAAAGAGCTTTTCCTCCTGTTCTCTGTTGCTGATTTGTTGGTGTTTCCAATAAAAACCTGAATTTGTAAGGTCATTTTTTTCTTTAGCCTTGAATTACCAGTGGGTGAAACACAAAGAAAAAGAAAGACAAAGGAAAGGGTGAGAGAAAGACAAGTATAGCTTTACTAAGGCTTATTTTCTTTCTTTGCTTAGATCTGGAACATAAATTTACTTCTAGCTCTTGGCTGAATCATAAAGAATGGAGAAACAGTATACGTTTTTAATCAAACAGTTCTCACCCTTACTACTGAACTTTACAGTACAGGCTTCCATCTTTATTTTCTACTTTATGGTAAAAGCAAACAAAGGTTGTGGTGGTAGGAAATAAAAGGTATTTTCATTTTCCCACTTTGGTTTTAATCCTGGGAGTTCACTTGCATTCCTTTCCCTCTTCTAATTTTGCGACTAAAAAACTCAAAGCAAAGTAAGTCATAGGACTCGGTTATACCGATGAAAGTTATAACGCAAAGGGGTAGGTTAGTTACCTAATATGCCTACATAAGGTACATAGACAATAGATAAGAGTTCAGGTATGTATAATAAACAGAGTGTTTAGCCATTAAATTAACAAACTCTGTACTATTATTCTTGAGTTCCTCTGAAACTTATGTAAACTTTGTCGATGTTGCTCAGTAAGAGGAACTTAAATGCTTAAAATATCTAGAAAGAAAAAAGATATTATGGTGAACTGCAGACCTCTTACATTTATGCTAAAACTGTGGTTCTCTGCCTGATCTGGGAATCCAAAGGGAAAAAGTAATTTATTTTATATCCATGAATGGGAAAGTTCATTAAACTTCAGGCATCTTGGGAAGCAGTTTAGACCAGAGGGCTAAGAACTGGAAGGCTTGGCTTCCATATTAAATTCTCACACAAATTTTCTCTGTGACCCTGAACAAATGAATTACCTTACATTCAAAGGCTCAAATCTAGTCACTTTTTTTCAGTTAGTCACTTAAATCAAAAGAAAAAAAAATTCTTCATCTTTTGAGTATATCTGGCTAATGTGGATGGGAATTGCTACTGCTGGCTTGTCTCTGTGAAAATAGATTTTATTTATCAAGAGCCTAAATATGGCTACAGATATTAGTATAAGGCCTCAGTCTTCAAACCATGGAAGTGTGCCATTGCTAGTTAGCTGCTTTTTATTTGAGACTGAATATTCTGCATTTTTTTTAAATCTTGGCATTAATTAGTTTCCTAAGACAGAATGTTGATAAGGGTTTTCTGACCTTTTCAGAAGTGACTGCAGCTGGCTTAACTAAATTCTGATGAAGGTAGCTGCAATCTTTCTAAAATTTTACAACTATTGTAGCTGTGGCAAAAGCTTTCCTGAGCAGGTTTTGTGTTGGTTTGAGGGTTTTTTGTTTGTTTGGGGTTTTTGTTTTGTTGGGGTTTTTTTGACCCCTGGGCACTGTAAAACAGCTGTGCCATTCATTCCCTAGTGAAATAATTGTTATGTAATAATGAGTAACTGTGTTCCTGGGGGATTCCTTTATATGAGAGGTGAGGTATACATACATATTATTACTATAGTAAGGGCTACTATGAGCCCTGGTTTGCAGCATTTTATAAGGTTCTGAAGTATAAAGATTAAAGGTTTTTGAGAAAGATTTGTTGCTCTCCTTTGTCTACCCTTTTCATGATTTCATTCAATTTTGTGGTAGGTGGTGTCTCTCCAAATGAAACAGGGCCTTCACTATGTTTTGTTTTAAATCTCCTCTAACAGTAAGCGTGTAAAATCTACTGGTACTGCAACGCAGAAAATTTGTTATATTGAAGTACTTTATTTTAAAATGTCAGAAAAAGGAATGAGAATCAGATCTTACACAGTGATGGAAAGCTGAATATTTGTCCCACAATGACAGCCAGTGTCTTCACTATTTATATTACACAGGAAATACAAGGAACATCAGTTACACAGAAAATTTTATCCCATTTCTTAAGAAACATATCAGCTAAAATAATCCAGATAAAACCTGAAATAGATAAACCATGCAACACCCATTCAGGCATACCATTGTGACTGCTGTATAGGATTTGCTTATTATCCACTGCTGACCAACACAGTTCTTCATATATAAGTGTATACAGAGAGATTTTGCAATATATAGCAAGAAAATATCTTATTTTTTTAAACAGCTGATAGATGAATCACAAAAACATCCATATATAATTTCTTTCATGCTTAGTCACAGTCTTCTGGAAATCAATCTGGTATTTATGAGATAAGGATTTCAAGGAGTGGGGAGTGTTGAAAAAGCAAAGCTGTGTATCCCTTTTTTGGTATGGTTTTAAGTATGGATGCATGAAAACAGGTACCTCTGCAATTTACTAGTCAAAACCAATAAATTAAGAAACATTTAAAGCAACAGATTACCTAGTCCAACTGAAGCTATTGCAAACTTTTCCATTGATTTTA
This sequence comes from Aviceda cuculoides, assembly GCA_035590195.1. Classification (NCBI taxonomy): domain Eukaryota; kingdom Metazoa; phylum Chordata; class Aves; order Accipitriformes; family Accipitridae; genus Aviceda; species Aviceda cuculoides. Next base: position 25,571,585 of record JAVJGG010000032.1, read on the forward strand.
ACGGAGCTGAGATTTCATCTGAAATTCTCAGCTTTCAAGTCTTAATATATTCTCACATTAACACAAGTCTTCAAAAGACAACTTTGTCAGTGGTTCTTTTATTGCACCTGCCAGTCCCCAAGATGAATGCAAGCAAATATCCTCTATCCTCTGTACACCTGTAGCAAGTGCTATTTAACCATCAATATAAATCTCTCCTAGCATTCATAATTCATGCAACCCTGTGCATTGTGGACTATATTTGGGAATGATAGCATGGACATGATATCCATAAGCACTAGTTAGCACCCAAGTCAGCTCCCAAGACATAAACTATCCATAAGCTCTGAAGAAATTCCAATGTTCATGCAAATTTTACAGCTGAGGAGTTTCTTATATGAATTTGGAGTAATGTGGTTGAGGTTCAATGTATTTGGAGTTCAGTGGTGGTAAACTCACGTTATTCTTGTGTTCAGTCTTCAATAAAGCTTAATTTGGCTTTCAATTGTAATATGGAATTGGAGGTTTTGTTAGCTGTTGTCCATTGCTAGAGCTTCAAGTAACTGCTATTTTCAATGAGAAAAATGCTAACTGCTACTCCAGGCTATTTTTTATTAATTTGCTTTTCTGTAAATTTAAAACAAACATTTCATTTGTTTCAGAAATCTTAGTTCGTTCTCTTGTTTTAATTCTCCACATTATATATTCAGTGCAATATTTTATGTAATGTCCAGTAACATTCGCGAGGTGGCTGTTAAACCATCTCACATGTACCCTTCTGTAAAGTTTCAATGCATTTTGCTGCATATCTCACTTTAAGAGTTTGTTGCATAGCTGCTTTTATTCATTTTAACACTGAGGCACTGTCTCATACAGTGACTATGGCTCAATCATTACGAGTTAATTTCCCATCATCTTTAACTGTATTAGTATAATTCATGTATGTATCCATCATAGCATTTTAATTTATTTCCTTTAATCTTGGACTCGCTAGTCTTATTCTCTGCAGTCTCATCCATATGCCTTGGGTCTGTGTCAATTCCAACAGCCCTGAATGGAAATGACATGGCTTGAGATTACAGGTTGCTTTCCTTCAACATTCCCTTTCTATGCTTGTCCATTGATTTCACACTAATTCACCGCTGATTATACAGCAGTCACAATACACGGTTTTAATGCAAGCCCCAATCAGTTTGTGCTATTTTATGTCCTTTGAACTGACCATTTTTTGCTACTCGGTTGTTCTTCAGAATGTTCATTGCAACCTTGGAATTCGCTTACAGTTTATGTTTAATCTCTGCTTCCTCTGTAGACCAGGTCCACTCCCAGTTATGGGAGTGTATTTCCATGGATTTATAGTACACAGTCCAAAGTAAATATATATTCCACAGTGTATTATGACCTTGTTAAGATTCTCTTATTTTTTTTACATAAAAGATCATTTAGGCTATTCTATCTGAATTCATGTTTTACAATGTAGACGCCTCAGTGCAGAGATGTTGTGGTTTAACCCCAACCAGCAACTAACTCACTCACTCACTGCCCCCCCCCCCCCCCAGTGGAATGGGGGAGAAAATCGGGAAAAGAATTAAAACTCGTGGGTTGAGATAAGAATGGTTTAATAGAATATAAAAAGAAGCAGCTAATAATGATAATGATAACACTAATAAAATGACAATAGTAATAATAAAAGGATTAGAATATACAGATGATGCACATTGCAATTGCTCACCACCTGCCGATTGACGCCCAGTTAGTCCCCGAGCAGCAATCTCCCCACCCCCATTCCCCCAAGTTTATATACTGGACATGTCGCA